>CM053606.1:133179042-133196709 GCA_028646535.1 Procyon lotor | reverse complement strand
GGATCTGGGTGGTCTATCTCAGCCTCTACCACACCTCCTACATTGCTAAGATTCAATGCAGGTGATTGATTTGACTTGTTGCCTTGAGCTTTAGATAAAGAGCAGGAAGCTCCAGGAGAAAGGAAGCTGAGTTCCTCTGGCAAGGACCATTGCCTTAGGTGATAGTAGAGCAGGAAGAGGCTGGAAGGAGTCTGATCAAGTCTGACCAGATTAATGAGCAAAGGCCAAGGTCAAGCCAAGGTCGGAAACCCTATTTCCTCACCCAGGTCTTCCTTTACAGACGCTGTCCCTTCTGCCTGGAATGTTCTTCACTCAATCTGCAGGTCTCTGCTTACATGTGACATCCTCTGTGCTATCCCCTCAGGCCCAATCTAAATTTAAGTCTTGGAGACCCACTTGCTTAATATTGTAAAATCTGCTTTTGTCACACCTGTTTCTCTACGGCCCATTGGGGGACAATTTATTCAATATTTCCCCTGTATTTTGCTGAGAGTTTCATAAAGGCAGATAGTTTTTTTACACGGTATCTTCTATGACAGTGGATGCCTAGTACATAGCAGGTGCTCAATAAACACTTTGTAAATGATTGAAATTGCAAGAGGAGCTGCATCAGCGTTCTTTGCATCAAATGGGAACTGATGCTGTCATGATTAAGCAAAAAGGGGGTTCTAGAAAGGATATGCAGGACCCCCAAAGTCACAGAGAACAGGGAACAGGCAATACCTAGCTGCTCTGCAGGGACTCATGAAATAGGAACTCCTGGACAAAGCAACCATTTTCAATCTCTGCCGTAAAACCCAACAATCAGTTTCCACAGGGGAGAGGGAGTGTCTGACTGGTCTAGCCTGGCTCATATGCTCTCTCCATGGCTGGAAGAGAAAAGAGAGATGAGAATGACCCCATCAGATTAAATCCAAGGGGAAATTGGGGGAAGTCAAAGGAGAAGAAACAGATTAATGGCAACCAACCAGACCCAACCAGACCCACTCCCATGGTAGGAGCCAGAGTAAGGAAGGAGTCTTGATGACCTGGGGGTATCAGGGAAGAATTGATGGTGGCAGGTAAGAGTCCCCCCTGCTTTCGTCTCTCACAGTGCCAAGCTTTATTCCTGCCACACTGCAAATGTTTTAAAAAATCTGTGTGTTGATGGTTTTTCCCATTGTAAGCATTTGAGACTCTTGTCCCGGGACCATGCTTAGTCCATGGGTGGGCCTACTGGAGGGTTGACAACCTGGAAGCAGCCTGCAGCAAATGACAGATGGGACCTGGTGGGTGAGTATTTCAATTTCTTCACCCGGAGGTCCCACTGCGATTGACCCCCAGCTCCCACAGCAGGAACCTGCTCTGTAATGCACACTATAGACTTCCTTCTCTTCCCTGCCTCACTTCCCCACATCCCTACTGGTGTTTCCTAGAATTTCTTCCTAAACAAGCTACTTGCATCCAAATCCTTGTCGCAGGTGGGCTTCCTAAGACAGCAGGCAAAAAGGTGGGAACTGGCTCTCCGCAATGACTTGAAGATGACCAACAGGGTCAGGAAGCATCAGAGAACATTTGGTCTCAATCTGAGTCATTCTTGTGTTCCTCCCACCCTTGCAACCTTCTCCCCAACTTTGAGCCTTCCATGGTCATGTGCAATGATACCAGTGGGCATGTACTCAGAATGGTGACTCGGTTTGCAGTGAGCCTGAGAGAAATGTAGTCACGTGGTGTCTTAGTGCCTTCAGCCTGCTATAACAAAATGCCATAGACTGAGTAGCTTATAAACAACAAATATTTCTTTCTCATAGTTCTGGAGGCTAACAAGTCCAAGATCAAGGCACCAGGGCAAATACAGTGTCTGATAAGAGCCTGGCTTCTAGTTCATAGATGACCATCTTCTCTCTGCGTCTTCAGGTGCTGGAAGGGACAAGGGAGCTCTCCCGGGTCTCCTCCATAAAGGCCCTAGTCCCATTTACCGCTCAAAAACCCACCTTTTAATTCCATCACCTCGGAGTTGGGATTTCAACATGTGAATGTGGGAGAGGGGGACACATATTCAGTCTACAGCAGGTGGATAAAGTGCTGTCAGAGCAAACCGCTAGGCACTGCCAAAGCAGACTGGACATGCTTTGGGATCTTTGCTGCCTTGAAGGGGGTGGGGCTCTCTTGTGGCTCCCCTACTCACCTGGGATTTCCACAGCTCCTCCCCCCAATGATTGCCCACATCAACCCTAAAGTGTGGAACCCCACGGAATGATATCCCTTCAGGGTCAGGTCAAGATTGGGGACCCTATCTCCCAGTGATCTTTCTTAAACCCAAATCTAGTCATGACCTGTGTTTGCTCCAAACAATGACTCCCCATTGTTTGTAGGACGACCTTCAGATTTCGAAGTGTGATTCTTCTGGTTGTTCATACATGCCCCCTCCAGGCTCTCTAGCACCTTCTTCCACCACTCCTCCCTGTGGCCCAGGGGGAGCCACGCCAGACTGCTCTTCTTGCCATCCTGCAAATGGGCAACCATTGGCCTATCCCTGCCACTTTGCCTTCGCTGATCCTGACGCTGGAATGCTGCTCCCTCTTGTCAGGATCTGCAATGTCTCTTCTGTAAAGCTGTTCAGAATGCCTCTTCCAGACCGAGCTGGAAACTAGGGCTTTTTCTGTCGCTTTGTTTTCCCTGTTAGCCAACTTTACTGCAGTTACCTGCATGCAAATCTGATTTCCCTAATAGAACTGGGATGACTCGAAGGCCAGGTTTGTGGCTCCCGATTCCGCATGCCACTAGAGCTCCGTAAATGATTTTCTGCTTTAAATGAGTGACAGGAAGCTCTTTAAAGAAGACCTTTCTCCTTCCTTGTTATCATCTCTTTCAGGGAGAATAAGTTAGAGAGAAATCATTTCCACTGAGAAATAGCCTTACTATAAGGCTTCCTGAGGAATAGAAATTTTCTAGAAATTTCTAGCAGAAAAAATTTTGCTGACCCAGCTGCACTTGAACCTGGGGCGCCACAGGCATCTGCTCTGAGACAGTTTTGCATCTGGGCTCTCTGAGCAGGAGATGGATTGAGAGAAAACCGGATGTACAAATATTCCTAATTATCACGTTGTGTTGTGACTTACGCGTGACTCACCTCATTCATTCCTAAGCCTGCATCAGATCTGTCATGACGCTGAGTCATTGTTTGGAAATGAATTCAAATTTGCACCGTCTGTCAGACGAGGAGCACCGTACTTATGGTTTGGGGTTTGTTTGTTTCAAAAATGTCCTGTTGGAGAGCACACAAGCAGGGGGAGCGGCTAGTGGAGGAAGAAGCAGGCTCCCCGCTGAGCAGAGAGCCTGATGCAGGGCTCGATCCAGGGACTCTGAGATCATGACTTGAGCCAAAGGCAGATGCTTCACTGACAGAACTTTAGGGACCCCTAAAGGTTATGTTTTAAAACAACTTAAATTTTTTTAAATTTAGCTCCAGAAATATTTGAGAAAAAAAAATACTTACCTTTCAGTATGAAAGCTACATTTTCATTCTTGAAGGGCTACTTGCAAGCTCAGACTAATACACCTATTTTTGGTCCATTAAATGTGCACTAAAGGGCTCCAGAATTTTGAAGAAGGGTCCTTCATTTGAGAAGTGGTCATCCTGTGGCCTGAGTGGTGGATTGCCAAGATATTGACACATCTGGTGAGAGTGCTCGAGGTCATGGGCACAAGGGCAGAGGTCATTGGTGTCGTCTGTCCTCTATTCTCAGCCTTGGGCACAGCATAGGCACTGAGGTGTGCTTCATAAATATTTACTACGTAAGTGAATAGATTATCTCATGTATGAGGAATGTGGTGCCTTGGAAACGGTGTTCAATTTTCTATAGGAAACCATACATCTTGACAAGTAAAAAAAAAAAAAAATCAGATAAATGAAGCTGGTGCTCTAAAATTAGCAAAAACAAGTTCAGTACTTTCCTTCAATCCCTCTGTATTGATGTGAAAACAAGTTCAATGTATGAACAAATGAACTCTGCAGAAGAAGATTGGTAAGAAATGAACCTATGTGTGCTTACTATTACTATGCATTTCATTTGAAATAGGAAGGAGAAGGCAATATTTTGAAAGCAAAAGAGATTTTAAGTACCATTTTTCTGATTAAAAGGAATAGTTGGCTTTATTTTTTAAAAATACAGATATGGGGGCGCCTGGGTGGCTCAGTAGTTGGGCGTCTGCCTTCGGCTGGGGTCATGGTCCCGGAGACCTGGGATCGAGCCCCGTATCGGGCTCCCTGCTCAGCGAGAAGCTTGCTTCTCCCGCTGCCGTTCCCTCTGTTTGTGTTCCCTCTCTCGCTGTGTTTCTCGCTGTCAAATAAATAAAATCTTTAAAAAAAAAAATAAATAAATAAATAAAAATACAGATATGTACAAGTGAACAAAATAAAAACTACCTCTACAAACAATAAAAATAAATCGTTGTCTATCCTATGCACACGTAACAAAAATGAGCTTTTGTTTTTGCAGCATGCTTTATTTTCTTATCGATGTGTCCTGCACAACTTCATTTTGTTAAATATTCCCCTTTGTTATCTTTTCGAGGGTTGTATTATGTTATTCCACTTGATCTGAGTATTAAATTATTACAACCAATTTTCTAATTTGGGATGTTCGTAATTTTTTTACTATTATAAATAGTGCTATTTAAACATACTTAAAAATGAATCTTTGCAAATATTCATTATTTTTTATAGCCAAATTCCAAAAAAAAGATTTCCTAACTTAAGTGGTATGCATTTAAATTTTTTGATATATACTGTTATATTGTCCTCCATAAAAATATTGTACTTATTTCTCTTCTCCCCAGTTAGTTGCTGGACATTCATCACCACTGATTATTATGAGTGTTTTTGATGTCTTTATAAGTATGATAAATAAAAATAAAAGCTCATATTTGAAAATCAGCTGATTATTAGTGATATTGGGCATTTCTCTAATTATTTCTCTGATTATTAGTGAGATTAGATATTTTAATATGTTCAGGGACCATTTATGCTCTTTTTGTCAAGTAGCAATGCATATCTTATGGCTGTTTTTTCTACTGTAATGTTTGGAGTTTTTTTTTAAGAGTCTCATGCTCTACCGACTGGGCTAGCTGGGCGCTTTTTTTAAAATGTATTACATAGGAATGATATTAACTCCTTATGATGTGATTTGCAAATATTTTGCCTCTGTGGTCATTTGACTTTTAGTATTGCTTGATATTTTTACTTTTTTCTAAGATAATGCAAGAATCTTAACAATGATTTTCATGGATTTTAGTAATATCATTTGGTCTCATTTTGCATCTGATTATTTTTATTGAGTTTCAGATATTGTATAGGCAAAATTATAGAATAATTGCAGGTCTATGAGGATGCTATCTTCCTTCAAGGAGGACTTACACTTGCTTCTGGAAGAGAGCTTATGGTCCTAACAATCCAGGGTCAAGCTAATCCAATTCCCGAGTTGGAGATGATTGGAAACTGGGTTCAACGCGAAGGCTCGTCTATTTCCACACTCTGTCCAGATCAGATGGACCTTGCAAGATGCCAATGCATGGGAGTTTACTAGGAGCTTCCTCTTTCGATTATCCTTGTACTCTAATTTCTGTCCCCTTCACTCCTCAGGGTTCTCAAAAGGGACTTTGTAGACAACCTCTCAGCCACCTACTTTGGAATTAGCCAACACTTTTAGGAGTAAGGCATCCCCAGATGCCGAGTTTATGCCCCTCAGTTTCCTTCTTCTTTTAGACCTTGGTCATTCACAGGTTTTTAGCTCTCAGATGTTGTCAAGCAAATGTATTTTAAACTCTGTTCAGTTATTGATCTCAATTGCTTAGTCTGCCATTGCTGGAAAACTGAAGTTCTTTTGAAAACATTAATTCAGTTGGAATGTATTTAGTTTTAGGGTGAGTTATCTTTTTATTCCCAGTATAATTCATCAAGTAGTATTTTTATGACATGAACTATCACCATTATCATACTGTAAATGATTATATAAATCATGGTTATATAAATATTTGGGTCTGTTTCTGGACTTTCTATTCTGTTCTCCCCTTTTGTATATTTCTGCACCAGAACCAGGTCATTTACTGGGTACAGTCAATTGCTCCAATTTTATAATACATTTTAATATCTGGTGACAGTTCTCTTTTTTCCCTTTTACAAAAATTTTTTGGCTCCTCTGATGTCTTTGTTTTTTTGAGCGAATGTTAGGATTTTTAAATTACATCTCCCCCTCCCCCCAAAAAATCTCATTGAAACTTTAATGAGAATTTTAGTAAACTTATATATTAATGTGATAATTCACAATTTTTAATACTTGGTTCTTAATGCAGAAGCATGGCATAAAAACCTATCTAGACAGGTCTTTTAAAATTGATCAAAGTATATAAGTAAGTTATCTTTTATTCCTGAGCTTTCTTAATATATTTCCGTCAATACATTGCCTGGGGTTCTTCAAGGAGTCATTGCTGGTAATGATGAATTTATTTCATCTTTCTCAATGTTTATGCCTGATTTCTCTTTTTATTTCTTTTCTTTTTTGTCTTACTGTGTTAGCTAAAATATCCACCATCCAGAACAGTGTTAAATAATGATGATGATAATGGACATCGTTGTATTCTTTCTGATTTTTAATTGGATTGCTTATAGGCTTCTCCCGTTAAGTATAATGTCAGCTATTGATTTGAAAGAGCTACTCCATTGAATGAGGTTTTGAAAATAAATATTGGTAAAAGCTGCATGATCTCATGTAAAATATAAGATGTAAGATAGAGTATAGCCCATCTGCTTCCTATAGCTTATATTTGCCTCTTAGGTTGGGGTATATTAGCTTCCCAGGGCTGCTATAACAAATGCCACCAACTATATGGCTTAAAACGACAGAATGTACTTTCAAGTTCCAGAGACTAAAATCCAAAATCAAAGTGCAAGCAGCCTCAATCCCTTCCGGAGACTCTGAGGAAGAATCCATTCCATACCCATCTCCCAGCTTCCGGTGGCCACTAGCAAGCCGTGGCATGCCTTGGCTTACAGATGCTTCACTCCATTCTTCGACTCCATTTCCTCCGTGCCTATGTCTCTGTGTCCAAATTTTCCTTTTCTTAGGAAGGAGCAGTCGTACTGGATTTTGGGCCCACTCTCATCCAGTAGGACCCACATTCTAATTGGTTCCACTGGCAAATAAGGTCACCCTGACAAGTCCCAGGTAGACATGAATTTTTTCAAGACATTATTCAATCCAGTGCAGCTGGGTTCTCCAGAAGCAGCTCTGAGATGAAGACTCTGTGCAAGTCATTTATTTAAGGAGTGGTGGCCGCTCTCAGAGGAGGCCAGTAAGACAGGGAGAAAGCAGAAGGAGCCAAGCAAAGGTGTGACGGCAGGTCAGCTTTTTTGGAGAGATGGTGCTTTGACATCATCAGGGGAGATCTGGCCTAATAAAAATTATGCCTCACAATTATCCTCACTTGAGGCAAGGGAGCTGGACTGTCGTACTTCTGAACCATGTTCATCATGAGATAAAGGTTGCCTGGGAAGGTGGAAAATCCCAGGAACTTCTGTCTCGGAATACACGTAAAGTCTTCCAATAACGTGAGGGAAATGTTCCAAAGCAAAGTCATAGTCACAAAGCTGTTGGAGTAAAAACTCACCAAAACTAGGCGAAGGGTACACAGGGATAGTGACGAGGTCCCAGGAAAGTCACCAGTGTCTGCCACCACATGTGACTATTTTTGGTGTATGTAGATTCATCAGTCAGGAAATTTCATCAGGTGTGCCGATTATTTTTTCTGGAAATCTGCCAAGCCTACTTGTGTAGAAGCTTGTGTAGCTTCTAGCGTTCTTCCCTAAGTAAGCCCTAGATTCCTTCAGTTTCCTTCTCCCCTAATTTAGTCACCATTTACAAAAAAAGTATTGCAAACCCTGCTTTACGGCACTCACTTGTAACTCTTCCCATCTGAGTACAACCGTAACCCTAGATGTGTCCAACAAAGCTCTGAAGTATGCAGTGACCAGAAGTTGTTAAGTGGAAATATTGGCAATAATAAAAGAGCATCAGGAGTGGAGGCAGCCAGCCGAGAAGGAAAGAGGCGGTGAGAGAGAAATAACTTTTTCATCAAAGTGATGGAGGCAGGGACCTCGTGAGGCAGGAGAAAGAGAAGCCAAGATTACACAAGTTCTGTTACACCCCCCTCATACACACACATACACACACAGCAAACATACAAACAAATGAATCTACAAAATCCCAAAAACCAGAATGTGGTAGGCCCAGTTTGGGTCTTTGCTATAACCACTCTGGAATCTAGACATTTTGAAGGATGCACAAGAAGACTCTTTGAATGAAGTCTTGTAAGGAAGTATAGCCATCTGAAGAGATCAGAAAGGCAGGCTCTCTCAGCGTTAGAGAGGAAGCACAGTTTTAGAGATAAGGTGCCACAGAGCTGGTCCTTTAGCTGAGGATTGAGTCCAAGTTCAAAGGACGGGAGACAGTGGATACAAAATGAAGTGACCTCTTCTCACAAAAAGTGAAATGTGACAGGGGGAGCACTGGGCAGCTCTGCACAGGGACTCCTGTAAGGAGGGTGAGGGACTCATCTGAGCAGACAGGACTGGTTACTTCTGTCTGTAGCAGGCATGGCCTCAGGTCAATGCAGGGCTCTCATGTCTTGTGAGTCCCACAGCATCGGCAGAAGTGCGTGCCAGGGGCCCCACAAACAGGAGCAGGTGGTGCGCCTTAGCAGGAGACTTTGGGAACATCAGAGGCTATGGTGCCGCCATCTCCCCAGGAAGCCAGGGCTGGAGCAAGAGGGAATGAGAGCTGAGGTCACGTAGCCCGTATCCATGAACCTGTGTGACACCCTTCAGAAAACAGGCGGGAGTGGGTGAAACCGACATTAAAAGAGAGCAGGGTAGAGTTTCCTGGGTTTGTGCAGGTCCTCCAAGAAGCAGGCACCAGGCCAGGGTGAGATGTCAAGGGACCAACTGAGGACAATACCTGTGAAGGGAAAAAGATGGAGCCAGTGAAGGCAGAAAGAGCCTTCAGACTGTGGTGCATGTCTGACCCCCATGAAGGGGGAGTTAAATAGGAAGGGTCTCGAACCTCAGAAGGTGTCGGCCAGGCTGAGGGGAGTTCTGGAGGCAACATCTCCCCGTTGAGAAGCCCTGGGTCCTGCCACGCCCAGGAATTCCGTCACGCTCTGTCACTGGTTGAGCACAGCCCAAGGGAGACATGACCACGCGTGACACATGTGTGATGGTAGCTCCACAGCGGCAGCGGTTGAAGCCGTCCGACGACCCCACTCCTCTCTTCATGACCACCACTGTCCTGTACTGGCCGATGGCGCCACCACAGAGAAATGTATGTTATAGTCTGTGAGGTCTGTGTGATCTACATAGAGAAACCTGGGCTGCAAATGGTTACATATTGTAAAACTCTTTGGAGCTTAAAGAATTATACTCACAGTTATCTGGACTCCTTTCTCCAGAACTATGCCCTTGTTCCCTCATGATGCCTGTTAACTCGGCTGCATCGATAGTAGATAATATTAGAAGGCATCAAAGAGATTCTGGAATTACTGATAACTTGTGCAGACATGGTCAGACTGAGAACTTTGGGCCTCAGAATATCAAAAGATAACAGAATGGTTTGCATTTCTCGAAACGTACAGAGGGTTGGCTGGGGTGATCAAAGTGAGTCTATGTGAAGGAACTCAGGTAAAAGAGAAACAACCAATAGCCCTACTCCAGCTGCTTAGAATTCTCCAGCTGTTCAGCTGCCTAAGGAATAGAAAGAATGCGTTATATGCCCAAGATTTCAGAGCACCATGGAGGGGAAGGGCTTTAAAGGGACTGAAAACCTGACCCAGTGTGCATCCACAATGATCTCATTTGTTAGGACTGTTAGTTCAAGAATTATTTGTTCAACTGCTGCTTTGGCCACATCAGGTCGAGCTTGTTCACCAACATACAGCACCTAGAGGTTCCCCCTGGAAGGTGTAAGAGGTAAATATAGGACGGGGAAAAAAGGAAGTGCCTAGTGCTAGCAACTTACTGAATGAGTTATTTCAAGAAGCGATGACAGCCAAAACCATAAATAGCATCACTATTAAAAAGTTTATATGAGTTCATGCCTGACAGATGATTAGCTGTGACTTGGGGTGACATCAGAGTGATTGTCCTGTTTGGGCCATATCCATATCTACTGGGGCCTCTGTGAAAGCCAGACTGGGGGACCAGATGTACAATGGTTCTCACTTAAATGTTCTCAAGTAAATGAATGAATGTGAGGGAATTCTAAGGCAGCTGTTGACTTCTGTGGTTGTACTAGCTTCCTATCATCACACTTTTGGTTGTGTTGCCAGGCTTTTCATCCAAGAAGACAATTTCATGGGCACCACCCAGATGTCTTCATCTGCCCAGCCCTAGAGGATCATGGAGTCTGCCTAGGTCATGAGGTTTTTTTAACACAAGCTGTTGGACCAGAGGCAATAGCACCTGGAAGAACAGAGGTTGTGGAAACCCTTTTCTTTTCTTTCTTTTTTTTTTTTTTAAAGACTTATTTTTTATTTAGGGGGGAGGTGGGAAGGAGAGAGAGAATCCTCAAGCAGACTCTCTGCTGAGTGCAGAGTCCAGAGGGGGACTCGATCCCAGGACCCTGAGATCATGACTTGAACTGAAATAAAGACCTAGACACTTAACTGACTGAGCCACCCAGGTGCCCCTTGGAAACCCTTTTCAAACCCATGATTCCAACCCATAGAAATGGAGCAATTCTGGTTGAAGAGATGGTTGGGAGAGTAGTAGGACTGAGTGTAGACAGCATGTCACCTATGCCCATCCTCTTTGACTGTCTCCAATGAAGTCCTGAGACCCCTCTTACCGGGCATGTGGCAAAGGAAGCCAATGTATTTAGAGTTGTTGAACTGGATGCTCTTTGACTGTATGATTACAAAATGCCACACCACACCTGGCAGTCAGAGTTTTCTGGTGAATGTCGATGGGCTTTTCTAAAAAAGCATGGTGGCCTGGACAGAACATGGCCTTTAAAGTCAGAAGACTTGGGTTTTAGTGTTGACTCTGACACTAGCTTTGTAATTTTGGCTAAGAACTTCTCCAAGTTTCACTTTCCTGGCCTTTATGTTGGGGAGAATAACATTTCCCTCAAGGAACTCAAAGTGAGTTGCCCACGTTGTCTTGGCCAAGAAGGGGTAGTCTTGCCCACACAAACATTCTGACACCTTTTGTACCTTGATTCCCAACATCCTCCTCAGGGCTCCTGTCCTTGGCCATCCACTCTGTAGATACCACTGCAGTCCAATATCAGTATTTCCGGGGACACAATCCTCTTATCACCCTTTGACTCAACCAACCATGACCGTGGCTAAAAGGAATTTGAGTCCTTCTTGGACTAGCTTTGCAGGACTCTGGCTGCTGGAGAGGGAGGCGGTAGGTGGGGCTGAGACTCTAAGGCCTGCTTGGTTTCTGAACCAGCTCAGAGTCAGCCTTCCTACTGCGACTTGGATTCCCGGCACGAGCCCCCCTGAGAGAACATGCAGTTAACTTCACCCTTCAAACCATAAAACCTTCTGCCGACTGAATTCAGGCAGCCTGACCCTTCACTCCAAATAAGCATCTGACTTGACTACAAGCCACAGGGGGAAATTCTTAAGTCTGCAGTGGATGGTCTGCACACAGAAGACCAAACATTCGCCAAAACCAAAGAGTAGGAAGTTGGGCTCACCCTAAATGAGTCCTGGCTGCATAGAACAATCAGAGAAGTCACCAAGGAGAATCCACTCTAGCCATCAGGCAACAAGGGCTCGGAAGAGGCAAGAGGTCTGACAGTCAGGAGTTCTGGGCTCCTGTCTTGGCTTGGCTAGAATCCAGCTGTCACCATAGCTCCTGTCTTCCTCATCAATAACATGAAAAAGTGGGATGAAGTCATCCCCTGGTCTTTTATGGGAAAGACTCTACAAATACAAGGATTGAATTACATGTATTATTTATTCCCCAGTGGCACTCCTCCCCCAGCCCCATATGAGCACGTGGGAAAAACGGAAGGAAAGCCAAACCTTCAAATCTGGCTTATTTGGGAAAAGAGGCCCTCAGTTCTTAGGAAATTGAGTAGAAGCAACACCTTGGCCTTATCACAATTTATGCTGAATGATGCACCACTGATCTCTATAACACATGCTCTTGTAACTCCTGATCTCAGGAGATAGGCTCCCTTCTGTTCATTGTGAGGGAGTTAGCAGAAGTGAATGGCTGTGGGTAGCAAGTAATAGGGAAAGCAGGTTCGTCAGGCCCCATCACCATGGATGCCTGGGAATTCAATCTGGGGAATATCAGATAAGTAAACAAATCTGTTAATGGTAGGAAACGGAGCCCGGCTCTGCAAACTAAGAAGAGACTGGACCAGATACTAAAGGCCCCTTTCCTTTCCAGAGGCCATCGTTTCCATCTTCTTGCTGATAAAAAGGAAGAGACAGGAGCTTAGGTTTTACCTGGAACACGAGGTGGTACTGTGAGCACATGTTCCAAACGTTGAGCAGCCCGGCAGGAAACCAGAATAACAGAATTTGGCAGAAGGAAGGTGGGAAAGCAAGAAGCCAGATCCCAGCGATTCTGAGGAGACAATCAAAGAAGCCAGAACGCATGTCTCCTCTGGGTTCAGCACCGAGAACTCTGGGGTCCGAGGAGGTCCCCGGCCAATGAGGAATGCCCAGTGGGTCCTCCTCCAAAGTCTTCCTTGCACCTGCATCCTGTCTCTTAGCCAATCGGAGGAATTTCAGGACAACCCAAACCCATTTTATCACTGTTTGATCAAATCATTTATGTCAAAAGTCTTTATACTGTATCTGCCACATACGCCTCTTATGTCATCAGGCTTACTGTGTTTCGGCCTGCCTTCAGAATATTTTTGGATATTCTGGAACCAATAACTAATAATAATGACTGTGATCATGGTCATCATCAAAACAGCTAAGTGCTAGAAACTCTCCCACGTACTTTGAGTATATTTTCTTGCTAAGTATTATTATCACTGTTTTACAGATAAGAAACCTAAAGTTCAAAGAGTTAAAGTAATTTCCTTGAGGTTATGAAGCTACTCAGTAGTGAAGCTGGAACTCTAACCCAGAACTACTGGCACCCAAATCCATATTTTTAGTAAGCCCATATTCTCAAATAGGCTGGATAATGCAGCCAACAGTGAGCAGGGGGCATTTAGTGAGCACTCACTGGTTCTCAGATCTCTCACGTACTTTCTATTGATAATCTCATTCAAATATTCAGGGAAACCTACAGTGTAGGTACTATTATTATCATTATCATTATTATTTTTTTTTTTTGACAGAGAGAGAGCACAAGTAGGCAGAGAGGCAGGCAGAGAGAGAGGGGGAAGCAGGCTCCCCGCTGAGCAGAGAGCCCGATGTGGGGCTCGATCCCAGGACCCCAGGATCATGACCCAAGCTGAAGGCAGAGGCTTTAACCCACTGAGAGCCTATTAACCCACGCACCCCTATTACCATTCTTTTTAAATTATTGTTATTGTTACAGAAGACAGTGAGGCTTGAGAATTTCAGTAATTTACCTGGGATTACTTGGGAATCCAAGCAGTAGATTTCAGATGCAACCCTGGGCAGTCTGACTTGTAGACTCATGCCATTAGCCAGGGGTTATATTTAGAGACAACCCTTCCACCTCACTGATCCAGCAACACATGCTGCATGTCGACAATAATTGGAATTTCCAAGGTGAATCCCATATGTTCTGTAAGTTCAATTTCATATTTTACCTGCTAAGGGCTCTTCCCATAAGGGTAATGTTTGGTACCTGGTTGATCACCAAGAGTATGGATCTTGGGACAGTTGCTTCGCTCCCTGATTCGTGCTTGGGCTTGAAATATTTATTGTACACCACCAGTAACTTCTCAGGCAAAGGAACTACTCATATGTGGAGTGTAAGATGATGAGCATTACCTCCCCATGAAACTTTGTATAAACCTTCCTAAAATTGATCCATGGCCAACTCCATACTTACTTTGCTCCTAGTTACCATCCTGCCGGTCCATGAGCACTGTAATTTGTAAGGGTCAGCCTCTCAGAACTATGCTGGCTCTTCTACGGAGAGCCACTGTGTCATAAACGGCTTTAGGGTTTTCCAGCACTGGATTTCTATTTGACCAAAAGTTCGAATCTGTTCCAGGCTTCCTTCCCCCAGTCACCATGTCCAGACCTCCTATGCTTTTGAAAAGGCCCACGAAAGCGTTTCTAATGTTCACCTTCATTTCCTTCAGTGAGTTTGGAAGTAAGTTTCCAAGAATCTTATCAGCATGAAGAATCTTGAGCCGGTTCTGGTGTGATCCGCCCACTTCCCAAATCCCCCACAGGAATCCATCATAATCTGATTCCAGATTAAAAAAAAAAAAAAATCGGTTCTTCCGTGCGAATAAATGCAGGGTGCTCCAAGGGCTTCCCAATTTCTTTGTCCTTATCTCTTGTGTAACACATTATCCATTGTCATTTGAGGAAGAAATTTCTTCTGCTTCCTTCAACTTTTGTTTATTGTTCATTGTGTTTGTCCCTTTGGATGCTTCCAGATGGCCATTTGCGTCTTTCTATAACTATGTTTTTGTCTTTTTGAACCAGAACTTGCCCAACCTTTAATTTCCTCATCTGTCAAGCAGTTGGACTAGATTAGGGCCAGCAACCTTTTAAATGTAAAAGACCGAATAGTATTTTGGGATATGGTCTCCATGGCAACGACTCAGCTCTGCCCCTGTAGTGCAAAAGCAGCCGTAGACAATACACAGGAATGCCGTGGCTCTAATAAAACTTAATAAAGTTTTATGGTCACTGAAATGTAAATTTCATATAATTTTCATCTTTCCCAAAATGTTGTTTTACCAACCACATCAAAATATCAAAGCCGTTCCTAGCTTGCCATTTACAAAATCAGGCAGTGGGCCAGACTTGGCCCTTAAACTAGATGATGCTAAATTTCCTCCTTCTTCTAAGTACCATGGCACTTTAGAACTAGAAGCTCTCAAATCCAGTCACCCTGTTCCCACAGAAGGAAAGAGAGGCCCGGAAAGGCAAAGGGACTGACCCACACTTATACAGCCTACAGGTTCGGGACCACCTCGGGAGTCTGTTGGTTCAGTCTGGATCACTCCCACCACTGTGCCCTGCCTACAGCACGCAGACGCATATCCTGGGTTCCACTTATTAGCAGAGGAGATCACTTTAAAAAATTACAGGTTACAGCCACCTGGGTGGTTCAGTCGGTTAAGCATCCAACTCTTGGTTTGGTTCAGGTCACCATGTCAGGGTCTTGAGATTGAGCCCAGCATTGGGCTCTGTGCTCAGTGCAGTCTGCTTGAGATTCTCTCTCCCCCTCCTTCTATCCCTCCTGCTTGTGCTCCGTCTCCCTCTCTCAAATAAATAAATAAATCTTTAAAAAAAATTACAACTTAGGGTACCGCTCTTTACTCTTTCCTGGAAATTTTGTATCCTAGTTATTTAAGCAAAAATATGACTTTGAAAACTTTATTTGAATAAATGTATAAAATACTTGCTTCTTAATAAAACACTAAAGAATTTGTGTAGCATATGTTGTTGCTGTTATAGTGAGGGTCAAATTAGACAATAGCTTAAATCAACATTTGTGACACTTTGATTTAAAAAATAAATTAATTAAGTAAATGTATCTACAAATTTTTCTTGGGTGATTTGGATATTTGAATATCCACACATAGACACATGAAGAAGGAAAAATTTTGACTTGTCCCCTCAAAGACTGGTAACATTAGCACAAATAAATTAAAAACTATCTTAGATGAGCTGCATATGGGACATGCCACCTCTATCCTCCAAGGAGACCTATAAAGGATCAGTGACCAAAGCCTTGTTGTTACAACAAGATTGAGTCGATCGCAGCACAGTCAGCCTGAACTATGAGGCACTATTATAAAATCTATCATTCCCCATCCAGATGGATTGACCAGGCAATAAGACAGGTCATCGAAAATGCCACATTTTCCTTTCCTTTTTCTTCTGCTAAAAATGGATAAAGTGTTTTGGAGGGGTGTGTGTGTGTGTGTGTGTGTGTGTGTGTGTGTGTGTGTGTGTTGGAGAGAGGAGAGGGCAGCTGCTTTAAAAATTCAGTGCTCTCCCTTCCCTTTTTGGTGACCAGGAAAACAGGAAGCTGAAGTTGGGAAAAGAGGGAATTTCGTTAAAAACAGCCTAATAAAACAAGTTTTAGAATGCTAGTGGAGGGAGGAGGAAGTGGCCCAGAAAGAGAAGACTGTTCCAACAATTCCCATCTGGAACCTGGCTTTCACTTCCTGATTCTTCACAGAAAGCCTACAGATTCTTAAGTCCCAGGAGGGTCCCTGCGTTAGCAGCCCATCTCAGCAAGTGATCCAAGGAGAGACAGTATTGCAGAGAGAGACGAGAGACATCTCTGGTAGCTTTGCAGTTGGCCCACATCTTTCTGTGGCTACACTGTTGTGAATTGTAGGCTCACTCGCCTTTCTGAGCCCTTCCCTGAGACTGTGTGCACACCACCGGGAAGAAGAGGGATTAGGGTTTGGAGCAGCAGCAGCTCCAAATGATGCACGCTCAGATCACCATGTACCAGACATACGGTTGATCTCATAACTACTCAGGATGCGGTCATTCAAGGATTCAGCAAAATACGCTGAAGCTCCCAGTCAGGAGACTGGGATACACCCCTATAGGTAGAACTTGATTTTGCTGGTGCTAAACCATCACCCCTCTACTCCCCAGACCTTTGGGGGAGCTCAAGGCTTTATCCCACAAAAGGAAAGGATCTGGGCTTACTTTGCAGAGTAGGAAATGATTAGCTTAGTTTTTTCTCTAAGGTCAAGAGGCCCTTGGCCTTGGTTTACCATCGGAATGTGGTGGCCTGCCTTGTCTCACCCAGTCAACACCTGGAAAAGAGAATCTGGGCAACCGACATCCATTCAATCAGAAGGCCTAGATTTTTTTTTACTTTCTGCTCACCTGGCTCCATTCTTGGACATCTTTGATCCCTCACCTCTCAGTGCTGTCTTCCTTTTCCTACCCATTTCTAGATCCGGGGACTGTGATTTATGTTTGTTGATTCTCGTATTATGCGTTCTGGCCACCAGTGTTGGACGCCATATGCAGACACAGTGTCAATGCTGGTGGAGAGCAAGATAAAGAAGGTCCCGGTGCATTGGGGTTGGAAAGCTTAGTGATGAACAGGACAGCTAAGAAAGAAGACTCAATACTTTCACAGCTTTTCCATGTGTCGAGGGCTATGAAGGATGTCAACTCACTAACTTATAGAGAACCTACTAGAGCCAGGCTGAGGATCAGTGGTGATCATAAAGAGACCCTCCCATCCTTATTTTCATAAAAAAAAAAAGACCATTAATCAAAAAATCACACTCAAGAATGCTACAAATACAGTCAGAGTATCTAATAGGGGAACTTAGAATCCTGCACAGCAGGGTGGCTTCTGGGAGGAAATGTTGAAGCAGAGACCTGAAGGGAGGGTAGGAGTCAATAAGGCCCACCTAGCATTAGGCCTGTGCTAATTAGCAGCCATTCACCGAATAGTAATATTTCATATAAAATAAGTAATTTGTATTTTTTTGATAACACTCTGGTCCTCTGGGT
>CM053606.1:133142085-133178542 GCA_028646535.1 Procyon lotor | reverse complement strand
TCTCCTTTAATCATTTGGACCTTTTGCCTGAATAGAGAGTGTGAATCCACATACCCAGTTGAATGAGTGATCAGAGCATATTCTCTCCTTCCCATTTTGGCCTGATTGAGGTGGCTTGTCATCTCTCTAGATATCACTGTGACGTTGGGTGCATCGTTGCACAAGGATTTGTCTCTCTCTCTCCGCTAGAAGGCGAACTTTTAAAAATCTCTGATTCCCTAACATGCTGTGGGGTACCTGGTGCATGAGAGACATAAGAAGCATATCCTAGGAAAGTGGGGAGGAGGGGAGGATGGAAGCGGGTCCCATAAGACTCATGGGCACCATTCAGAGTTGTTGGATTGCTTAGCTCCTGCAGGTCTCCATGTAGCTTTCTGACAATTTTGAGGACCCAGCAATAGTGAGAAATACATAAAATTGGGAATCCACTGATTTGGGTTTGTGTTCTGGTTCTCCCATTTAATGCACGTCCATCATTAGAGGAGTAACTTAACTTCCAAGCCTCAGTTTCCCTTTCTATAAATTGGGGGTTATTGTTTCCACTTTAAGGAAATCTTGAATGATTAAGTGAAATAATATATGTGAAACCATTCAGCCAACTACTGAGTGCCATTAAATTGTTACTTATAATTATTATCACCCTGGAGTCAGAGCCAACTTCAAATGAATATTTTGAAGAAGAGGAAAAGGTCTGACCTTTCACTGATTTTTCCTTCCTAGTTTTGGAATTTTGCTATTGTATTGAATGACTACCTTTTTTTTTTTTTTAAACTATCTGGGGACAAAATGATTCCAAAGTCTGACTAGTAGTCTCCAGTCAAATCAGAATCACCTGAAAATTTTATAAAATCCAAATTCCCAAGTCCCAGCCCCAGAGGATTCCATTCAATTATCATAGAATGGGGACGCGGACTCTGTATTTTGAAAAGCTGCCCGGTTGAGTCCAATGAGCTGCCAGGCCAGGAAACCTAGACAGGCTTCTTTTTCCATTCAAAACTGTCTGAAGACCTTCAAGGTCAGGACCTAGAGTTTATGAATATGCCCCTTTCTACGGGTTGATTGCCTGGAAAATACTGAGGGGTCACGGCATTAAACTTTGTTATTTGCAACTAATAACATTATAGTAGAAATGCTAGCATGGGCGGGACATTCCCGTAACAAATTCGCAGGCATTTGGACCTAAAATCAAAGCTTTGGGGTAGAGTGGGAGATACGATATGGAGCTTAGTAGGGCTTTTAGAAAAAGCATTTCAATTGCTTCCATAGAATTTCCTCCAGGTTCAAGAGGCAGGGCATAGAGCATACCTCCTTCTCTCAGAGGGATGTTTGAATCTGACAATTAATGTGAGAATGAATGGTGTTTGGACTTCTTGGAAGGACTCAAGCGCATTATCATCTGCTGGTTCAGTGAGTGTTTCTCCCTAGGGTTTTCATCCATCACAAATCATGGGGAAAAGATAGTCTGTTGAAATTCTCATAATCATCAGAGAGAAATGTAAATTGGTACAAACACTTTGAAAAACTGTTTAGTAGTGTTTAGTAAAGCTGAACATTTGCATGTTCTATATCACTCTTATATACATACTCGACAGAAATACAAATACCTATACTAGATTATTTATAGTCTCACAGGTCAAAATAGCTCGCACCTGTGAACTACCCCATTGACCACATATGGTTGAATAGATAAATGAGTTGTAATATGTTCACACAACAGAGAAAATGAATTACCTACAATCACATACAAAGTTAGATGAATTTTGTACCCATGAGTTTGAATGAAAGAAGCTAGATTTCAATTGGAAGATGGAATTTACCCCAAGAATGTATATCCAAAGTAGAGCTGATGATGCTCACCAAGGGAAAACTACTATTCATTTATAGAAGGACCCCCCTTTTTTTTAAAAAGATGCCAGGAAGCACCCATGCACTGTAACTCCCTGAACACTCTTCCCAACTGATCATGTTGGTTGTCTTTTGGGAAATCTGACAAAACAATACCTGAAAAAAGATATGTCCCTAAGGTGTATTTTATTTATTTTCTTTTTTTTTAGATTTTTATTTTTAAGTAATCTCCACACCCAACATGGAGCTTGAACTTACAACCTTGAGATCAAGAGTCACATGCTTCACCAACTAAGCCAGTTGGGCGCCCTATGGGTGTATTTTATAAGAGCTTTCTGAGTTGATAATTCAACCGGGCCTTCTGAAATGAAGGAAAATGTTGGCTCCATATCCAGCATAACTTTCTTTTTTACCTCAGAACCTGTCTTGAACAGAGCTCAGAAAAAAAGTACTGCTTAACTGGCCAACTGAGTGAGGTATTCCACAACTATTACAGAGAAAAAATGGTGTATTTTAGTGAATTTGAAAAAATTTGTGCTGTATTGTTGTGTACATGTTTTTAAAATTTTTCTCCATTTTAAGTCAATTGATATGGAACAGTACAAAACAGAAATCATTATATTAAATAAAAATCACCCCATGTCACCTCCCCAAGTAACTATTATTAGCATTAAATGAATATCATTCCAATTAGTCTTTAGGCATAGATAAAAATTATTTGGTAAACAGGGGCATGAACCTAAAAAACAAATTACAAAGGAAAACTGCTTGGGAAATCTCCATTTATCTCTGTGGCAAAGGAGAGAGGAACTTGTGTTTTCGTACACTGCAAAATAGCCTTTTTCTGGTCATTCCTTTGATGAGATGAGTGCTCTGATAACAAAATAGTTGGAATTCTAAGGCAAATTGTTCCTTTCTGATGAAGCATTGGCCTCCTCAGGCAGGATGGAAGGAGATGAACAGCCCCCAGTTCCCTGTGGGGACAGTCTGAAAGAAAGACAGAACCAGGATGTGGACCGTCACAGAGCAAAGAAGGAAAGAGAAGGCATGATCCAGAGCTGTTGCCAAAGTCATGAAGTGGGGGCCGAGGTGGGGGACGGGTGGGGGGAGGGTAGAGGTGGGGGAAGGGGAGACAGGTTGGGGGCGCAGACCCTGCAGAGATGAACAAACAGGAAGAGCGAGGTGACTGCCATAATGAAGACTTGGAAGTTTTGAAAAGCGATCCTGAATCTGACCAAAGGACAGAAATAGAACAGAACGGCGCCTCATTGGCTTAACTACTCTTAATGAAAATAATCCTACTTTCTTCCATAACTTTCAAGAGGGGATGTCCTGGAATTGCTGATGGAATGTGCAAATTCTTAAACTCTAGCTGCATACAAGTGAGCTGAGCACAAAAGTAAAATTCCTCTTTGTAGCATGGCTCCTTCTCCGAGGGTTTAACAAGATTTTCATGAGATAAGGATTAGTTTAACTTGGGGACGGGGGTGGACCGTAAGGGGCAACGCTGGCCTTTTCAACAGTCTGAGATGCTGTCCTTCTGACCCAAGTGACTGAGTTATCACTCACTAGTCTAAGGGACTCACGAAGACTCGGAATGAGAAGGAGAAAAGATAGCTCTTCCCTGCCCTGAAGCTTTCTCAAGTGTTAAGAGCATCTAGATTACAGCCACGAGGGCAGAAAGCCTTTAAAACTTGGCAAATCTCTCCTTGGACCTCACTTCTATATCAAAATCTCAGTTGACGTCTGCCTTTGATACCCATCCTGCCTGGCTAATGAAATTGAGTAAACCCGGGCCCCTCAGAGCCCCTGTTACTGTACCCTATGTTCCCTTCCCTGGCCCTTGAACTTCACATGCATTAGTCTGTTTAGTGCTCTTAACTCTTAAAGCTGGCACCGTTATTATCCCCATTCTACAGATGACAAAATGGAGACCAAGAGAAAAAGTGAAGCTTCTCACCCACAGTGGCAGAGCTAGCATGTGAGATTCCAAAGTGTGTACTCTGAGCAAAGGGCCTGGGGCCAAAAACCTGACCAGGAAAAGGAGAGGCAATTAAAGGGAGGATACAGACCAAATTTCCTTAAAACCAAATCAGTGCCCTTGCTATAAGCTCTCTGGTGCTGTCAGTAGCTTTGGGGTCACAAAATTCCACAGTGCGCCACCCTCTTCCAGTTTATTATACTGGGTGTTGGCCTCCTGACTTGTACCACAGCGCGCACCCAGCTTCCGTGCTGGAAGCAAGGGGTATACACACGTGAGTAGGTGTGTGTATATGTACCAGTGTGTGCGAATGTGTGTGCAAATACTGTGCCCGTGAGTGGATGTCTGTGAGTGGGCAGGTGTGGCTGTGAGTGCAGGGGTTTGACTGCACGAATGCATTTGTGAGTGTGTGTGTGTGTGTGTGTGACGTGTGTGTAGGTGTGAGTGTGCACAGGTGGAAGTGTGCACGGGAATGATTGAGGGTGGAGGTGTGTGGCTGGGTGTAAATGTATCTGGATGAATTTGCACGTGGGTGTGTGTGGGTGCACATACCTATGCATGTGTTCGTGTTCATGCAAATGTGTGTGCATGTGCACGTTGTGTGTCTGAATGAATATGTGCGCATGTGTCCTTGTGTGTGCACGTGTTGTGTATGTGGATGTGTGTGTGAATGTGTGAGTACGTGTGTCTCTCCCAGTTTCCTTGGAAGTTGTCCGAGGACAGCCCTGGCCACAGAAAAGAGAGGACATCAGCTCTGCGCCACTGGAGGGCACCGCCAAGTTGACTGACTGGCCAGACCACCGCAGACCGACTGGGGCCACGGCTGGCCTGGCCCCCGGGACTGCTCCATGTACGCCCCGCCCGCCACCTGGGGTCCTGTGGTTTGCCTTTCCTCCTAGCTGAGCAGTCAGGGGCTAGCAAGGGAGTAGCAGAAGCTTTGAAGTCCAGCGGGCCTGGGATCAAATTCCCGCTGTGCCCCTGGATCCTGAGTGACTGTGGACAAGCGACTCCGCCATTCTGTCCTCAGCTTCGCCGTCCAGTAAAAGAGAGCAGTAATACCCAGCAGAATTTATGGGGAGGATCAAAGAGGCCAAAGCGCCTACGAACAACAACAGCATTAGGCATAGCACTTTGCACAAAATACGTACTTCACACCTGATATTAGATGGACATTGCAGAGGATGTGTGTGGTAATGAGCCCTGGATATTCTAGAAGACTGATGAATCACAACCTATACCCCTGAAACAAATAATACAATATATGTTAATTAATTGAATTTAAATTAAAAAAATAAAAATGATATTATTGTTCCAACAGACAAGTAGAAAAACAATCCTGTTTCTTTCTTCCAACTTGCCACTTGGGGCCGAATCGTGAACTCTCCCAGTGGAGTGAGGCACTACGGGAAGTTTGTAGAAGCTTTGTGGCCCATCTTAATTATACATTAGGGCACTTTGGAAGCCATTTACAAGTAAGGATCAGAAAGACTTAATACACCAGAACAGGGGTAACACTTCCCACAGTGGGGAGGAGGGAGGGCAATCGGCCCTTCGCTTTCCAAGAGGAAAGTAGAAAAGTCCCTATTTTGCAACAACCCTAATTCCACAGCTACAAATTCATACGAGAGTGAATGATGCCTCTTTATAAATGAAACACTACACCTCTAAGTGTGAGCTGCCTGCCCGACTTTTCAAAGACCAGAAAATAAAATAAAGAAAAGAACTCTCAACAGGGAGGCCACCGTGTCACTGAGAAGGGATCAGAACAATGACTGAGTGGCTGGTTGAGGCCACCTGCCTCAGAGGCGGGAATTGAGTCAATAAAGGCACTAAACAAACAGTCGGGCTTTAGCGTTCTAAATTAGTTTGTACAGTGGTTAAAGCTTGTGGGCCGAGGAGCACCGAAGGCCTGCACACAGCCTCTATTAAATCTGAGCCAATCTCCTCAGCCAGGGCCTTGTTGACTCAGCGCCCTTCCCGGCAACATGGCAGCCCCATCAGGGTCAGAAGCTGAGCAGGGTGGAGCAGGGGACAGAGACGTCTCGGGGATGGGGACGGGCATTAGTGCCTGTGTCCACTGGCGTGCTGGCTCCCCCACCTGTGGGACAAAGTGTTGGCTGCTTATTCCTCACAGAGAGGGCCCTAGGGACCCATCACCTGAATAAAGCCAACCCTCAGGTGAGCAGAATGACACGGAAGGAAACAAGCATAAAACACACTCCGTCAGTTATAGACGGTCTCGGAAAGTAGCTTTTAAGTTTCTTGCTCCAAGGTGGGAAAAGGACCTGAGGGGGGATAGACCTTAGCAATGAGGAGTCCTTAAAATTGGGCAGATTAGAATTAAGAAACTTTGGGAAGATGTGTTACGGTCTCACAGGTGATAAATGAGATGCTGTCGTGTCAGTGAACACTGGTGTTTATGACATTCACAAGAGGTACCTTTGTCACCATGAAAACCTAGAAATATTTTTGAAGGGGAGAGGGTGGGGCGGGACACTCCCCACAATAAGCCCTAACTTCACAGCATCTCACATTCTGGAGGCAGCGAAGGAGAGGAGAGCAGTTGGGTCCCAGAGGACACAGGGCTTCCACACAGGGGCAAGGCACCATGTCCTACGGATGGGTCTTGTCTTCGGAGCCCTGCGGTTTCCCGTAGTACACCTGGCTCTCAGAACATGGAGGAAGGTCTTCTGGGGCTGAAACGGGTCTTCTGGAGCATGAGATCATTACTCATCAGAGTAAAAGGGTATCCACAGCCCTCTACCCAACCTCATCCAGGCCTGTTCTCCTCTAACTCTCCCTATGTTGCGAAATTTCTTCTTCCCTCTCCTTCCATCAAATTGCTCATCCCGCCCATGTGGTAGTTCTCCGCTGGAGGGGGTTTTGCCCCCGAAGGGACTCTCACCAATGTCTGGAGAGAGTTTTAGTGATTCCGACTAGGGCTTGTAGTGCTTGTAGTGCTGCTGGTGTCTCCTTCAGGGAGACGCTGGAGATGTGGCTCGACATCCTACTGGGCACAGGAGAGCTCCCCCTCTCAGAGAATCATTCCACCCAAACGTCATCTGTCCTGAGGCTGAAAAAACCCCACTTCTGTGTCCTGAGACCACAGCTTCCTATTTTTGAAAAGAATAATTTTATTACCGAAAAGTCTCTATTCGTACTAATTCACCATCTGGTTTACACCGCCAAGAGTCTACACATAACCTGCCAGGGTCAGTTGGCATTTAAAAGAGGTTCTCTTTTATTGGCAGGAATTTAATTTCTCCCCGAAAAGGAAGTGAAGACTTTGGGGGAAGCTACCGGGAGAGAGAAATAGTTTGTATGTGTGTTGGGGAGACTGTCCCGGATATCCATGCAGCCTCATCACAGAAACACCCACGCACCTGTTCCGTGGGTGGAAAGACCCTGCCGTGCTCTCATTCTGGCAAGGGCTGACGCCAAGACCCAGGTGCGCCATCTCCCTTACCTGCACAAAGCATGGACTGACATACCATCCTGGGTCAGGCCACTATGAGTTGGCAACGACTCTAAGTTAAAATATTGAAGGGACAGCGTAGGTTGCATAAGAATGAATGCCCCGGTCCCTGATGTCCACGCTACGAAGCTCTCTACAGGCTGTGTGCCAATGTGCTCTCAGTGAACCTCGGAGGTTGGAGGCCCTCAACCTTGGCTGCCTGTTAAAATCCACTGAAGGAGCACAACAAATTCCGATGCCCAGGCTGACCCTAGGGAATTGAATAAAAGCCCCTAGAGGGAAAACCTAGGCATTAATATATTTTTTTAAGTTCAATTTTTACTGAAGTATAACATACATATAAAAAGTGCATTTATCTCCAACAAATCTACCTATATAACCAGCACCCAGGTGAAGAAATTCAGTATTACCAGCACCCCATTAGTCCCCTCTATACCTCCCCCATACCCCCTCCCAGTAACTATCCCTACCCCAAGGGTAATGATATCCAGACTTCTAACACTACAGTATGTCATTTGACAGATCTGCAATTGCTTACAGGTACATCATATTTCATCTAACCATTCTTCATTCATTTAACTACGCTCGGAAGGTGCTTTGGGAAAAATGCATGAGATGCTTTGCGCGTGTGTCTTTGTTCACATCTCTCTAAGAGTAGATTGATATCTAGATGTGGAATTTCCAAGTCCAATGGTATGAAATTTTTAAAGGCCCTTGAATCTTATGGCATTGGCATTTTTAGAGGTTTCCAGGGAATCAGGATGTGCAGCCACAGTGGAGAATCATTGCCTTGGTCTATAGAGTGTTTCAGATTTGTTCTTAAGGGATATACCTTGAGACATCACTGAGAGTGGCTTGGACTTGATCCCGATCAAAATTCTTCACAGATGCCACAGACACCAATGTGGCAGTTGGGATATCTTTAGTGCAAGGGATTTAGCCAAGTGCAAATCCCTTTAACAACATCGCTTGTTCTCACGCAACAAGAAACCCCAGGTAGGTGCGCAGATCACCCAAGAATTTGGTTAGGAAGAGAATGAAGTAAACAGTATGTATAAAGCATCCCCTTTTAAATCCTTTTTAGAACACAATGTCTATTTAATCTGGGAGAAGGGGACATGGAGTGGGAGAAGGAGGAAATCTAAGTAAGTCATAATATCTTAGGCAAGGTACCCAATGAAGTAGTTATAATTTATTATTTCATTGAATTTCACACACACACACACACACACACACACACACACACACACACACACACACTATGGAATATGTCTGGCTCTATTTTACAGGAGGTCCAAGTGAGAGATTTAAATGATGTGTCGAGGATCACACAGTTCACCAGCAAGGGCCCGGGAACTAACATAGTCTCAATCCTGGTGCCCTGGGCACTCACCCTTTCCCAGAGTCAATTTGACATACTTGCATCAAATGATCTCCAAGATTTATTTTAGATTTTTTTCATTGATTGAAGTGCCATTTTCAACAGTTCTATGTTAATGATCTACTGGAAGCCAGGACAGAAGGATAGATTTGAAACCAATGACACTGGCTGTAGCTTCAGGAACCATTCAGGGTTTAAGGACACTAAGGACACTCAACACCAAAGCGTTGAGATTTAGCCCACTAAAGCAGACTGTGGTGGGCCTTGGGATCCTAAGCCCCATCATTGTGTGACTCGCCCTGGATTCCAAGCCCTCCAGAGTCCCAAGGCCACCTTCTTCTCAGTGGATGGGGCTGGCATAAAATTCGGTTACCATGAACTTGCTTCATGATAAAACAGTGTGTGACTGGCCATGGCCCTTTTGAACTCAGAGACTTTCCAAGAACATTCCCCTCCTCTTGATGCTTCCCAGCCATAGAATCTACCCATTTCTATTTCTTGTTCTCCATCATACTCTTTTCTGGGTCCAGCCAGGAAGTGGAGGAATCGTCTAGACTAATTAAGATGAACTTACAAAACATGATTCAGAAGGAGCTGCTTTTTTCTGGTCTGTTAAAAATATTTTTACTAACATCAAAATGCCTTATGAGAAGAGCAAATTAACATTGCCATGAGACATTTAGAGTTGACATTTTTAGCCTCAAGCTTTCCTCAACAAGGTATTTAGCATTTAATAAGTTCTGGGATTAGGAGCTTTCTCCTCCAGAGAGCAAAATTAACTGTAGTCCACAAAGATGGCAGTTGCCTAAATGTTGAATAAACCTGGAATAATTTCTCCAAATAACCAGAACACATTTAATTAAATGCTACCTATTTCTCACACTTCCTACAGCTGTTAGCCCAGGCTCTTCACAGAAATAAAAAAAGAAATAAAAAAGACTCTCCAGACATTTCTGAAGTGGGAAATTTTATATTACTTTTTTTTTTTAGTATTCACAATTTTCAATGTGAATAAAATTGATGTGACCAGAAATGCCAGCTTGGGATTCTAAAAAATGACAGTTTAATGAGTCTAGAAACTGGATATTGGTCTTGAAATACGAAAAAGAAATTATTTCATTTTTGCAGAAACAAAAGTACACTTGTGGGTCTTACTTTGTCTATGTTGTTTTGTAAATGGGTTCAATCTATCATCCTCTCTGTTTGGTTTAGCCACGGTCACACTGAGACTTCAAATTAGCGGGTTAGAGCGAGTGTATATTGGACAGACCTTCCAATCCACACTCAGCCCTAGATTTTTCAACATTTACCTTCAAACAGCAGATATTCCTTCCACCCAAAGTTACCACAGGTGACAGCACTCTATTTATTTACTCATGATGGTTTCCATTTATACATTCTGCTAAGATATATAAACACACGCAAAGTCCAGTGGAAAATTAAGGACATGCAAAAAAATGCTAGACAAGCCTTTTTTCCCTAGATCACTTCTGATTCAGGTTTTCTTTTTCAAGTAAAATTTAGTTCTCTGTCTAATTTCCTATTTTTTTCCATTCAAAACTAGTCATTAATGTCAAAAGGGATCACATGGTTTTCATTTTAAAAAGTGGGGGGTGCAATGGCGGGGGCTATTTCTACTCTAGGACACCTACCGACATCTTTTTCGTTCTCAACACAGGCCAGACCTGCATCTAGAACAACAAGTGTTTCCCTTCTCCCAAACAGCTGGGTGGAAAACGAAAGGCTATTTAACCCACCTCGTTCACCCTGAGCCTCATAAGTTCAGGCAGGCTGCGAGTCTGTGCTCTTCTGAACCATCCTGCCAGATGGGTCCTTGCGTCGGATTTTTGCTTGCAGTGTAACCAACTAACTCACTACTGAAGGCCTGTCTCCCCTTGGTTCCTGAGTGGCCCTGGTCTCAGCTCTCAGGGCTTCTGACACTGCTGTGCTGGTAAACATTTTCACAATGAGCTCTCTATACAGAAAAGCTTTGTATTTGCTAATAAACCTACCAGGGCTGATTTCAAGCTTACCACCAGTGAAGTCACTGAATACTGAACTAGGAACAGATGGGTATCACCGGTTCTAGCAAGCTGGCATGAGCTAGCTCTAGCTCGCCTCTGGCTTGAGCCCTGGGGACAGGCTCCCTGATGAAGGTGCCAGATTTTCACACCTTCCTTTCCTGGTGAGCAGGGAGGGGGAGGGGCCACGCCCATGGCTGTCTTGGCCACGCAGGAAATTCCTACAGACAGATGGCAGCTCTTGTGGGCTGCGGGGGGTGGGGGATAGAGGGCTTATTTAATAACCTTACTGACTCTTCTGTCCTACTCCTTCCGCAGAAGAAGTAAGCAACCAGCATCATGGAAAATGTAGCCCACGAATGCCATTGGCGCATAATTATGTTATGTCCACTGTGTTGCCCCTGCTGGAAGTCATTATCCAGAGCAGGGTTTGCAAGTTAAATGTGCTGGAATTCACATTCGAATTCAGATGCGATGGCAACTTACTTGTCCATTTTGATCTACATTAATAGGCAAGAAAGATTAAATTGTCACAGAAAAGAAAACAAAAAAGATCTAGAGTTCTACCAAATGCCAAACAAAGCAGGAGAGGTGTCAATTAGCTAGAAGGAAGAACTTTATCTTCAAACCTTATCTTAAATCTATAGGTGGACTGTGGGTCCAGATTTAGGGCACCCTGGGAGTCACACATTCATATTTCCCACATCAATTTTAGCCAAATGATAAATAAACCAATTTTCACCAGTAAGAGATGCATTTATGTTGCCTTGCCTGGTGAATTTCCTCTAAATGTTTTTGAAGAGAGCAAGTTGTGAAATATATCCTTATTGTGCTTTAACAGAAGTCAAGGATTGGGTGAAGAAATTAATTTAAGGTAGTTTGCCTAACTTTCTTGATCGTTGATCCAATCAGAAGGGTCAACTTGGAAGTGCTAAACAATCTAGTGATGTTTACGTATTAAAAAGTATGTTTATTTGTTATTTTTTATAATTTTTCCCCTAAGATTTATTTCGTTATTTATTTGACAGAGAGAGAGAGAGATCACAAGCGGACAGAGAGGCAGGCGGAGGGAGAGGGGGAAGCAGGCTCCCCGCTGAGCAGAGAGCCTGATGCGGGGCTAGATCCCAGGACCCTGAGATCAGGACCTGAGCTGAAGGCAGAGGCTTTAACCCACTGAGCCACCCAGGTGCCCAAAAAGTATGTTTAAAACAGGTTTTTTTTAGAGTTTCTTTAGATCTAGTTTGTGAGCCCTATGACAAAATCAGTCATAGTAAGGATTTGATGTGAGAATCAAAGTGGTATTATCTAGCAGTCATTAACCAGACCCATCGCCAAGTTACTTTTGGCTGCTTCCAAAAATAAAACCCATTTTCCATAAGAAAGACTAGCCTCACTTGGGGCGCCTGGGTGGCTCAGTCAGTTAAGTGTCCAACTCTTGTTTTTGGCTGGGGTCATGATCTCAAGGTCGTGAAACTGAGCCCCGTATCATGCTCTGTGGCATGGAGCTTGCTTAAGATTCTCCCTCTCTCCCTCTCCTTCTGCCCTCCCATCCCCACTGCAAGCACAGGACATGCTCTCTCTCCTTCAAAGAAACAAACAAAAGACCAGCTTCATTAAAGTTATAGAAAAGAGAGTCTCAGGATCTGGAAGCATGTTTACCTTTTTTTCCCCATTCTCTTCTCTTCTTTTGGTAAAAAATGTCACACATACAGGTGAATATAAAGCAAATATGAACTGCTTAAGTATAATAAGAAAGCAAATACCTATATACTTATATTAAGTTAATAAACAGAAATTAACCCAGGATTGCTACATGATTATGGGGCCCAGTGCAAAATGAAACTGAGGGGCCTCTTACTCAAGAAGTAGAAATAGAGGCACCCGGGTGGCTCAGTCAGTTAAGTGTCCACCTTCAGTTCAGATCATGATCCCAGAGTCCTGGGATCCAGCCCCGTGTCAGGCTCTCTGCTCGGTGGGGAGCCTGCTTCTCCCTCTCCCTCTGCTGCTCCCCCTGCTTGTGCGCTCTCACTCTCTTTGTCAAATACATAAATAAAAATCTTTAAAAAAAAAAAAGAAGCAGGAATAAAGTGTATTAAATATACTAAAATATAAAGCTTTTTCTTTCTTCCACATTTCTCCTCTGCTCATGCGCACACCCCATTATCCCATCGGACTTCCTTGTCAAACACAAATTCAGAGGTAACAGCATCAAGAGTTTCAAAAAACCACAGCAGAGCATTAAACCAAGTAGTCCCTCTCTATTCATTCAGGGGTGTATTTAAATTAGAGGAGCGGGTAGTTTTATTTTATCCAGCATTTCTATGTGTTTGCAGTAGGTGGGACATGCATGCATATTAGCTCAATCCATTATATTGTCAGAGTCAGACTTCCAGTTCGATGCTCTTTCTGCTGAAATACAGCAGTTTGCGACACAAGACTAACCACCTTTTCGTAATAAACAAAAGTTAATCACTCAATCATTAAGGCTCGTTAGAATCTTGTGCTCCAAGTCCCAGGAGAAACCACCAAACAAAATCAGGATTAGATTCCTTGGGGCTTTTTAGAATTTGGAGAATGGCCGTTAAAACAGTCCAATTTGGAACTGCACACCTCTCTGTGCTTTTTAGTTCCTTGTTTATTAATTCACAAAGGCGAACGATCCAAGCCAGTACCACGGATTTTGTGAAGACTAATAAGCCAGAGATTATTGAAACCCTACATAAGAGGTTGTGAATGAATGGGCTTTCTGTCTCCCCTTCAGATTCTGTAAGATGTTACCTTGAGCTCATTAAGGTCCAAGCAGGGGTCTCTTCCTCCTGAGGTTCTTCTCTACAAAGAGTCAAGAATCTAGACACCACACATAGGCCATGACCAATGTACACGAGAGGTGATGTAAACATCCCTCTTCATGAAGCAGTGTGTCTCTCAGGGAGAGAGTAAGATGTGTTCACCCCAGCTGTGTTATCCTGATTGGCTCCATTTAGAAGGCACAGCCCTAAAAATATATGGGTATGGACTTTGCCCTTGGGAGGAGGAGGGTGGTAATCATTGACATTTACCAAACTTTTACCATGCCAGGCATTTTACAAGCATTATAGCATTTAATATTTGCCCAAACCCATGAGATAGATAGGATGTTTGTCTCCATTTTACGGAAGGAACTGAGGCACTGAGTAGGTAAGCAAATTGCCCAGTTAGTAAGGGAAAGGGACTGGATACAAATGTCTACCCTACTGGGTCTTTATCTGCCTTGACTCCAGAGACTTGAAGGCCTGGTTTAAACTTCCATCTTTAGTTTTAGCATTTCCTGAATTCTTTCTTCTAATCCTCCGGCTGGGTTCACTCCTTCTATTATGGCGGCCATCACACTACTCTGTGGTTTTTCGTTGGGGTAACTTCCTCTCCTGATAGATCTGAGCTCCTTGAAGACAGATACAGAACCATATTCTTCTTTGGGAACGGGACCAGGCACCCATTAAGGGAGAGCTGTCCTAGTCAGGGCAGTTTGGATCGTAAGTGACAGAAACTCAGCGAAAGTTCGTTTAAGCAAAAGAGGTAATTTAGAGTTTACGTAACAAAGAAAGCGATAGCTAAAGAACACTGTCTTTCCACTCTCATTTTTGCTTCTCTGTACTTATAAGCTCATCTCTTCCTCCTCTAAAGGCAGAAGGACTCACTCAACACAGAGGAGCCATGGCCGCCATCCGTGCTCTCACCTGTCTTCCCAACTTGTCCACAGAGAGAGCAGAGCCCCTCCCATCACCACCACCAATGACGTTCAATCCTAAAAAGTCTCCCTGGAGTAGTGAAGGCATCTCCTTAGCATAGCCTGGGTTCCATCCCTAGTCCTAATGTGAGTAGAGTGGGATATTATGACTGGGAGTCATGGACAGAACTGCACAGTTGAAGTAGAGAGGAGGATCAATTTCCCCAAAAGAGGTGAGGAGAGAAATACGAATTTACTAGAAGCTAACATGAGCGTTAGGCAAACAAAAGAATTTATCTCTCCCGTAAGGCTCCAATTCCATTTTGTTGGACTGAAATGGCATTGGAACTATGCAAGCCCCACCAGAACTTAATGCCATATTCTTTTCTGTCTTCAGAGACACTTTGGTCTTATCTGATGCTTATTCTCAGGAGCCCATTGGGAAATAACTAGGAATGATTTCGTGTGTTCTTGGAAACAGTGTGCCACAAACAGCAAGAAGAACCATATCAGGAAACGGGAGAAACACCACACGAAGATGTTTGGGGGACCATTTTACAGGTTTCCCTCAGAAGCAGGCTAGGTCCTCATTAATCCTGTTGCTGAGATTTTTCTTGAATAAATGGTTCTTTTAAATCTGCCACTTGAACTTTTAGCCTTGTAGTGCTTAATAAATCTATATGCAATTTAATAAGCCATGATGAACAAGGAAAAAACTGCATCAACATTTATGATTGGACAGGTAAGTAAAGTTGGCTTCATCTCTGATAATTATATCCTGTGTCCAGGGTGCCAGGAATATATAGGAAAAACCAAGACAAAAAAATGCATCTGGGGTACAAAGAGCAAACCCTTTTTTCCAGGAGGGGAACATTCATATCCTGGTAATCCCCAGTGAGTGGAGCTACTCCATGGAGGGGGTGAAAGCAGATTCCTTTAGCTCTCTTCTTCTTTCTTCCCACTGTCCACTGAGCAACAGGGAATACAACAAAATAGAGACATAGTTCCTAACTTGAAAAAAAAAATCCTACAATTACCTGGAGGGACGCAACCCCAAACATATATGGGTGAAATGGCATGAGGGTATTTATAAAGCAAAGATGTCTTTGGGTGGAAAATGTTTTTCCTTGGAATACGGAAGGAGTGCTGTCCTGAGGGTCAGGAGATGTGCTCTGGCCCTAGCTGGGGGCTTTGGAAAGTTCTAGACTTCCTTGCGCTTTTGTTTTCTTTTCTATAAAACAGATAATGTAAATATATGGAAAAACAAATATTATGATACAGTGAATGGGGCCAATGATGTATTCTTGCACTTGGCCTTGTATAACTTTACGAGGTACCATTTTAAAACTAGGACATCCACTAAAACCTTCTATTAAAATCAACCGACTTTAAGCCTGTTGAAATAAGGTTTTAAAACAGTAATATTAGGGGCGCCTGGGTGGCTCAGTCATTAAGCGTCTGCCTTCGGCTCAGGTCATGATCCCAGGGTCCTGGGATCGAGCCCCACATTGGGCTCTCTGTTCAGCAGGGAGCCTGCTTCTCCCGCTCCCATTCCCTCTGCTTGTGTTCCCTCTCTCACTGTGTTTCTCACTGTCAAATAAATAAAATCTTTTAAAAAAAAAACAGTAATATTAAAAACATACTGCTAAGAATGGACTTTTAGTCATACAGTTTTCAGTAATGTGGTATTGTATAGATAATTTCAATGATTGTTAAAATATTATTTTTCCCTTTTCTCTCATTCTTTAAAAATATCCTTTTTTCTGGGTATTTTATATACTATGATGCTATAGTCATATATGTGTATAGTTTTAAAATAATGTACAAATACAAAAAAAATAATGTACAAATACAAAGGCATGGGCACAAACATTTATTTCGGTATTACTGGTAAGAGACATGATTTAAAAAGTTCAGCACCCACTGTTCCCATCCAAGCTGATGCAAGCCCCTGGCAGGCCTTTCCCAATAAGGCTCCCGGGTGTTTGTAGAGTCACTTTGGGTCACTCTCCTAGGATCTCTCCAAGGTCCTTGAAATACGCTTTCATCATGAGCCTCACACAGAATATGGTTTTCAAATACAGTCATCACAAAGGCAGAGCAAAACCATTAAATGGCCTTTCAAAACTGCCAAACCAGAGTTTGCACCTTGGAAAACTGCATGCTTTGGCACTTATGACACCCAGTTTTCAAGGTGCTTCTAAGTCACCCGCGCAATTTAACAGTCATTTAAAATTGTCATGTGGTTCTTCACCTTGCCAAGTGCAACCCCTCCTCAGCATTCCCTATGGGGACCCTGCATGCTTCCTGAAATACAAGCAGCCAGACTGTCTTCCCTTACTCGAGCAGAAGAGAGAAGAGCAACTTCCAAGTATATCCTTTTCTGCAAAGCTGTGTCACGATACCTTCTCTATGTCAAGTGCCCCACACAATGCTTGGCATATGGTAAGCCCTCCATAAATAGCAATGATTGTTCTCACGGAGTGATCCAGGAATCCAAAGGGTAGCAAAAAGAGATTTTGGATTTTAAAAATATAAAAAAAAATCAAACTGAGGAAGTCAAGAGATCAGTCCAGAAATAGAAGAGAGGGGAGAAAAAGACTTTTTGATGAGCTTGGGTTAGGGCCAGTGACCATATTTTTTGTACAAGGAGTGTAGGAATCTTAAACAGATATAATAATATACCATTCCCCAAGTTGCATGCCATCTGATTAGGAAATGACCTAAATATATGCAGAAAAATCCTCTCAAATTATAAAATAATTTAATAGCATTTAACGGCAGAAGAAATGGCTCCAAGCCCATGTGATTAATTACCAGATAAACCTTCAGAAACCAAATGTGGGGAGCTCTAGGGCACTGACCGTCTCCAGAGATGGTCGCATTTTTGGTAGTTGGTCTATTGTGGCCATTGCAAATTAGAGCCATGTGTCATGTGACCTTCAGTCCAAAAGCACCGCTGGCCTCATATCAGAATAAGACCTTTTGCTGTTCTATTCAGCTCCGCAAATACTGAGTACTTACCCTATGCTAAGACCTGGGTATTTAAGGATGAATTTAAGGAATTTAAGGATGAATAAGACTTGGTCTTGTCCTCAAGGAGCTCATGGTTTAGTCAAGAAAACAAACAAGAAATCATCACTTCATCACAACATGGTAGGTGGAGTGGAAAATTGCCTTCGCAATGTTACATGTATTCAAAATATTCTCCTTCCCATTGATCTCATTTGATTCTGGAAACAACACTGAGAGGTGGTTAAAAGAACCATTCTCATGGTTATTAAGATCTTCATGTTTTTACATAAAGTGTACTTTCCTAACTTCAAAGTCCCCTCACATAATTCACTTCAGTTAATTATTTATCTGGGGTCTACCATATGTAGGACTTGATACAGGGGGCTGGGTATATATGTGGAAATGTAACTTGGTTCCAGAACTTATAAAACATAAAATTGGGTTGGGAAAACAGGCTATTTGAACAAACACACATAAGGCACACATGTCAAATGGTAAGTGAGTTATAGTTAATAAGTGAAAAATGTATGATTGGAAATGACATAACAGGGCGGGAAATTGCTTGGCGAGGAGACCAGGAAGCAGAAATGCGGTCTCAGGCACTACCCTTTCCACACATCTACCTCTACAGAGACCGGCAGAAACACACTCGGAAAATGAAGCAAGACAACAAATACTTCATTACTGAGTGGACGATTTGACCTCAAGCTCTAGCGCCTTGCTCCTGTGAGGTGACCAGGCTCGTGGAGAGTTCCTGACCAATTTAGTTTCTCGGCGCAGCCTAGAATAAAGAAAAGAGGGTCCAATCTTGACTCAACCACACGTCTTCCCACAAACCAAAGGGAAGCATGATATGAAAATCAGGAACAACATGGCGTGCTCACTCTCCCATTGTTACTTAATAGAGTTCTAGAAGCACACCCCAATGTAGTTAGAAAAAGAAACAAGACATACAAATATTGGAAAGTAAATTGACCATGATTTACTGATGATGGGGTTATAATTTTAGAAGGGTCAAGACGCTCACTCCAAAATTAGGGAACTAAAGAGAGTATCAAAAGGTAGTGATTTCATTAAAGTATACAAAGTAATAGTTTGAATATGAATAAACAATAACCAGCTGGGAAATATAATAGAAAGAATATCTTGTTTTACCATCGCAAGTAAAAAAGTAAACCATTAAGAAGTAAATTATTTATAAGTGTGGAAAATGTATACACAGAAAAAATTTAAATACCTGAGCTATAAGAGATTTCTCTTAGAACAGAAAACAATAATATAAAACCAAACCTCTCTAAATTAGTCCATAAATGGCATCATTTCAATAAAACAGTGTCTTGGAAGAGAAGGAATATTATAAAATGATACTGGAATTCAAACAAAGCTTTGGGGGTGAGGGTAGAGAGAGTTAGTGGCTCCGGCAGATATTAAAGCCTAGGAGTCAATAAAGTCCTATTTTCTTCTGGAGAGGAAATGGACAAATAATTCAATGGAATAGAAGAGAATTCACAAAGAAAGTCAAACACATATACTTAGTGTCTTACAAAAGCAGCATTGCAAACCAGTTGCACAAGTTAGATTATTCAATAAATTATGAGAAAACTAACTGAAAAAAATATAAAACTCAATCCCTGCCTTGCCCACTTACCAAAATTAATCCCAAATAAAGCAGAGATTTCAACATTAAAAAAAACTGTAAAAGTAAAAAATATAAATAAAATCTCAGAGTGGTGTAGCAAAACACAAGACCAAGAGCCATAAGGCAAGCATTGATAAATTGTACAACAAAATAGTTAAACTATGTACATTAAATATAATCAAATGACAAATGACAAGTGGGGAGGAAATCATATGCTCTGTATTTCTTGTATGTATAAGCTTCTTTAATTTACAAAGAGCTTTAATAATTTTTGTAAAACCCACAACAATCTAGTAGAAAAATAAACTAAAAATAAGACCAGGTAGATGCAAATGTCTCTTATAATATTTTTTAAAATGTAAAACCAAGCCATAAGAGGAAAACGTTATACCCATCCAATTGGCAAAAAGCAACACATTTGGCAATGTTCATGGTTGATGAGAATCAGGTTGTCCGACATGAGGTTGTTGAAGGTATAAATGGATACCACCTCTTTGGAGAAAAATTTGATCAAAATTTCAAATGCATGTGTCCTTTGATCTGGCAATACTATTGCCAAGAAACTTAACTCAAAATATATTTGCAAAAGTTCAGCAAAGTATATTCTTAGTAATTCTTGCATTGTTTACGATAGCAAAATCTGTCAACAACCTAAGATGTCTCTCGACAGGAAACTGCTTACATAAATTATGATGCATTTATATGATGAGATACTGTGCGGCCATTTTTAAAAAATTTATACAGATCCATGCAAGATCTGTGTAAATATAGTAAGAATAACTCAAATAAAATTTTATGTTTAAAAAGTGAGATGTAGTCCTTTGTGCATCCTTTTTATATTATAAATTACTACTATCCAATTTTACAGATGAAGAAAGGGAGGCACCAGAAATTTCTCAGTTTATACCAAATCATACAGGTACCACATGGTGGAGACAGTGTTTAAAACCAGGCTAGTTAGTGGTTCAGACTAGTTAGTGGTGGTCAGGATGGTGTGATCATACAGTGAAATTCTACACAGCAGTGAAAATGAACAAACCACAACTAATATAGTTGTAGTATATTAGTACTTGTCTTCCAAACATGACATTCAGTAAAAGAAGCCAGACCCAAGGGCACGATGCTGCGTTATCCATGTACATAAAGATCAAAACCAGGCAAAACTAATATACGGTTCAATGGGGAAACTTGTTTACCTTTGGAGAGGAGGGCATAGGCAGGAGCTGGGAGAAAGCACATAGAGGGCTTGGGGTCCTGGCATACTTTCATTTCTTGACGGGAGTGGTGGTTAAAGAGCGCTCACTTTGTGAGAATTTTGTGTTGTATACTTAAAATGTGTGCATTTCCCCATATATGTGTACACTTTACATTAGAGAGTTTAAATAATAAAAAGATAGGACGTTCATCCATTCCCTGATCTCTTCATTAATTCATTCAGGAAGCCTTTGCTAAGTGTTGGCTACAATACAATGTAACTGTTAGTGGGTTGTAGTGTAAATTTCTTATGGAAGAAACAAAGGTTCCTGTTTCTCTTTTGACCCCAGGATGCTGTGCAGAATGCTAAACAAAAGGCAAGTGTGGGACGCCTGGGTGGCTCAGTGGGTTGGGGCCTCTGCCTTTAGCTCAGGTCATGATCTCGGGGTCCTGGGATGGAGCCCCGCATCTGGCTCTCTGCTCAGCAGGGAGCCTGCTTCCCTCTCTCTCTCTGCCTGCCTGTGATCTCTCTGTCAAATAAATAAATAAAATCTTTAAAAAAAAAAAAAGGCAAATGTTCTGGAAACACTTATTCCGGACGTTTGACTCATTCTCTCCTCCTTTGTACCTCTTTGGTGAGTGTAGCCAAGTGGCTTTGCCTCTCTGGACCTGGGATCATCTCTGACGTACATGATCTGGAGTAAATGATCTTTTCTTCAGCTTGGAAATTCTAATTAATTCAATCAGTTTTAACGGAACATGTTTTGTCTGTGCTGCTCCTTCTTGTGCTCAGTATCGGGGGTCAAACACAATCAAACTGAAACCTGGCCAGGCCCTCCAGAAGCTCCCAGCCTGGCCGACCGCAAGGAGCCCTGTGGACACAGAGACAGGGCTTCCGGGAAACCAAGAGAGCACATGTGAGGAGCAGCTAACTGAGACTCCCAAAGGCAGGCGATCCAAAGCTGCCGGGACACCAGGTCCCACATAGGCTGGGCATGAACCCTGAGAGAGAGTGTTAGTCCGGATGAGCCATCAAGGTTTCTCTGAGGCCTGGAAGTGGAAGGAAGCTTCTATCAGACAGAGAAGCAGAGAAAAGACAATCCAAGATAAGGACCGGAATGAACAAAACAGAGCCTTTATAATACTTCTTTTTCGGGTTATGGGAAATCTAATCATTGGTGCCACTAATGGTGGGGGGCAGTGTATGCAAGGGAGTAGGAGTCCACAGTGTGAGAGGGTCAGGGCAAGGAAGGCCTTGATTGCCATGATACAAAACCACAAGTCAATATTTACCCAACAGGAAACAGCTCTGTCTCCTCCTCCTCTGGTTATAACTTCCGGGAGTCACCTGCCAGCGCAGCAAGGGGAGGTGAAAGCAGGCTCCAAGTGGACGGTGTAGAGGCACCGGCTGCCAGTGGCCTGATATCCTGACTCGGAAAAGCAGCAATTAAGGTCTCTTCCCAACCCCAGGGAGATACAGGCCCCTGGGAATGTGGGTAATTAACAATGCAGGTGTGACATTAGCAGGGGAAAGCCCAAACTGCAAACCTAGGGACCTGGGTAGAAGTCCCCACAGGAGACTTGGTTTGGGGGAGTTAGAAAGAGCTGAATGGGAGTGGGGGTGGGGGGCACCTGGGTGTCTCAGTGGGTTAAAGCCTCTGCCTGGCTTGGGTCATGATCTCAGGGTCCTGGGATCGAGCCCCGCATTGGGCTCTCTGCTCAGCAGGGAGCCTGCTTCCCCCTCTCTCTCTGCCTGCCTCTCAGCCTACTTGTGATCTCTCTCTCTCTCTCTGTCAAATAAATAAATAAAGTCTTTAAAAAAAAAAAAAAGAGCTGAAGGGTTGCTTTGCCTTTGGTTGGGCTCAGCATATGTGACCATTTGCATCAAGGTCAATTTCCTCACCTAGACCTAAAGATGGGCAGGTCTTCAAATGATTGAATGTTAGTAAGATTGAAACTTACAGTCCATGCGGCACCCATCAGCGAAATTGACAAATAGGCTTCGAGATGTGTATCAGAGAACCAAGATCTGCAGTTACTTTAAGGTGGGGAATACTCTTAGAAATGGACCTGAGAAGAAATCTCAGAGATTCTCTGAAGGCAGCTCGGTGGGGAAGGCTTGCCCTGCATCCCTCTGAGCAGAGGGGCTCTGGTTTCCAGGCCCACCGTCCTGGCCTGCTCTGCTCCTTGGAGGTGCTCTTGTTTGTCACTGGCGAGGAGGCACTGCTGGCCTGGAAGGGGGCAGGGCCGAAAGACACCCTACAATGTCAGGGACTGTCCTGTCAGAGGAGTCGTCCCACCACCCCCGTGACTTTTGAATGTTTGCTTTAACATTTACAAATCACAACTTGGAGTGGCACAGAAACATTTAAATTATGAGGCAAATGATGAGAAAGGAAATGTAGATCATTGCTCAAATATTGAAAATCCATAGGAAAAGAGATGCCAGTGTCCAAAAGTCCAATTTGGATACAACCTTTTCGGAATACCTGTAGGGATTAACGGTGCTTGAAGCATTGGTGTGTGTGTGTGTGTGTGTGTGTGTGTGTGTGTGTGTGTGATGGTCTTTCGGTAAGTGGAGGCAGTTTAATACACAGAGCCTGGGGAGGCCCCAGTTGGATGCTCTGGGGGTGATGTCAACATCCAAGGAAGGACACTGGGCTACAGCCAGATTTACAGGTTGAAGATAAGAGCGTTGAGGGGTACTGGGGCTCTCCTAGTGGAACTCACAGGGGTCTGCTTTGGGGAAACTGTGTGGCATGAGGGTAGGGACCAGAACGTATCCTATGGGCCCATCTTGAGATGCTCAAGATCTTTCTAATCAGTTGGTAGCATGCATGGCCATGACCTGGATTGGTGGAGGACCCTGGGACTAAGAAGAAAGAAGGAGGTGGGGGGGGGGTGAGTAGGTTCCTCAAAAGGATTCATATAAGAGCCCAGGCAAACCCAAATTCGAGCCTCCAGAGCCCTCCTCCGCTGCTCTCCCTCCATCTTCAGTGGTCATCAAGGCATGGAGTGTGAACTGGGTTGAACAGGTGGCCCCCAAAAGATAGGGTACCTGCAAATGTGACCTCGTTTGGAAGAAGGGCTTTGCACATGTCATGAAGTTAAGAATCTGGAGATGAAATCATCCTGGATTACCCTGATGGGCCCTGCATCCCATGACCCATGTCCTTATAAGACACAGAAGAAGAGAAGACACAGAAAGGCAGAAGCTGAAGCAATACAGCCACAAGCTAAGGAATGTCCAGAGCCCCCAGAAGCTGGAAGAGGCTGAGGGAGATTCTCTTCTAGAACCTTCGGAGGGAGCATGGCCCTCCTGACACCTTTTTTCAGACTTCTGGCCTCTAAAACTTGGGACTTATGGTACCAAACTTATGGTACTTGGTAACCACGGCGACAGGAAACAATGGAGTCTGTCTGGAAACCAAGGCCCTCCAGGGGTCTACCTTGTAACCCAGTGCGGGAACCCTGAGCTGTCATCGAAGCCACCAGGGGCTCAAATCCTTCTCCCCCCAACCCCCCGCCGGGGAAACAAGGAGCGCTGGTGTGAGGGGTGAGAATCTCACATACAGAAAGGGACAGGGTCCAGCCTGGCAGGGACTACGTGGGTGGACAGGACTCATCCTGAGGTCAGTGCGGTCCATGAGGCAGGGCTCAACCATGCAACACGGGCTTTGCTGAGGCTCTGCTGGAAGCTGAAAGGGGAGGGTCGCCGCCATGACATCAATAGTGTCAGGCCTCGGTGGTGCCCCTGCTGGGGAGATGGGACAGCAGCGTCCAGGCACAAGACGGAAGCAACACTAAGAGTGGCCGAAGGGTGCAGGGGGCAGGGGAGCCATGTGGCTACGGACCTGAACTACAGAGCTGGGCGGGCCCCCGGCCATGCTTGGCAACAAGCACAGAGAACAGTGTCCTGTGGGCGACAGCCAGAACCCTGGGCCCCATTGTGGGACCCAGCCCAACACTTGTCGGGAAATAGCGCAATCCAAGGTGTAGCTGTGGTCCTAGGGACCTAGGGAGAGGTCATGGCCACACACTGCACTTTGGTTTACCTGGAATAAAAAATGACAGCTCAGGTTGATGTGTGCCCAGCCTGGGCTAAGCACTGTGCATGCTCCCCAAAACCCTCTAATCCCCATTTTATAGATGAGGAAGCCAAGGCTTATCGAGCTTGAGCAGCCTGCTGGTGCTCCTCGAACACGTCTCGGCTGGGATCTATGCCCAGCTCTGTCTGCCTCCCGAGCCCAAGGGCTCACACTGCCTCTTGCTGCGTGAGGAGTTCATTGCCCGGCCGCTGAAACTATGCTTTGCAGCGAACCATTTTTTCTCTCTCCCCACTTGGACAGAAACCTCTTCATCTCTATCTCATTACACACTACTCACCTAACGAAACAGAGCATTGCAGAGAGAACTCTGGCTCAGATGGATGGCTCGGGGCCTTTATAACTGGGCTGAGCCTTGTGATAGTGATGACCCCCCCCACCCCAGGGGCTGTCTGTTCCAGCCCAGCAGTCCCAGGCCTTTGGTCTCATTTTTGTTCTTTTTGTCTTTCTGTTCCCAGGCCTACTACCCTAGTTTCTGAACTTGAGTCTGTCTTTGCACCTGCCCCCCAAAATTGTTCCCTCTTCCAATTCTGCTATGCACCAGAAAAGGAAATAGCCCGATTAGATTATGTCGGAACTAAGAGTGAACAGCTCCCAGTAAGGATCTCAGGGTCTCTCTGAGGCATAAATTACGTGACTTTGTCTCTATGCACCCACACTACAACCATCTCCTTGGTGTAACTGCTTCCCTCCACCCCTCCTTGCTTCACTCTTAGAATGGGATCTTAACTAGAATTTTTGCATTGGGGAATCTCTAAAGAAATGAGATGTTATTATAATCTTCATCGTCGCTCGAAGAACCTACCTTTCCATTAGGTGACTCTGAGTCCTGTGACTGGCACCTGCTTGCAGGAGTCTAGAGGTCACCATCAGGGGCCAGTGGCTCTCCTGCAAGAGTTTAAGAATATTGGTCCCATTTCTCACTGAGGTCCGAGGGCGAGCTGCCTGCCGTTCCAGCACCGCTGCAAAGAAGCTGCCTGAAATATTTGTGCCGTCTTCTTCATAGGAAGAAATAGGATTCAACAGGTCTGTAACAAGGAATGTTCCTTGTGACACAATATTGCCACCTGCTGACCAAAGTGGAACAGTGCAATCATCCACGTAAAGGGTCTGTCTGTGCACGTGTCTCAGCTGCCACCTTTCCCGTGAATGCCAATGACAGCCATCTGCCTCCCAGCCCCAAATCGCGATGGCATTTCCTAACGTTACCCCAGCAAGCACCGACTTCAGATCGCGTTTCCTTCCTTGACTTCTTCAGAAATATCCTTCCATTTAAAATGAGGAAACGCAAGTTTGAGTTATTTCTTTTTTAATTTACTTTAGCCTTTACGGTTAATAAATAAGAACAGTAGGAAGAAAACAGCAATGGATTCTCTATCTGATGGTAAAGGGAACGAGAAGAAGCATGAATATGCTGAAGAGAGATCTGGTCTCACAGTTCCCGTCGACCATGTGTGAGCTGTGTAAACCTGAACCTCAGTTTCTTCATCTGTAAAATGGAACTGAGAACACCTACCACAGTGTACAACATGGTTCCTGGCACAAGTACTTTAGTAGGGGTGTTGATTACTTTTATTCAAGAAACAAGTATTCTGTTAACAATGCTCCTATCTACCGTATTTCCTCTAGAACTAGGAGCAATATGATTTTTAAAAAATTTTTTACTTGAATTCAATTTAATTAACATAGAGTGTATTTTTAGATTCAGAGGTAGAATTTAGCGATTCATCAGTTGCATATAACAGCCAGTGCTCATTACACCACGCACTGTCCTACCCCCGTCACCCAGTTACCCTGTCCCCCCCCACCTCCCCTCCAGCGACCCTCAGTTTGTGCCCTATAGTTAAGAGTCTCTTATGGTTTGCCTCCTTCTCTGTTTTTATCTTATTTTATTTTTCCTTCCCTTCCTCTACGGTCATCTGTTTTGTTTCCTAAATTCCATGTATGAGTGAAATCGTAGGTATTTGTCTTTCTCTGACTGACTGATTTTACTTAGCATAATACCTTCTAGTTCCATCCACGTTGTTGCAAATGGCAAAATTTCGTTCTTTCAGATGGCTGAATAATATTCCGTTTTATACACACACACACACACACACACACACACACATATTTTCCATTATATAATATATATACCTGGGCTCTTTCCATAGTTTGGCTATTGTGGACATCGCTACTATGAACACTGGTGGATATGCCCCCTTTGAATCACCATGTTTGTATGTTTGGGTAAATACCTAGTAGCGCAATTGCTGGGTCATAGGGAATAGAAATATGATTCTAAAGCAAAAATCCCATACGAGATTTTAAAAGTAAAAGGAGATGGTAGACCACTCCTCTCAGATGGTAGAATAGATTTTTGATCTTTTTTCTTAAACTTCATGGCTCTTGGACCATGATTTTTACTGAACAACTTATCAAAAAAATGAAATTTAGTGAAGTAAGGTTATGCTCTTAAAAACATACATTTGATTTTTATTTTTCTTTTTTAAGATTTTATTTATTTGACAGAGAGAAACACAGCGAGAGAGGGAACACAAGCGGAGGAAATGGAATGGTAGCGGGAGAAGCAGGCTTCCTGCTGAGCAGGGAGCCCTGATGCGATGCGGGGCTTGATCCCAGGACCGTGGGATCATGACCTGAGCCGAAGGCAGATGCTTAACGACTGAGCCACCCAGGCGCCCCATACATTTGATTTTTAAAGTGAACCCAAAACTTTGATCTGAGGAAGCAGACAGCTAAAGAGGTTTGAGTGCATGATCTCCATGAGCTGTGAAAGAAAGCAACCCTCGAAGTGGGGATGAGTGTGTGGTCTTCACAAGAAAGATGTTCCATTCAGAGAGCAGAGATAACTTCCTACTTATCTTTATTATCCTGACATGGAGTACCTCCTTCTAAAAGTATTATAATTATTTATTTTAAATAATTGATGGATTGATTTTTATTAAAAATTCTTTATTTAAATTCAATGTAATTATTATATACTGTATTGTCAATTTCAGGGATAGAATTTAGTGATTCATCAGTTGTATATGACACCCCAATGCTCATTATATCAAGTGTCCTCCCTAATGCCCATCACCCAGTTACCCCTTCCCCCCACCCATCTCCTACAATTAGTTATTTTAACTTAATAGATCAATACAGTCCCTATTAATAGTGTACCAGTTAAGAAGGTAGATTCTGGAGTCAGACCGCTAGACTCAAATGCCAGTCTTAAGCTAGCTACTTGAATTCCCTCCATCTTCCTTGTAAGGTTATTACTAAGGTTAAATAAATCAATGCACGTAATTGCATGCAGCTGGAACAGTGCTGGGCACAGAGTGAATGCTCAGAAATGTTGTTTATGTATTTTCTAACAGGGAGATGCCACTCTGAGATTACTTGGAGGAAACAAGTTCCCAAATGAGGACAAGCTAATACATGTAAAGTATTTACCCTAGTGCCTCGCCTATACAAAGTACTCAATATATGCCAGCTATTGTCATATTAATAAGAGTATTATAATAAGTAACAAACTGAAATAAAGAGTCTCTTCCCGGGCTTGTGCTAGATGCACAAAGTTCTGGAGGGGAGAAATGAAAATACACTATTAGGTCTGTGTACTATATATGAAACAATATATTATCACTAGAAGGCAGACTGATAAATTAAAATATGCACTCTGGCTCCTAACACAACCACTAATAAATGAAAACAAAGAATTATGGTTCATAAGACAATAAAGGACATAAATGGAATCATTAAAAATACTGAAGTAATCCAAAAGAAGGCGGTAAAAGAGAAAAAAGAGAAGAATGGTAAAACTAGAGAACAAACAGTGACATGGTAGATTCGAGCAAACAGTATCAATAATCATGTTACATGTAAGTGGTCTAAGTAAGTGCAGAGACTGTCAGATTGCATTAGAAGGGAAGACCCAACTCTATAGTGCTTTTCATAAATACGCTTGAAATATAAAGACACAAATGGGTTAAAAGTAAAAGGATGGGGAAAGCTAGATAATGACAACCCTAATCAAAAGAAAGTTGGAGTCGCTATATTAATATTAGACAGAGCATGTTTCAGAGCAAAGAACATTACCAGGAATTTTAAAAAGGCAATCTCTTAATGACAAAGGGGTCATCTCATCAAAAGAACATAAAAGTCCTAAATGTTTATGTATCTAATAACAAAGATTCAAAATACACAAAGCAAAACCTGATTGAACTTCCAGGAGTAATAAATCTATAATTACAGTCAACCCTCCACCCCCCACCCACCTCAGTAACTGATAGGACAAGTAGTCAGCAAATCAGTGATGACATAGGAAGTTTGACAACACTAGCAACCTTACCCTGACACAGAACCCCAACAAAATAAGACACATTCTTTTCAAGTGCACATAAAACACTTACAAGACTAGATCATATTCTGGGCAACAAAATAAGACTTAATAACTGTTAAAGGAATTCATGTGACACAAATTATGTTTTCTGACAATGATGAAATTAAATTAGAAATCAGCAATAAAAAGATCTCTGAAATCCCAGGGATGTGGAAATGAAATAATATACTTTGACTAGCTCATGAGTCAAGGAAGGAATCAAAAGGCAAAATAGAACTTAATGAAAATGAAAACACAAAATCTGTGGAATACTGCTAAAGAAATACTTAAAAGGAATCTCATTGCACCAAATCCCTGTATTTGGAAAGAAGAAAGGTCTCAAAGAAAGGACATGAGCTTTCATTTTAAGAAACCAGAAAAAGAAAGGCAAGTGAAATCCAAAGGAAAGAGAAGAGGAAAATAATAATAAAGATAAGAATAAAAATCAATGAAAGAAAAAATCCCAGAAAAATAATAGAGAAAATTGATGAAACCAAAAACTTTGAGATCAATAAAATTGATAAATCTCTAGCAGAACTGATCAGAAAGAAAAGAGAAAAAACACAAATCACCAATATCAGGAATGAGAGAGTCAATATTGCTATAGATCGTGCAGCTATTTACAAAATAATGAGATAATATGAACAACTTCATGTCAATAAACTTGACAATTGACATGCAATGGACAAATTCCGTAAAAAACACAAACTAAAAGGGCTCACTCAGGAAGACACAGAGAACCTCACTGGTACTAAATCTTCTAAAGAAATTAAATTTGTAGTTAAAAACCTTTCCACAAAGAAACTTCCTATCCCATATGCTTCATTAGTGAATTCCATCAAACATTTAAGTAAGATATAATACCAAATCAACACTAAGTCTTCCAGGAAATCCAAGACTTCCCAACTCATTTTATGAAACCAATAATACCCTGACTCCAAAATCAGACAAAGAGTTTATAAGAAAACTACAGATCAAAATCTTTTTTAAAAAAGAGTGTATTTATTTATTTGACACAGAGAGAGACAGACAGCACACACAAGGAGAGGGAATGGCAGGCAGAAGGAGAAGCAGGCTCCCCACGGGGCAGGGAGCATGGGATCCCTGGGATCATGACCCAAGCCCCAGGCAGACACTTAACCAACTGAGCCTTCCAGATGTCCCTACAGACCAAAATCTATTATAAAATGTAGCTGTAAAAATTCTAAATAAAATTTTATCAATTCAAATCTAACAATTCATAAATCATGACCAAATGGGGTTTATCCCATATGAGCAAGATAGGTTTAATATTCAAACATCAATTAATGTAATTCACTTTATTAAGAACTTAACAAAGAGGGGCATCTGGGTGGCTCAGTGAGTTAAAGCCTCTGCCTTAAGCTCAGGTCATATCTCAGGGTCCTGGGATCGAGCCCCACATCGGGCTCTCTGCTCAGAGGGAAGCCTGCTTCTCCCTCTCTCTGCCTGCCTCTCTGCCTACTTGTGATCTCTCTCTCTCTCTCTGTCAAATAAATAAATAAATAAAATTTAAAAAAAAAAAAAAGAACTTAACAAAGAAAAGCCATAGAATCATCTCAATAGATCCCCCCAAAAATCATTTATCAAAAATCCAATATTCATTTCTGAAGTCTGGGTCACATGTTCTGGCTGCAAAGTTTCCTTCCTCTCTGCTCTTGAGAACTACCCCACCCCATCCCTCCTGCCACCACTGTTACTCTTTCCTGCTGGCCTCTCAGAGTCCCAGCCCCCTCTCATTATCTGCCCCAGGTGCCCAATAGGGTTGAGAAAACTTTGTTACTATGAAGAAGGAAAGAAGAAAGATTGGGGAACCCCTAGCCATCTGCCAGCTGCACTATGTTCTCTTTAGCGTGTTGGTGTCTACTAGTGAAGAGGTACCATTTTTTAGTCAATTCTGCATCCCCAGAATCGAGTCCAGTGCCTGGCACCTAGTAGGTGCTCAGTAAATTCTTACCAAATGAAATGAATCACAGAGCTCAAACTTTCCATTGTAAACTCAGTAAGGATGAAATAAAATGTGTTTTATACAAGGAATGCATTGAGGATACTTATTACCTGCATTTTAATCTCAAAGTCCAAATGACTTTTCATTTCTTCAAGGATGGAAATCTTTACATTAAAGCAAGAGACAAGAGGTGGAAAACAAAAAGACTGACAGGCCCAAAGATGAGCTTAATTTCACCTTCCTGCATTCTGATTTCACCCTCCTCATTTACTCAAGAAGATGGCCATAAATCCCTAAAGCCTTGGAAGGAAGCTTGTCTTTCCTTTGCCACCAGAGTAACAGACATAATTGTCTGCTTGTCCCAGGAAAGGGTGACACCAATCGAGAGGGATGGAGATGAGGCTAATTTTGGACTTACAGTGTTCAGGAACATGCAATCGAAGAAAACACTGCTGGTAGAATAACAAAGCAGGGTTTGGAAAATCTTCCTCTAGACTCTGCCCAGCTCCCTCGCTCAGGTGCCTGCCTTGTTCTGTCTTTTGCTCCTCACAGTCCTCCTCACAGTTTAGTGAGATGAGCAAGTAATTACAATCCAGAGTGATGGGCTATGTCCTGGAGTGTGTCCAAGACATCCAGGGCACAGCAGAGGTGACGAGTGGAGTGGCTGGGGGGCTCCACAGAGCTGGTCAAGCTTCAGAAGAGACTGGAAGGTGAATGAGAATTAGCCAGCCACAGGATGAAGTAGGGGGGATAGTTCTAGACTTAAAAACAGGGGTAGAGCAGGAGGCAGGAGAGAGCATGGCAAGCACATCCAAGGAACTCCTGGGGGTTGGGTGAGGCCCATGAGGAAAATGCCCTGCAGGGCAAGAGCTGCGATACCCAGGTCAACGAGTTTGGATCTCATCCGTTGCTGATAGAGTCACTGACACGTTTTAAGAAAGAGTAACACCACTGGGTTCTGTCATGGGACCATTCTGGCAGTTCTATGGGGGTAGAAGAGGGAAGACTAGGGACAAGAGGACCGGATAAATGAAGAGAGAGAGAGAAATGAAGGACTAGCCAAGGCAATCGCAGAGAAGAATGGAGTCAGGGAGGACAGAGGGAGTCAGGGAGGACAAACCTGGCTGCTGAGGGGGAATCTGACAGGCTTTGGACAACGATGAGCTCTAAGGGAACAACAGTAGTTCTCAAATTTTTTACACGAGCCATTTGAAGCTCAATGGTGCCATTATACTTTAGAGGAGCAGGGTTGGGTTGCACAGAGACATCAGAAGTGGCAAGTCTGATTTTGTCACGTTCGTTTAAAATACCTGAGGGATATCCAGGTGCAGGGGTCCAGTGGGCGGTTGGCTCTATCTAGCTTGGGAGAGACACATCTGGAGTCTGGGATCTGTCTGAGGTTCCCAGGAAGTGGGATAGGGAAAGGAAGGAAACCAAGTGTATTGGTCTCCTAGGGCTGCCATTACAAAATACTGCAAGCTGGGTGGCTTGTACAACAGAGATGTATTCTTCCAGATCTTGAGGCTAGAAGTCCAGGGTCTCAGCTGGGTTGGTTCCTTCTAGGGGCTATGAGGAAGGATCCATGTCTCTCTCCCAGCTTCTGGTGGTTTGCTGGAAATCTTTGGTCTTCCTTGGCTTGTAGATGCTTTGCCCTAATCTCTGCCTTCACATTCACACGATATTCTGCATGTGTGTATGTCTTTGTGTCCAAATCTCCCCTTCATATAAGGATGCGAGTCATATTGGATTAGGGCCCACCCTACTCCAGTATAATTTCATCTTAATGACTTATATCAGTAACTACCATATTTCCAAATAAGGTCACATTCTATGTTACTGGCGGTCAGGACTTCAACATGTGAACTGGGTAGTAGGGGGTGGCAAATTCAACCTGTAACATCAAACAAGAGCGATATCTCAGGCAGAAGGCTCTGCAAGGCTCAGTTTCAGCCTCACCCTGCAGGGGAACCATGGGGGTATGGGAGGCCACAGAGTTGTCTGAATCTGAGGTGGGCGTTCATCCTCCTCAGCTCTTGGCTCTTGGCCTTGAGACTGTGGAGAGGGGATGGGAGCTCCTGAGCACTTGCTGGGCTGTGTCTTTGTGTAGTTAAATACCTCAAAATAATATCTTTATTAATTATTATTAGTTGATAATTAATTAAATATTAACTAATTATTTAATTAATTGGTTAATTATTAATTAATATGTATTAATTAATGATTGGTTAAATATTTAAATTAATAATAATTTATTATTATTAATAATAAAATTAATTATTATAATTTTAAAATTTCCTCAAGCTAATAATGTGTCTATGAAAAAAACCCAGAAGATCAAAATGCACGACAATGTCTACTACAATAGTCATCCGGAGCAAAGGTCATCAGTTTGTCAAACAAATGGCTGAAAGGCCAAGACCCACGTTCCAGAAGCAGGAAGAACAAGAGGGACAACAAGAAGGGAAGTGGGGTGAAGGAGCCAAGACTTTGGGTGATGAAAACAAGGGCTCTATTCTTACAGTGATTTTGGATCCCAATCCAAAAATCAAAACAGCTGGCCAAGTAGATATGGTTGGGGACAAAGGGCCATTTTAGAAATCAGGACTGAAAAATCTGAAAATATCTATGGTTGTCCTATCTGGACTTTGCAGGTACTGGGGACCTGCTGACAGAGCTAAGAACCAAAATGAAGAACCACGAAGGCTCCTGTTCCAAACTGCTGATGTCCTTCCATCTTGGTCACCGACAGAAGAACACACATCTTCTGAGGTTTGAATTCCAGCTTCTGGGAGTTTGACTAATAAGCAGCACTGAGTACTCTGCTGGTGACTGAGATCTGAGTCATATTTAAAATAACAATAAAAGAAAACGAAAAAGACCTGATCTGAAAAACATCATCTAAGAAATCGATTTGATGCGTGAACACACTCATCATATCTTCAGGTGTGACCCATACATTTCTAATCAGACTACGGTGTATAACAAAATACAAAAAAATGTATTTCTCAGTCCTTTCTAAGAAAACTCTTCAAAGATAGAACCATCCAGATCAACGTTGCAAGAACAAATATTCTTTCTACATACTAAAAAAAAAAGATACGTGCTTCTCAGAACTATTTGCAAAATAAGTAATTATCCGAGGGGCACCACCCTCACCCTAACCATTAATCTCAGACTGGGAAGGGTCCCCGGGAACACCAGGGAGCTGCTGCCTCAGGAAGGGGTGTTGGCTGTTGGATTGGCAGAAATAATGGATGTCCATATGCAAGGATTTGTGAGTGCTGGCTCATTGTAACCAAGTAGAAACAGATCGGAGACAGATCGAAAGGGCATATGGGGCTAGCAGAGCAACTGAATGGACATCTCTAATAGCAGAACAGTTTCTGAGGGGCTACATTCATGGCTCTTATACCTAATAAAAAATACCAAAAACCCTTGAAATGTTGCTGGCAGTTACTATTTAAGGATTTAATTGTTAAGTTGCTAAGGAAGTTACAGAAACAGATGGACCATACTACTTAGGAGATGAAATCTTAAAGAGTTCCTGGGGGTTATGGGGCTCCATTTCCATCCCTCCCTCACTCCATCTGGACTTTGATGTGGGCTGTGGCAAAAATACCACCACTTTCCTGCAGAATTCTAGAGTTTAAAATATGGCCATTTCATGCAGCTACACTGATGGTATGCCTCAGTTAGTGTCTTAGATGTCATATTTCCCTAAGGACCTACCTTGCCTTGCAAATCCATTCACAAGCACTTGACATCTTTTGAGCACCTATATATGCCAAACCCTTATATGTGTAATTTAATTAATTCTTCATAATAATCCTGAATTGGTGATCAGAGAGGTGTCTTCAAATAACTATGGCTCTAGTTCAGCAGATAGAGCATAAAAGAGAAAAAATAAATGACAAAATGACAGAGTGTGACAACACAAAATATTCATGCGTTATGGGTCTGCTCTGTGCCAAGCACTGGCCTGGATGCTGGACAAATAATGGTGAAGAGCTTGTGTTCTATTGCAGGAGAGAACTGATAAAAAGACAAACATAGAAAGTATGTGGGGACAAGTTAGATGGTAAACAGTGCTCTGGAGAACCCAAGGCCACCTAGAGGTTGATGCTAAATGAGGACAGTGATCCCTGTAAAACTAGACTTGAGTAAGATGAGTCCTATAATTGTCCCAGTGTAATGCCTTGAGAGAGTTTCCAGGCCACAGTGGGGGAATCCCAGGTGGAGTCCAACGGATTCCATAAATAAGGAGACAAAGCTGATACCAAACCACAGATATTACAAGGTAGAGACAAATCTCTCATGAACATAGATGCAAAATCGCTTAACGAATCAAATCTAGCAACACACAGAAGAAAGAGAATATATCATAACTAAGTAGAGTTTGTTCCCAGAAGGAAAATTCAGTTTAACAATAAAAAAATCAATGCAATTCACCACCTTAACTGACTAAAAATGAAAGTCCATGGGATCCTAACAATAGATGAGCTAAAATCATTTGGCAAAATTCAATACCAACTAATGATTTAAAAAAAAAAAAAAACTAGAAGTAAAAGAAAATTTCCTCAAGCTAATAATGTGTCTATGAAAAAAACCCAACAAATTATACTTAATGGTGAAAGACTGTATGTTTAAGATTGGAAACAAATCAAGGATTTTTTTTTTATCACTGCTATTCAGCCTTGTGTTGGTGGTGCTAGTCAGTGCAGTAAGGTAAGACAAAGAAATGACATACAGATTGGAAAGGAAGCAAAGCTGTGTTATTCACAGAAGGTACTTTTGATGCAGAAAATCCTAAGGAATCTAGAAAAAAGTTACTAGTTAAAAAGTGAATTCAGCAAGATCACAGCATAACAAAAATATAGAAAAATTATTTGTATCACTAAATACAATCATAAACTGAAATTATTAAAATGCCATATGTAATAATATTAAAATATTGTATTCTTTGTTGTAAATTTCATAAAACATGCACAAGTCATGTATACTGAAAATCATGAAACCTACTGATAGAAATTAAAGAATAGATATACCATGTTCATGGGTCAGAAGATTTGATATTGTAAAATGTCATTTCTCCTTAAACTGATGTACCCATTTATGTATCAATAAGTTCAACACAATTTCAATCAAAATCCTAACAGGCTTTTTGTAGAAATTGACAATCTGATTTCTTACCTTGGGACACAGGAACCATGAACTACAGAAGAAAACATTAATAAACTGGACTTCATCAAAATTAACAACTTTGGTTCTTCAAAAAAGAAGAACATTGGTCTTCGCATTGTTTAAAAAATGAAAAGACCAAAAAAAAATTTTTTTAAATGAAAAGACAAACCACAGAACAGGAGAAAATATTTGCAAATCACAAATTTTAAATTTTAAAATTCATGATTTAAAAAATTTAAAAGACACATAATATCAAATATTGGTGAAGATGTGGTGCAATTGGCACTCTCATACATTGCTGGTGAGAATGAAAATGATAGCACCATTTTGAAAAACAGATTGACTCTTTTTTATGAAGTTCGACCTATACCTGCCCTATATCGAGCACTTTTACTCTCAGATGTTTACCCAAGAGAAATGAAAACCTTTGTCTGGGGCACCGGGGTGGCTCAGTGGGTTAAAGCCTCTACCTTCGGCTCAGGTCATGATCTCAGAGTCCTGGGATTGAAGCCCCACATCGGGCTTTCTGCTCGGTGGGGAGCCTGCTTCCCCTACTCTCCCCCGCCTGCCTCTGCCTACTT
>CM053606.1:133083603-133141585 GCA_028646535.1 Procyon lotor | reverse complement strand
GTCCCTACTTCCCCACTTCGCCCCACACATCTCTTCTCCAGCCCACATGACCCACTATCCTTTAGACCTGACTTGTGTGTTCCTAGGGCTGGGTCTACATTCCCACCATGGTCTTTGCCTGGTTGCACCTGCTTCACCTCCCTCTCACCTGTCCCATCAAACAAAATCCAACCCATCTTCCCATTGCAGTTCAAGGACAACCTGGTCAAGTCCGTGAGAAGCAAACTTTTCTAGGGTGATTAGTGCTTATTTGCATCATCCCTCACTTCCTGGGTGGGTGAGGGGCAGAACTGGGTCATGCACAGGCTTACATGCCCCCCAGGGACCAGGACTGACCCTGATGAAGACTAGGGACTCATCAAATATTTGAATGACAGCAGAATTTACTTATTTTTTCAGTGCCTCCAATTCTTGAGAATCTCCGATTCCAGAAATCTCAAATGAATATTTATCATATATTGAAAGGATTCACAAAAAAGGTATTTCACGGCTTCTATCCATGGCTTGGTCTAGAATATAATCACTCACCGTTGGGAAGTTTTTCCTGATAGTTAATTTAGCTTCTCCAGCCACACAGTAAACGGATTTTTTTGGTCATCATTGTTATCACCTCTGTACTGACCAGCTGTTGCCCACGTTTGGCATAATAAGTTTTGGTAGCCCTTAGAATCCTGTTACAATGGGATTTGCAATCACACACGGTAGCCTGATGTCCCTGAACCAAACCTCAATAAAGTGGAAGCCCCCACCATATGACTAGCTTTTAGTCCTGTTTTTATCTAATCAAGGCTTGCTCTTCATTTGAAGTTTCTATTAAATCAACTTTCTCCTTCTTGGTTAAATAATCTCAGTTCTCCTAGGAATTATTTCTGGCCTCAACCAATGTTTTTGAGTTGAAATAGAGAACAATATTCTTGGAAAGGTCTAGGAGGAGCTTCTAAGTATATTAAGTCCTGTGTGTATCTGGGTATTGTGGGTGCATGGTGTGTGTGTGTGTGTGTGTGTGCGTGTCTGAGAGAGATCGAGAGATAATGGAGCTTTCATTCTGAAGATCAGGTTACAGTATAAAAATAATAAACTAGCCTGAAGTTTACAGAACATACGGTAAGCATTTGGAAACCCACTTAAGAACTTGGAATAGCTCTTCTAACAGCTGGGCCCTCTGTCATTGTAGCTCCAGGAAATTGATCAAAGACCATCAATTAGCCCTTTATGTGGTCACCTCAGTCCGGCCAACAACAGATGTTGAAAGGGGCGAGAGAGCAGTATCTCCTGCAGAGTGGGGGCTTGACATTTTTCACTTTTGAGAGTTATCTGAAGATTCTTGGGTTTAACTTTCCTGGCACAGACCCAGAGATTCTTCACGGGATCAACTCTAAAAGAGTGGTCAATTTTGATTTTGCATTTGTGCATTAGGTAAAATCTTAATCATTGTCTACACACACACATGCGCACACACACACACACACACACACTCATCCACAATGGTGCTCACACATACTGGTGAAGGCACAGAGGATGAAGCTTGCCTTCTCTGCTCTTTTCCAAGAAGAGCTGCTTTCAGGCAACCCTCCAGGACCTGAGAAAAACAAACCCTGTTTTGTTGTATCCAGCAGAGGGCGCTGTGTACCGCTCTCTGCTGGGCCACCTAATGGTGATTTTTTTTTTTTTTTTTTTTTTTTGAGGGACTCCACAACCTCCCAACAGGAAGGTTGTCCCTCCAAAGCCTGGGGTTAGGGCCAGGCTCCACTCTGATCCTCTCTCCTCCCTTCTGCAATTTTACAGACATTATTCATCCACCACAAGCCGTGAATGGATCATAAAATGTATAAAAACTGCTTCCTACTAATGCATTCCTTCAGCAAGGTTTAGTGAGTGACACCTGTCTGCCAGGAGCAGTCCACAGAGCTGGGGGTACGGTGGTGAGCAAAAGAGATGATTAAATGATGTCCATTCCCATACAGAACTTTCTGATTAGGCAGTAAGACAATAAAAACACACATAACTCTATCTCATCATCTCGGTCATCTGTAGGTACTCAGAAGAGAAAATAAGCAGGCTCCTTCAGTGGGCTGGTCTAGAAAGCCTTTTTGGGGGATGGCAGGTGAGCAGAGGCCTGAATGACTCTAAAAAGGGCACCTTGGAATCACCTGCAGCTTTTACAATCCAGGAGCCCAGGCCCACCCCTGAGGCCTGCTGACTTGATTGGTAAGGGGTAGGGTCTGGGCCCTGGGGGAGGTTTGTTTCCCACGTGATCCAAATGCATAGGCAGGGTTGAAAACAATGAACTCTAAATATCTCAGCAGGAAATCATGCCCCTCGGCCAGGAATTTTCCTGTAGCTGAATGAAAAGCATTCCGTGATATTCACAACTCCACAAAGGTGACTCTTCTTACTGCCACCTGACTTGACATCTTGGCTGGGGGCATCCTGGAGGCCCTGGGTTGGCAATGTCCAGTCAGTGTAGGCAGCAGAGCTCACCCCTCAAGCCAGAAAACACTCCCACAATCCTCCGGGCAGACGAACCATCTTACTTCCCAGAAAAGCAGAAGAAACCTTGTCACTCCCCTCTCCTACCCCCATGTGAGTTCACTTGAGTGCCCTGTATGGGAGCAGAGGACTGTCCCGCCATCTCTCCGTGTTAGGGTAGGAAGCACCCTTCCTGCTCTCCAGGTGACCACCCTAAGCTGCTTCTCTCACACCTGCACCTCTCTGACCTTGTACCTGAACTCCCTGCCTCTCCCTCTTCTGCTCCAGAAGTCAGAGGTAAATACAGAGGTAAATACGGAGAACAAACTGGTGGTTGCTAGAGGGGAAAAGGGGTGAGGGATGGGCATACCCAAAGGGGAGTGGGAGACACAGGCTTCCAGTATAGACTGAATAAGTTGGAATAAAAGGCACAGCCCAGGGAATAATAGTCAGTGCTATTGTAACAACGCCAGTGGTGACAGATGGTGGCTACTCTTGTAGCCCACTAGTCTTGTCGGACCGCTATGCTGCACCCCCGAAACTAATGTACCATTGGGTGTCAACTATACTCACAAAAAGAAATGGGGAACAGAGAATCTTTAAGGGAAAGGGCCTCTTAGAACTAGATTCAGGAACTGCTGAGTGGGCACAGGTGTGCTCTTGGGGCCTGATGGCTTCCAGCCCTCAGCTGCTGACCCTGATGCTGTTTGGTTTGGGACACATGGGTCCTATCGCCACGGGTCCCTGACAGTGAGCTGCCCCAGTGAGCATCTCCTTGTTTCTCTTTCAGACGGGCTGGAGATTGTCTTTCCCTCATCGGAAATGCTGGCAAGGGGAGGCTGGCCACATCCACCTTCCTGAGACATATGCTCAGGGCGGGTCTTTGCTTTCACACATGGAAGTGCTCAAGGAGACCGGGGGTGGGCTCGGGTGGGGGAGACCCAGGCTGAAAACAGGCATACTCAGGAAAGAAAACCCTACACAATGAGATCTCCATGGTGTTTGTCCTGGGACCTAAGGTCACAGTTTTTTCTCTTTCTCTTTATTTTTAATGATAGAAAATTCAAAACCAACATGGAAGTAAAAAGAACAGTAAGGCGAAACCCCATGGAGCCCACCATCCAGTTTCAGTAGGTTATCATCCTATGTCACCTGTCATCATGACTCTAGAAGACAGGGACAGAGAAGTCATAGCAGGTTTCAGACAACATGTCATTAGACCCATAAATAGGTCAGAGGCACATCTTTAACTGATAGTATTTTTAACACCCCTCCCATGCTTTTATCCCCTAATACCACAGTAGTTCATAGTCACATCCCCGCGTTGTCTTGAAGGTCAGTTCTCTTCAACGGAGATCAAACTGTTAATTGATACACGCGGGTATTGTATTCATTTTTCATGTACCCACTTCAATTCCCCAACCCTTCGTGTTGGGTGAGGAGTGGGAAGTTAGGTAGAAACATTTCCCTTTGACATTGACCTGAGAGGTTTAGTGGAAGGCCCCCGGGACTTGGCTCAGACTTGAATCCCGTCTGGTACTTCACGACTTAGGGTGGGATCTGGATGAGCCTTCCCCCTTCCCTGTCTCTCTGAGGTGAAGACAAGCTCACTTGTTCTGAGCCTTAAAATTCACACAGAGTAGTCTGTTAAGTACTTGTCAAAAGCAAATAAGCATTATTACATAAATCCCCAACAGTATTTCCCTGAAAAAAAAAAAACAGGTATTTGTTAAGCTCTATTCTCTGGTGTGAAAAAGTCAACGGAACCACTCATAATCTTTAAGAAAGGCCTTCAATGTTTAATGGCCTAGTTCTTAAAAGAGACATCCTCCTCCACCCAGTGAAATCACTCTTTCGAGTTTAGAAGTTTTCACAAAAACAAAATTCACTGTCTTCCCTCCCTCAGTCATTAGAAGATAGTCTTTAGCTCTTGGTTAGTTTTAATTCTTTTTGTTGGAAGCTGTTCCCTTAGGAAGGAAGAACAAAAATGGGAGAGTGTGTTAATGGGTATTTAGTTGAAGGCAGGGTGCTAAACTGTACCTTATCTCTGGGCAGAAAGACTTTGCTAGACTTTCTTATTTGTGAGGTTGACCCCTTTGCTGATATAAACCCCATGAGATGTTTTAATTGCTTAGCTATGTTCTAGAGAAGGGTTCTTCTGCTACTGTAACAAATTACCGCCAACCTGGTGGCTTGACACAACACAAATTTATCATCTTATGGTTCTAGAGATCAGAAATCTAAAATGAGTTTTACAGTATTAAAATCAAGACGTCGGCAGGGCTGGTTCTTTCTGGAACCTCTGACATAAAATTTGCTCCTTGCCTCTTCCAGCTAGCTTCTAGGGGCCGCCCACATTCCTTGGCTGGTGACCCCTTCCTCACATCACTCAGACCACTGGCTTCTGTCATCCTGTCTCCTGCAATCTGCTCGGATCTCCTGCCTCCTTACAGTAAGGACCTTATGATTGTGTTGAGTACCCCCAGGTAATCAAGATAATCTCCCCATCTCAAAAATCTTTCATTTAATCACATCCGGAAAGTCTCTTTTGTCAAATGTGGTAATATTTACAGGTTCAGGGGATTAGGATTTGGGCATCCTTTTGGGAAGGAAAGAGCTGTTGGAAATCCAGTCCTCACAAATCACCCCAGAATGGTATCCTCTTTTAGTCTTCCTGGGGGTGGCCAGCTGATAGTCACAGACACCGTACTCTGGGAAATCCAACCTGGTCATTTGTTGAAGGGTAGAAATTTGGGGGCCCTGAAACAGATACCTTATGTTTTCTCCCCTGTGAATCAAAATTTCTCAAAACTGTGAGCATCTCTTCATAAACAACTATTCAGATATCATCATCAAATATCAGCTTTGGACTTCTGTTCTTAATATGGGGTTGTACAAACATGAGGTAAGCTTGTCATCCCTCTTGACTCTGGGCAGGCTCTGGGACTGCTTGGACCACGTCCAGGCCTTATGAGTCAGACAACACTCACTTCCTGTCTCCCAAAACACTGATTCTAAGGGTATAATCTTCCTCATAAAAAGTCTAACTCCCTTTCTGGGGAGATCACATGGAGAGGTCTGGAAGGTACTGGGAGAAGAAGAAAGTCATCGCTGAGTACAGCCCTCCCTCTGTCCCTCCAGGGCACCAGGTGCGTGAACAGGCTGTCTTGGACCCTAAAGACCAGCCCGCTCCAGCTGAATACCATTGAATGACTCAGTCTACACTTCAGGCAGCAAGAGAATCACCCTGTCGGGTGCTCTCGGAATTCCCGATCCACAAAACTGTGAGATGTAAGAAAGCAGTTGTAGCATTAAACCTCAGTTTTAGGGTACTCTGTCGTGCAACAATTAGGGAAGCAGACAGAATATGGTGACCACCACATGCACAGTGGTCGCTGTCTAGAGAGTCTAAGGGTAGAAATGAAGGGGCCATTCATCCACAGATCCCGATCCATAGTATCATCGGAGAGTCTTGGTTTGGACCTTCCCTGTCTACACAGTGAGAAATGGATGGATGGTCTCTGCAGTGGAGATCTTAGGAATGAGGAGTCATGGAGTTGTTTGGGGGGTGACAAATGGGATGAGAGTTTTGTAGTCTGAGAAAGCCTATCCTGATGTCGTAGTTAGTAATGGTAGTTACAGTGACAGCCTTACGGGAGAGATTCAATGGAGAATAGTCATTCTCTGCTTGCTTCATATTGTCTCCAAGGGTGGATGTTGATAACAGGCTTAGAGCAATTTGATTTTGCATCATAGCTCATTTTCAATGCTGAAGAGGAAGGAAAGGACAAGGGAAAAGGAAAACAAATTACTTTATTTCCTCCCAGAGAGTTTGGGATCCAGTGTGTTACTTGCTACCGTGTTACGTAATTGGAAATTATGCAATCTGTAGACACATGTGTTCTTTCTCTTCCTGTCCCGGGCTGACCCTTCCCTCTCTTGCCTTCTCTGATCCACGTGCAACTGTACATGTCCCCTTCCACTGCACTAGAATGAAAGTGCATTCTGGAGGCTGAGCCTGTGACTGTTTATTTAAAATCAATCGCCCTCCAGAAAGTTTGATCCAGCCTCATATGAAGAATGATTAAAGAGCTGGAGTGGAGACGGTCTGCCTCTCTAGGGAAGGCAGTTCACGCAATCAAGGCATGAACTTGAGCCCAGAAAACAGCCAGCACATGCAGTGTGTGGCCTCTGTCGAACTGCCTTTGAAGACATTTCCAGTTTCGTCTGTCCAGACTGAAGTCTGCAAAAGATTAGAAGCTGGAATTCAAGGCCTGTCAGGAACGCACCCCCACAGCCTCTGGGACCAGAGGCCTTTGGTCACAAGATAGGGGAGCCTCTTCTCCAACAACTGAGACAGAAGATGCAAATGCATCTATTTCTCTCTTGGAGAGTAAGACTCCCGGACTGAAAGTCCATTTTGAATTTTAAAACCTGGTTTATAATTCTCCATATGTTCTTAGACATAAGCAAGACTTTGCCCATTGTTGACTAGCCTACCCTGATGGAAAACAAAACGTGTGGCTTTGAAAACAATGCAAATCAGACTCTCATTGCTCTTCCTCGGGGGGGGCGGGGGGGGCCCGGGGGGGCCCACCTTTGCTGAAGGAGGTTGAGAGAGATCTGTGCAGCTTTTCTGTGCTTGAGGTCTTCACCCTTTTCACTGTGGGAGCTGCTCTACATATGGGAACCTAGCTTTTCTGAGGTCCGGGCACCATCTTGCAAAGGCAGGACCATGAATTTGAAAGAAACCCACGGCCCCCAGGCAGATACTGAAGTCAGAGACCCCAGGGGATCCCATGGCCTGGAGAGAAGGGGAAATTGTCGAAACTGTGTTCCCTGGTGAAGCTGTATTTGTTCAGGCTGAGAAAGGGATGAAAGTGGTCCTTTCTCCCAAGAAGGTGCAACTTCCCAATGATACACCCCTGCCCCAGTCCAGCCACGGTGCACAGAAAGCAGCAGCGAAGTGTCCCCAGAGGAAGACACAGGTCTTACTGAACTAGCAGGTGAGGGCAGGAGGCAGTGGGGAGGAGACTCACCCTGGGGGTCTAACAGAAGCGGGGGACACAGGACAGCACAGAGGTTGAAAGGAAGGCATTTGGAACAGGTGCGCTTGGCTCTGCCATGTGCGTGTGCCTTTGGCAAGTCCTCTGACCTCTCTAAATTAGTTTCCTCATTGGGAAAACGGGGATGTTGTCTATTTCATGGGATTGTTTGAGGACCCCCCTTAAGAATGCCTGTTGCAGGTCATATTCCCAGCGCAGAAAGGGGGGAGGGGTGCTGCTGCTGCAACATAAGAAGCCAGTGACGCCAAAGTCATCGCTATGAGTCATTTCTGGCTTGGGGGCGAGGAAGGGGGTTCTGTGCAAGGTTTGGGGCGTCCATCAGGATTGCTCTGGGATCCAAGGAGTGGGCAGTGGGAGTGGTCCTGAGTCTCCGCAGCGACGCTCACCTCTTCAGCTGGGTGACAAGGCAAACAGGCCTTGGGACTCCACCCACAGCTGAGGGACACCTGCTCCAGGCTGAGCAGATCCTCGGTTCTTAACGAATGCTTGTTTCAACCCACCACGTCTGACTTCCAGGGTATGCTACTTTCCCAATCTTCCTGTCCCCATCTGGCAAGATTTTACCCAGTAAGACCCATCACATCTTATGATAGTTGGGCTTTCAATGAATATTTAGAAAGGGATTAAGTGGCAGGGTCTTTAATTCCCGTTTCTTTTTTGCAGCTGTTACACCAAAATAAACCTTGCTTTTTTACTTGGAGCCAAAAATGTCTCTTGATAGACAGATGATGTACAAATGGTGACCTTTCCGGATTTGCAGAATTCTTTGGATACATTATTTATTAGCTCACAAGTGCTGCATATAGTTGTAAGATGGATGTCAAGAAGGCCAAAGAAAACGCTGAAGGAAATTCTGTTTGTGAGTGCGGTGATAGGAGCTTCGCAGGATTTCTAAATGTGGTGTGAAAACTATGCTGGCATACAGCCTCTGACTGCAATGGCCCTAGATGTTAGAGCAAACAAATAAACAACGTGGCTTCATTTTTACTGTTTTTATGAAGTCTAGCTCAGTCGGGGGCAAAAAAAAAGGCAAATAATAGTATCTTTGCAACAAGGCGTTTTCCAAATGTTTTGCATCTGCTCGCTTATGAGATGATTGTGACAACCTTGGGATGGAGCAGGAGTTACTTTGATGCCTGTGGAAACAAAGTCACAGAGCTGCCCACCCAGGGCCCTGGCAGATGTCACAAGCTGACAGTGACAGAGGAAGGCTGGAGCCTAGGTCTCCTGTCACCCTATCTCTTACTGATGAAAGTTTTAAAAATAAGTATTTTTTTCTTTTATGATAAAAGTAATACACACTCACAGAAAAAAATTAGAAAATAGAGAGGAAATTATAGAACCCAAATCACTCCTTAATTCTACCACGGAAACACAATTATTGTTAACATCTCTGATCCACAAAATAAAGGACTTCGCTAAGCTCGTTCGGTGCTGGATACCTGCTCTTAGCAATCTTGCATATTTAATTGAACTGTCACACAGATCCTCGCCTGGCATTTGGAGAGACAGGTGGCTGCCCACACAGTTAGGAGTGGAGCGGCACCACCGAAAGAGAGCCATGCGTGCCCACTCCCTTCTTCTGGGGCCATTATTAAGTCACTTCTTAGGCTAAGTAATCATGTCTCCAAAAGGCAGATCCCTATGGGTTGCAGTTAGGTCTTACGGGATGAGTAACCCATTAGTACCCAATAACGGAGATGACTTTCTCAGATGAACTGGCTCAGAACAAGGCTCGGATGGAAAGGGATACAAGATGGGTGACTGTTAAAACTGGTGTCGGGAGTCTTTTCAAAGCTATAACTGGGTGGGCGGTCTTTCCGGGAGACATGGGGAGGATGGCCAAGGCTCCTTCTGCTGCTGCTGTCATTGTCAACAGGGCGCAGGCTGCGAGATATCTGCCTCATCCCACATGTCCTTCTCGCAATGTGACTGACACCCAAGGGCAGCGAGGGTCTGCTTCCCTTCCCCTTGAGTCTCGACACGAGCCTGTGACCGCACTGACCCCTGGAGAATGGTGGGAGTGATGCTACGTGACTTACAAGGCTAGATCCTAAGGAGGCTAGAGCTTCCCCTCGCTGCTTGTATTTCTCTCTCTTCTTCCCTTCCTCATCATCTTCTCAATGTTCACTTTTAGAATCCAGCCACCACGTGGTGAGGAAGCCCAAACTGGTTCAAGTAGAGAGAATACATGGAGAGAAACTGAGGCCCGCCGCCAACAGCCAACATCCACCTCCAGACAGGTGAGGGAATGAGCCTTCAGAGGATCCCAGCCCTCTGCCTTCAAGGCCTCCAGCTGAGGCCCAGGCACTGTGGAGCGAACACAAGCAAGCCATCCCCATTCTGCCCCGACTGAATTCCTGACCCACAGAACCCAGAAGATGACTGTTTGACACCACTGAGTCGAGGGGGTAATTGTTACCTAAGCATAGTGCTGGAACATTCGCACCCAACAACATCTAAATGAGGAAAAACATCTATCCATGAAAATCAGATGTTTGCTTTGTAGAAACGTATCAGTAGCCCCCTGAGTCTCATGGTGTAAACCCTATAATCGATGAGCCAAGGCAAATACCTGGCCCAAGTTCTCCTTCCTTAGACTTGACTCATTCTCCTCTTCACCCCCTCCCCAGTCAGAGTGCTCTAGCCACGGTTCTCTGGGGACTGTATAGTTACTATAGTATCCACCCTTTACCACTCTTTTTCCAATGTCTCATCCAGTGGACAGAAGGAAGGCTTGTAGGACAAAGACATGTAGGTCTGTATGAGAGTTAGCAGGTACAGTCTCTAGCCACGTTCTCCCAAGAGCATGTGGTGGCTGTCATGTCTCCTAATTTTAACTCAGCAAAAAGTAGTGCATGTTCAAGATTTTTAAAAATCCAGATCATGCAGAGAGTGAGAAGTAAGCATTTTCTAATCCCCTCTTGCCATGCCAGCAGTGAGCACAATTAACACTGAGGAGGATGGTGTCAGAACAAACCCTGGCGCCATATCCCCTTGCATCGAAGCCCAGCTTTGTGCCCATGACCTCGGCCCCCGTTCCCCCATGAAGATGGTGGAGATCACTGGTCTCCTACGTTGGGAGGTGTTGTGAGAGTTACATGAGTTAATATACGTAAAACACTTAGGACAGTGTCTGACACAGAGTCTTACTCAGGATTCGCCATTATTGCTGCAACTAGCATTGTCAACATTTTTCATAGTGTTTGCCGTCGCCTTAATGGGTTGAGGAAACAGGAGGTATGGGGAGGGACCTAGAATTAGGGAGAAGGACTCTTGACCAGAGGGCGGCCTATGTGGGCACAGTGACCACTGTGGAATGTCATGAACACCCTCCATTGCCTCTACACTGTAGCCCCTTCAAGGATGGCTCAGCCATGGACGCCTCTGTCAGGAGATTCTACTCACGTTTTCTAGCTTGTGGTAGAATAAGAGGCTGAAAGGTTGCTAGAATGGAAGGCCAAACTGGTCCAATCCTGACAGTTTGGGAATCCTGACAGGCTGTGAGAAGAAAATGTGTTCACTTGACACTTTTGAGCAAACACTCCCTGCAGGTTTCTTTTCTGGAACCCCGTCAAGTCCCTAAAAGCACCCCCTGTTCTCCCTGCTCCGAGTCACGTGGTCGTTGGAGGTGAGGGTTGCACAGGTAGGCACTCCATAAAACGTCACTGAATGAATGTGCCTCAGGCCCGTTCCTGAGCACCTGGAAGGAGAGAGTGTCTTCGATTTGGTCTTCTTGATGCAAAAGGCCTCAAGGGCCAGTCAGCCTGGGCCCACTGACAGATAAGTAATTTGATCTCCTGAGTGGAGCACAGTTTGTGACCCAGAAATTTTCTTTTTCTATCAGTTTGGATGCTTTTGGTAGCAAACAACAGAAACACCTGATTGAGAGTAGCTTCAATAAGAAGAAAAATTGATTACCTTACCTAACCTGAAGCAGAGGGAGGGATGCCCAGGGCAGTTAGCTCTGAAACTGACAATGGCATCAACACTCAGGAGATTTTTCACAAAGGACAACTTTTCCAGAGTGCATCCCTCCCCCCGATTTTATCTTACATCCCATTGGCCAGAGCTAGGTCACATGACCATGCCTAACCCAATCGTTGGCAAGAGGAGTGGAATTACCCTGATTGTCTTAGACTAGTTTGCCTTCATCTGAGGACCAGTCCAAATGGGCAGGTGTGGAAAAACAAGGAAGAAAGATATGCTGCGGTTAAGTAATGGGTGGCTTCCCCTTCTTATTCCAGAAAGCTCTCTTCAGTGACACATGCAGTTTATAAGATAATATTCAATATTATGGAGTGATGAGGATGGAGAAAACAAAAACAAGAATACCTCAGACGAAGACTGAAATACTATCGAGTCAAACAATGCATTCCATGACATCTAGGCTTGCTGAGGGGAGGCCATGAATGTGTTTTGTAGTCACAGGCCTTGTAGTCAAGGCCAGAAGTGGCAAATGGGGGCTTGTGGGCCAAATGTGGCCCATTGATAAGTTCTGTTTGGGCCTCTTCAGTACTGTGCTTATTTTTCGGTTGGTCGCCAACCTTAAAAGATTGAGACATTTCACACTGGCTTCCCTTAAAAAAAAATCGGATCATACAGCAGCACTGGGCCTGCCTTCCCAGCTGGGAGAATCAGCTGGAGCTGACAAAGCTGTCCCCTGTGAAGCACACATGTGTACTCCGTGGGCAGGTGGCCCGTCGAGCCCAAGCTCCTCACGTCTCCCGCTTTGTTCTCTGGGCCTTCAAGTGTGTGACCCCAGAGTTAGTTTATGGTGTCCCTAGGATAGAAGCCAGCCAGTTCCTCAGGAGAACATGGGTGTCCCAATACTAAGCCTGGACCTCGGACAGTTGGTGGAACGAACTTCCAGATCTTACCTCACTGCAGACCCCTGGAAGGCTCTCACAGGTGGTTTCTTAGTAAGACTTTCTACACAAACCTGAAGGCAAAGATGGAGGGAGTGGGGACACGGGCAGACTGAAAGGCATGAACGTCTCCCACCACTTAGGGATAACTTTCCAAGAGAAAGTTTCCGAAGGTGATTCCCGTTTGAAGAGGGCTGGATTTAGGGCAGAAGAATCTGTGTCAACAGCAGGTCTGGAAAGAAGACTAGATTTGGAGAACGATGTTTACCGTGGAACAATTTGACAATCTGTCTGTGTTTTGAAGCTCTAAGGTTTCCCTCCACAGTTCAAGAGGTCTTCTATTTGAAGGGATGTTTTCTGCCTTCTGATCCAGCCTGTCATGGGCACCACATGTCTTCTGGTCCAGAAATGTCCACTGACTCCAGGGAGTGGATTTAGAAATCCAGGCAAGAATGTTGCAGTCACTTCACTGTCAATGTGAAGCTCTTTCTCCAGAAACAGGTAAAGAGGTCCCCGAGCAGATGTGCGCACAGATGGGGCTTATCTGATTTCCTGTCCATCTCCGCCCACACGCTGCAGGCTCTCTGGGAAGGTTAGATAATGAACTTCCAGTGACTCAGGAAGCCAAGAATGTGAATGATGGGACACGCAGCCCGGATCTGGCCCATATATGGTCATTGTTCCACCGACCACAGCAAGCCTGGAAATGAGAGGCCAACTTGCTTTTTAAAAAAGGGGAGTTTTGCAACACATTTGTGTTTGTGAAAAAATATCCATTAAATTTGTTGGAGAGAGAGACAGGGAGATAGAGACAGACAGAGAAACAGAGAGAGAGGATTAGACCCAACTAGCAAACATGCTTTTGACTCCCTGTAGCACGCACACCAGCACATACGGCATTCAGATTAGCCCAGCTCTAGCTACCCTGCCTGGTCTCCTCCAGAGTAGCAGAGGCCTCCAGTGGGAGCAGCACAGGAAACCAATTTACGAAGATGTTAGCTAAAGCAATTGGAAATCCATTATCACATTATGTGCTTCATTGAGTTCTCTCGCTGCAGAGAAGCAAGCCCAGGAGCTATCTCCATGGAGTGACAAGTGGGGACAGCTGCTGTCTACCTGGACCTTGAGGGCAGGGAGGCCAGGACCCAAACTGCTGCTGGGATCTATGAGTTCAAGGACAGGAAAGAGCAGAGGCGCTCAGAGAAGAGCCGAGGCAGACACGACCGCCAGAGGCCTGGGGCTCTCAAGGGAGACAGCTTGGCTCTGCAACTTGGCTTTGGCCTGTGTGATTTTGTCCCCATTTAGCCACGCTCTGCCTCAGTTTCCACATCTGTGACATGGGTATGAGACTAGCCCCTGAGAGGAATACCGAAGGATTGCTATGAAGACAAAATGGTTGTATGGACCCAATGCTGGACACAAAGTGCTCAGGTAATGTTGCTTTCGTCTTAGCTGAGACTCCTCACAAAAATATGACTGAAATTACCGTGTAAGATAGAAAACTTATCCTTGATTACAGTCAGCAAAAGCAAGAAGCCAAATGAGGGCATATCCCTGACATATTTTAAAGTATAGAACACCACTCAAATTTTGGAGTTCGCTACCATGATTTCAAAGAAGCCTAATATTTTTCAGCAGAAGGGAAAAAATCAATTCAGAAGTATGCACTACATTCCCACCATGTGCTTATCACTACAGGGGAAAAAAGGTAGAATAAGAATTACATAACTAGTACCTTTTGCATACCAAGTACTGCCTACAAATTATCTTTATTTCACGCAATCCTTCAAGCTCGATATTATCCCTACTTTAAAAACGAGGAACTTGAGACCCAGAGAGGTTAAGCAACTTGGCTAAGGTCACACAGTCTGGGGTTGGAACTTGGGTCGATCTGATGACAGTGGTGAAGTTGATGATAATTGCGGAGTGCCTTCTAAGTGCCAGGCAATGTGCCGACCTCTCCCTCTATTGCTTCATTTACTCTTCACACCACTACTGTGGGGAAGATACTAGATACAATTATTATGCCCATTTTACAGAGGAGGCAAGATTAAGTAACAAAGTCTCACAGTCCCATAGAGGAAGCGTCAGGTGTCCACTCCAGGTCCTGGTGACCCAAAGCCCAAGCACTCACCTGTCATCCTACCACATCCTTTGTCTCAACAACAGCAAAAGACACAACCGGTCACCACACAAAACTGCATAACTACATGGCCCCTCAGTTTGTGTGAACAGCCTGACCTTGAGAAGAGATTTAAGTTTTTTCTCGGCACTACAAATGGTTATTAGCAAACATTCTCTCCTAGGAAGATGTGCTCAGTGTTCCCGCAAGGGAGATTCCTCTCAACCTCTCATGGCGACCTAATAAACTCAAGGTCGTGGGAAACATCGTCTAGAAGAACATGTGGCTGGAAGCACAAGAGCTACTAAAGGGGCTTGGATTTGGCTGGAACAACTTCACCAAGAGAACACTCGAGTGATTTTCTTTGAACTAGTTACAAGACCCATAGGCATCCCTAGTGGTTCCAGCCTCATCATTAGTGCAGGTAAGTCTATGATCTGTGAGCCCTGCTAGCGAGATTCACCCGTGCAGACGGCATCGGTGAATCCTGATCCTTCAACTACACAACTTCCTTCCAGAGACCCAGGCGAAAGGCAGTTGTCAGAAGGCCGAGTTTTCACCCCACCCCTTCCCCACCCTTCCTCTTTATCAACCCCCATCCTTTGTTGTTGTTGTTTTAAAGATATTATTTATTTATTTGACAGTTTGACAGAGAGAGAGATCACAAGCGGGCAGAGAGGCAGGCGGGGGTGGGGGGGTGGGGGGTGCAGAAGTAGGCTCCCTGCTGAGCAGAGATCCCGATGCAGGGCTCAATCCCAGGACCCTGAGATCATGACCTGAGCCAAAGGCAGAGGCTTTAACCCACTGAGCCACCCAGGCACCCCCATCCTTTGTTTTTTTTAACAGGATCAAAACACTTTTTAACCCTACGAAGAGAAAGCTATGATTGTCCCCTAACACGTGCTATCTGATAGTCACAAACCATATGTGACTATTTAAGTATAAGTTAGTTAAAACTGCGTAAAATTTAAAATTCAGCCTGTCAGTCACACCAGCCTACATTTCACATGCTTCATAGCCACCCATGGCTAGTGACTGTCAATATGGACAGCACGGATCTAGAACATTCCCGTCATCGCGGGAAGTTCTATTGAATAGCCCCAGGGCTCCTCTTATGGCGGCTCTTTCAGTTGGGGTTTTCCCAGAAGCAGCCTGGGGGCAAGGATTCAACCGCGAGTAGTTTACTCAAGAAGTACAGGGAGCCCCATCGGGGAAGTGACCCAGAGAAGGGCAAGCAGCTGATCACCTGCTTAAATGTGTGGAGAAAGTGAGAGATGGTGTAAAATAGCACATCTCCAAATTATCCCTCCCAAAGCAAGGGGGCTGGGGTATTTGTACACCCTTCCTGCGAACGGTTTCTGAGGCTCTGAGTTTTCCCGGGTTTCTGGTCTACCTGCGGGGGGCCGGGGGGAGCGGGGAGAGGGCGGCGGAGATTTCAGGGGTGCAAGGCGGTGGGAGGAGAAGCCCGTGGGTTCAGAGGCAGAGACTGGCATTAGAAGTTGACGTGAGCCCCCACATTCTGAGAGAGGGGGATGCTGCACAACCCCGACTGCTGTGCAGATGGCTAAGGGTCACGTTCTTCCCAGAATCTCGCCTAGAACATTACGTCCGTGACACTTTCCTAATGTTTGCACTGCAGGTTTCACATCCTGGGCAAATCTTCAGTCCTGGGAAAACTGGGACACTTGGTATCTTAGTCCATTCAGGCTGCTCTAACAAAATAGCATGGCCTGGATGGCTCAAAGACAACAGCAATTTCTCATGGATTTGGAAGCTGAAAGCCCAAGATAAGGGCGCTGGTATGGTCAGGTGAGTGCCCTCCTCCTGGTCACTTTCTTCTCATGGTAGTCTCCCATGGCACAATGGGGCTAGGGAGCTCTCTTGTAGGATCCCTTCCAGAAGAACACTAGTTCCGTTCATGGGAGTTCTACTCTCCTGGCCTAAGCACCCCTCAAAGGCCCAAAGGCCCCACCTCCAAATGCCATCACATTACAGATCGTGATTTCTACATGTGAATTTGGGGCTGACACAAACATTCAGACCCTAGTACCCGGTCACCCCAGATTTAGCAGACTTGGTTGAATGCTGGCAGGGGGTTAAGGAAGAGGAAGGGACCAAGAATGAAGGACCCATTTCAGACCTGGGTAACTGCAGGGGCTGCCAACACCTGCAAAAAGGAACATGAGAGAAGCTGGTTTTGAAGAGAAGCTGGTGCCATCAGTTTGGGGCAGATGGCATTGGAGGCATCTTTGGGACGTATGGGTAAGAGACACTGAGAGTGGCCAAGGTCACCCTGGGAGAGCAGTAGCTTGATCTCCTGTGATCAGGAATCCCTCCTGATGAGCAATTTTTTCTCCTTTTATCAAAACCACGAATTTCTCTAGAATACTGATTTAAACATTTGTGACCATTGCCCGAAATGGTTATGAAGGCTACTCCAGCACTCGGAAAGCCGTATCCCTTGCATGTCTGGGATTTGCTCATCGATGCAGCAGTTTGTCACCTAGTAGGGGACAGGGATCTGAGCACAGGGAAGGTTTGATGGCAACTCTCAGTCAAGTCGCAGATACAAGTCTCCTTGCATGGGGGAGCCGGTCCAGGTGGCGGAGGGGTTGTACCCACGGCCAGAAGGTGGGATGTGAGCCGACACCTGGGAGGTAGGAGGAAGGCTCTAGAAGCAGAGAGGACTTGGAGAAAAAGAATGACAAGTATTTGGCACCACGCTTGGCAGGCACCTCACAGGCCTAAACACTCTAATCCCCCATCATTGATTTGCCCAAGATAGAAGCTGGTGGCTCTGATGAACCCCCATCTACTCTGATGCATTTACTCCCTAGTAACTGCTCATGTTTTATAACGACTCTGACACTGTTTGTTCTGCTTTCTGGGCACACTTACGCCAGGCAGGGTGAGGCTTGCACTCATCGTTGTTCACACAGTGGCTCACTTTCTCCTTGACACTCCATTCGAAACACTTTCCACTTATTAAGTCACTTGATCCTCCCAGTAACCCGGCAGATGAGGACTTTCATTACTGTCTTCGCGTTTACAAAAGAGGAGATTCAAGCACAGAGAGACTAGGCAACTTGCCAGAGTCACTTAGCTGGTAAGTGGCAGAGCTGGTATGTGACCAACACGGTGGCCATGAAGAGGGAGCTGGAGAGGGGTGTCCGGCACCCCACAACCTGCAGATCCTGGAAAGCAGCCTCTGCCCCAGCACACCTCTACTTTCCCTGCCTCCAGCGGATGCCCACCTTCCCCTGCCTTTCCCACCTCTTTTCTGGGCTCCTCCTTCAGCCCACATTTTAAATGAATGATTCAACAGATCAATACCTTTACTCCTCTCCTTTGACAAGCATAGTCCTCTTCAGGCAGCTGGGTACTGTGGGACATCCCATCCCAGAGTGGGAGTCTGGGACCTGAGATTGACACAGAGTGTTGTCTTTTTCTATGGACTTCTGGTTAGTTCACTTCCTTGGGTCTCCCTGGATTTCCACATCTAAACCATTAGGTATTGATTTGGTTGGTGAGTTTCAGTGTAGACAAAGAGATAGCAGAACCATGGGGTGTAGGGGTTCGGGACTGCTTCCAGCTGTGTGGTTCAAGCTGTTCCTGATCACTGTTAGCAAAATGTATCTGTCCTTTGTCCCCTTTCCCCAGAGCTCTGCCTTCAGATGACAGAAAGCAAACCTGACACTCACCACCCCTACTCTCTGTGATTCCAAATGTGACCCCCCACCCTAGACCACCTCTGGTGGAATCACTGCTTTCTAAGGCTCCTTCTGCTGATAGAAATGTGCTTCATCCCGGGGCGCCTGGGTGGCTCAATGGGTTAAAGCCTCTGCCTTCGGCTCAGGTCATGATCTCAGGCTCCTGGGATCAGCCCTGCATTGGGCTCTCTGCTCAGCAGGGAGCCTGCTTCCCCTTCTCCCTCTGCCTGACTCTCTGCCTACTTGTGAACTCTCTCTCTGTGTCAAATAAACAAATAAAAATCTTTAAATAAAAAAAAGAAATGTGTTTCATCCCTTTAGAGTGTTGGGCAGAAAAAGATTATGAATCATTCCTGGTTCCAGATGATCTTTAAGATCTACGACAGTGCTTACCCTCTATGAGACTATGATTTTGAGAAAATCCTGGTGTGAACAGCGAAGTTGCCTCCCTGGGATTTATGCTACAGAACAGAAGAAAAGAGAATTAGCCTTAAAAACAACAGAGACTGTGGGGAAGTGGGGGTGGGGCTGATATGCTGGTAGGTCCCCCCATGTGACACAGAAGCGGTCTGCATGATAGAGTCAGTGAGAACTGCCCTGGGGTGTCTTGGGGAGGGGTAGGAAGGTCATTTTCTCCAACCCCATAGACAGAGGTCTTCAGACTCACGTGATAACTCAGATTTCCTCTCCCCTAGGGACTCTGCTCAGACAGATGTCTGCAGAGGGGGCTGTCTGCTTACTTTATTCCCTCACACCACTGACGACATCTGTCCCTCCTGTTCTTCAGTGCTATGGGTTCAGTCAACATCAGTACCTACTGAGTGTCCTCTGAGCCTAGAATTGGGGCCAGATGGGGAGCAGGGGAGGAGGGGGTAAAAACCCAAATAAGGCCTTGCTCTTGGGAGGTCTTAGTCCTCCCCGGACACAACTCTTAGGGGGAGGAGAGCTTGGGGAATGAACAAAAAACAAGGCCCCCCTGCTCATTTATTCATTTGCAAGATTTTTAAGGGGCAGGGGTGAGGAGCACACCCCAGGTCTGATGGTTTCCTGGGCTGGGGTGTTGTCCTCTACCCCCTTCTCCAGGTCATTCCTGCCTCCTCCAGGACAGTCCATTCCAGTGCCCTGATCAGGCAATGACCCAGTTCCAGAGCATTTGGACCATTGTGCTCAGACCTGAATTCTTCCCGCTCCCCCGGAAACTCAGAATTTGGGCTGCCATCCCCATGAAAAGATAAACACACCACTTTCATGCTTCTGCCTAAATTATATTTCTGCAAAATTTCTAACACAACAGGGTATTTTTCTATTACTATAGTAACCCCTGCATGTGAACAGCAGACTCCAGAGAGAAGAGGATCAAAATGCAGAGAAACCCAGGCTTCAGAATGGTACATGGAGAGAGGAGCCGGCACGTCGGGCTGGTGAGCCACGGGCGGGTCCCTGCAGGTAAACCTGGGGTCTCCGTCTGGCCTGATCTGGGCGCTTAGAGTGGGAGTGAGCTGTGATTTCTTTTGCAGCTCTATTTGCTCATAAGTTTTAATATCGGGAGGCCTAAGAACACTGACATTGCTGTGGTTTTTATTTGGTTGACATAGGACTTTCCATCTCTCTTTCTCTCTCTCTCTTTCTTTCTTTTTCAGGAGATCTAGGGGAAGATACTTTTGTTTTCAGATGGTGTCATTCTACAGCAGACATTGAAAGAGACGGGATGCAAACAAGGCTGAATACGATATGGGGACGGAATCAAAGAGCCGGAAGGGACTAGCTGCTCTGCCCCAAAGCTGAAAGCACTCTGTCCCCCTTCACCAGGGTGGATGGCCCTTTGGTCTTTGTCCCTTCCAGGCCACAAGGCCATGGGTACAAAGAGCCTCCATTCAGGCTTCCAAAACAACAACAAGAGCAATAACCCAGCAGAAATCCCGGTCTCCAAGTGAGGCAGGGCAGGCTATTCCACGATCTGCCCGCCCATCAGATGTTCCATGTCTCCGGGGACCAAGGTGGCCAACACTTGAGTGAAGGGGAAATGGCTAAAGACAACAGCCTCGGTGACACCACGTAGGTGAAATGCTTACCACGGTGCCAAGATGGTGAGCTAACAGTTTAAAATATGCAGTAGAGGCAGTGTTCCCAGGGTAACTGCCTCAGAGAAGCAGCCGGCTTCCTCCTCTGTGTCACAGTCTGTGAAGTGGGTTCCGATTCCTAAGATGAGAGTTATCATTAAATGTTGGGGGAATGCTGCGTGTGTGTGTGTCCCACATACAGGTACACAAAGTTCTCAGAACAAATCTCTAAGTGACATAGATTATGACACTTCCTATGTGTTATGCATTCTTCTAGACGTCAAGGATGGAAAAACGTAAGGGACTTAAGTGTCGGCAGTAACAGACCACCGAGCGCTAGGATGCACTGTCTCTCATCTCTAGGCTTTCACACATCCTCTCCCGGGGTCCCCTTCCCACAGGTCCCCCGTCTCCTCTTGTTTTGCTAACTCCTGTGCTTCTGTCGGTATAGCTCGGAACATCCTCTCATGCTAAAGGTTTCTCCGGCATCCCAGGTCTTGGTCAGGAGCTTAGCCTAGAAGATGTGACATTTCCTGCGGGTGATTTGACTAAGCTGCCGCCGGGGCGCGAGGTCCCTCTGCCAGAACTCTGTAGATGGTGCAGAGCAGGTAAGCACCCCTGTGAAAGCAAGACATCAACAGTCGTCCTTCAGCAAACACTTCCCGGGGGCAGGGGCTCTACCACTGGCCGGGAACTTTAATAGCACGGTGAAATTCTCTCCTAGGTGGGTATGCACACGTCCAGTTTACAGGGAAAGAAACTGAGGTTTGGGGTGAGGGGGAGACCTCCCCAGATGGGGATGTGATGTCCAGCATGGTGACTTTGGTTACCGATACTGTATTACGTATTTGGAAGTTGCTAAGGAGAACTTAAAAGTTCTCGAGAAAAAAAAAAAAGTCTGAGACCATGTCAGGTGATGGATGTTAACTAAACTTCTTGTGGTGATCGTTTTGCATGTACATATCATCAGGCCATGACTCTACATACCTGAAACGAACACAAAGTTCCATGTCAGTTTTACTTCAATCAAAAAGAGATTGGTACTTACTTATATTTAAATGGTAGTCCTGTAACAGTGAGTGAAATCAAGTTGTATCATTTAAAAACAAGTGTTTTAAGACAAAACAACTATTAAATGGCAAAGCGGGTGCTAGAACCCAGGTCCTGGGCTAGGGTCCACGGTCTTCACCCACTGGGCTAAGTTCTGTGTTCCCAGGCTTTCCATGGTGCTTTGTCAGCCCACGTGTGTAGACAAAGATTCTAAAACAAAGCAATAGGGCCAATTTGTGCCAATAGCTTCCTGCCTCCTTTGTGAGCCTGGGTCAGAATCCTGGCAGCAACAAATCAGGAGCGGAAGTCCGAGGAAGCAATACCCAGGCATCACTGAGCCGTGCAAAGGTCTGGGCAGCTGGCCCAGGGAAGGTGTGTGCTTTGCTTGGGGTAGGTCAGCGTTGCTATTCGCGCTCCGTTGACATCTGGATAAATGGATGCAAGTCCTAAAAGCTGGAAGCTCTTGTGCTTTAACCCACACACAGTCTCTTCTTTCTGATTTTTTTAAAGATATAAGTGTTTTTATTTTGGGGTTTTATTAAGTTTTTATTTTAATTCCAGGATAGTTAATGTCCAGTTTTATATTAGCTTCAGGTATACAATAGTGTGATTCATCAGTTCTATGTGTTACTCAGTGCTCTCCATGATAAATGTACTCTTTAATCCCCATCATGTATTTCACCCATCCCCCCACTCACCTTGCCTCTGGGAACCATCAGTTTGTTCTCTATAGTTAACAGACCATTTCTTTCTCTCTCTCTCACTTTTGCTCATTTGTTTTGTTTCTTAAGTTCCATTTACGAGTAAAATTGTATGGTATCTGACCTTCTCTGACTTATTTCCCTTAGCTGATACCCTCTAGCTCCATCCATGTTCTTGCAAGTGGCAAGATTTCATTCTTTTTTATGGCTGAATAATTTTCCATTGTGTATATATATACCACATCTTCTTTATTCATTCATCAGTTGATGGACACTTGGACTGCTTCCATAATTTGGCTATTGTAAATAATGCCATAAAGACAGAGGTGCATATGTCCTTTTGAATTAGTGTTTTTGTCTTTGGGGGATAAATACTCAGTAGGGTGGTTGCTGGATAGTAGGGTAGATAGTTTTGTTCTTAACTTTTTGAGGAACCTTCCTACTATTTTCCACAGTGGCTGCACCAGTTTGCATTCCCACCAACAGTGCATGAGGGTGCCTTTTTCTCCAGATCCTCATCAAGACTTGTTTCTTCTATTTTTTCTTTTAGCCATTCTGAGGTGTGAGGTGATATCTCATTCTAGTTTTGATTCCCATTTCCCATTATCACTGATAATGAGTGATATTGAGCACCTTTTCACGTTTCTGTTGGCCATCTGGATGTCTTCTTTGGAGAAATGTCTGTTCATGTCTTCTGCCCATTTTTCAGTTGGATTATTTGTTTTTTGGGTGTCATATTTGATAAGTTCTTTCTAGATTTTGGATATTAGCCCTTTATCAGATATGTCATTTGCAAACCTCTTCTCCCATTCTGCGGGTTGCCTTTTAGTTTCATTGATTATTTCCTTTGTTGTGCAAAAGCTTTTTATTTTGATGATGTCCCAAAACTTCATTTTTGCTTTTATTTCCTTTGCTTCAGGAGACATATCTAGAAAGGTGTTTCTACAGCTGATGTCAGAGAAATTACTGCCTGTGCTCTCTTCTAGGACTTTTATAGTCAGATTTAGTTCTTCAATCCATTTTGAATTTATTTTTGTGTATGGTGTAAGACAGTGGTCCAGTTACATTCTTTTGCATGTTGCTGTTCAGTTTTCCCAATACCACTTGTTGAAAAGACTCTTTTTCCTATTATATATTCTTTCCTCCTTTGTCAAAGATTAATTGACCAGATAATTGTGGGTTTATTTCTGGGTTTTTGATTCTGTTCCATTAATCTATGTGTCTATTTTTGTGCCTTTTTTTTTTTTTTTTTTTTTTTACTAAAAATACAATGACTCTCCTTTCCTCAGATAGACTAGCTCAGTGTCAGGAGTAGAGGGAGGGAGGTATTGTCAACTCCAATGAGTTGAGTTCACAGTTTGTCCCACAAATGGATTCATTAGGTTTTTTAGAACCTCAGTGAGATCTGCAGGAATAGGAAAACACCTGATCTCCTGTGAGACATTGCTTACACATCTCTTGGGTTTGACTCAAAAGGTTGAAAGCTTCTCTGTTGTTCCTGAAGACAAATGCAATTCCTTTCAAGTTATAAACTCACATGTGGGTCCTATAGCTGCACATGACTCCACACCATCCCCTGTTTGGGGCCTCCATATAGACGGATGCATTGTACAGCTGTGTGGAATATTCCATCCTGATAACGTCTCCTGATACTCAGTCTGTGAAACACAATCATAAAGTTCCCAGGCAGTAAACCTGACACTTTCATGTACCTCACACTTGAGTGGGAAGTTATAGAGGCCTCAACATCTTGATAGTTACTGGTAGAGGCCAAAATCCTTTCATGAGTAGGAAGCTGACTGAGAAGGCTTCTTTCTGATTGTGGTGGTTTAAAATTCTTCTTCTTTTATTCAAAGTTGTGTTTCTGAGGAAAGGCTTGATGGGGGATTTGAAAATGTCTGATACCATCAGTCACAAAGAGAGAAGACAAAGGGACCCATGTGAGGTGCCAGATGTGTGGAACTCTGGAAGGCGGTGCAGTTTTCCATTTAACGCAATGGAGACGTGTCATTCTGAGTGGCGCCCCTGTTGCTTCTCACCCCCACCCACCATGCGCACACTGCTGACGTGATAGCCAGAGGTAACATGGCGCCGTGGTGAAGAGCAGGCCTCTGAAAAGACTTGCTTTTCCCCTGCTTGCTACACGTATGAGCCTCAGTGAGGCCATCTGAGTCTCAAATTCCTCCCATGTCAAATGAGGGCACCCATGCTCCCCTCAAACAGATGTTGAGGGAATTAAATAACATCATGGATAGAAAACATTTCACAGCAATACCTAGAACACAATGAATATCATAGTTTGGTAAACAGATCTGGTGGACTTGGTCCCACCCGAGTGCAGAGAGCAGGGGAAAGGAGAGGGAAGGAGGATAATGGGTAGAGTAGTCAGAATTCCACATGCCCCATCTAGCCCTCTTCTCTAGTGAGCAGGACTTGGGAACGTGATGGGACAGTCGGGCTTGTGATTCCTTTGTGTCACATACAATCCCATCTTAGCCGGACCGGCAGGAAAGATTTGTCACACTGGCCTCAAAGAGGGAAACAAATCGCCATATTGAAAACTGCTTAAGGGGGCACATGACAAGGACGTGGGAGAGGCCTCCAGGAGCTGAGAGCCTCCCCGGCTGACGCCTGGCAAGAAAGCAGACACCTGAGTCCTACAACCCCCGGAACTGAATTCTGCCAACTCCCCAAGTGAGCTCGGAAGGGGTCCCTGGGCTGCGGCTGAGATCTGGCAGCTGATGTCTTAACCTGAGCCCGGGCAGGCAGTGAGCAGGGAGCCCAGGCACACGCGGGCTTCTGATCCCCCGGAGACCTGAGGTAAGAAACGGGTGTGGTTGTGAGCCGCTGCCTTTGTGGTAATTTTTTGTGTGGCACAGAAGCCGCCATAGAAAGGGCAGTGATGAGAACTTCTTCCTGCCTCCTCTCCTGCTTCTCCCAGAGACGGTACTCACAGAAGTCACGGAAGAGGTGCCCAAGGCTAAGAGTCTTTCAGCTTTTGGCACACAGCGCCCTCCGGTCCCCTGGCCATTCTTCGCTTGCGTTCTGGCCTCCTCGCCTCCAGTCTCCGGTCCCCAGTCTGGCTCCATGCAGCCTCCATGCAGAGGGATTTTTCCAAGAGAAAAATCAGATCACGTCACTCCCCCAAACACCCTTCAGCAGGTTCCGCACTGTCAGAGCAGCTCTCCAGGTCTTCAGGGCTCCGGTTCCACTCCTTAGGGACCCTGGGGCACCTACAGAACATCCGCCTAACAGAGGCTGCGGCAAAGACACTTCGTGACTTCACATTGGAGAGGTCTAGAAGCAGGCCACCGGAGCGGAAGCAACAGGTCCCCCTCATCAGGACTCCTCTCTCCACCTTCCCACGTCCCCCTCCTCACTCGGCATGTGGATTTACCACCTCAGAGGAGCAGGCGGCTTGTCGTCGTCCACGACCGTCTTCTAAGAGGCAGCAAGAGTGGTGGAGGCAGCCTCGACAGCTTCCCGCTTCAGGAGAGCAGAGCCGCCGGCGGTAAACCCCAGCCCCTAGAAGCTCACGTGTCATTGGCCACAACTGTCCCGTGGTCCGTCCCCGCTGCAGAGGAGAGGGAGGAAAGGTGGGTTGGCTTTTCCAGCCATGTTGAGCGGTCCCGGGAGGAGGGGGTGGGAGGGACTGTCCCTGGTGGCCACCTCCTGCCCTGCACGGCCTCCATTCCCGAAGTACCATTCCTCTCCCTGGGTTCTGAGTCTGGAACATCCCCCCCCTCCTCCCCCCAGCCTGCGGGCAGCCTGGCCAAGCCTGGATCGTCCCCCCCCCAGCGCTGCTCCCACCACCTTTCATGGGCATGGAGCCTCCTCCGGGCTGTCCTGCAGGACTTCCCGCAGCCCTCGCTCCCAGGGCCATCGGCACCCGCTTGCACGAGGGCCCTCGTCACACTGCGAGCTCTTGGAAAACAGGTATTGTGTCTCATTCTGATTGTCCCCGATTTCAGGCCCAAACCCTGAGTGAAGGCCATACCACCTTTGCTTTTTTCCAAGCCCCATATCCCATCCTTAGCAAATCCTGTCAGTTCCATCTTCAGAATACATCAAGACTTGCGATGCTGCTCCCCGCCTGGCCAGCCCCTGCCTACTCCCCCACACCAGCCCCTCACCCCTACTGTGGGGGTCCTCAGTGGCTCCTCCTGCTTCTGTCTCCCCCATCCCCCACCCCAATCCGGTGGTTAGCACAGTCCATTATGTCACTCCTCTGCCTTAAAACCCTCAAATGGCTCCCCATTTTACTCAGAGTTGAAGTGAAGTTCTCCTCAGTCCTGTAGGGCCTTTATAATCTGCCTCTACCCCTTACTTCCCGATCTTATCTCCCACTACTCTCCCCCTCACCAACACAGTCCAAGCCACATTACTGACTCTGCACCAGTCTTTCCAAACACCCTGGTGCCTCAGGGCCTTTGCATGGCTATTCCTCTATCTACAGGGCTCTACCTCAGACATCACGGCATGCTCCCTTATCTCCCACAGGTCTTTATTTGATGTCATAATTACAGTGAGCCCTTCCCTAACCCCCCAGTTTTAATTGGGATGCCTCCTAACACTCCCCATCTCTCTTCCAGTCTTATTTTTATTTTTCTTCAGACACTCATCTAACAGAGTATATAATTGACGTATGAAATTTGTTCATTTGTCTTCACCACCCTCCCTATAAATTATAAGTCCCATGAAGGCATCTTTGTTCCCTGTTGTGCAACTGGCCCCTAGAACACATAAGAGCCACCCAACAAATACTGATAACTGATTGGATGGATAAATGGAAGTTTGTATCCTCAGTACGACCGCCCCTAGTAAACGATCAGTAAATGTGTTGAACTCGTGAACAATTAATTGACTGAACTCAGAAGGGCAGGTTGGAGAGAACAAATGCACTGTGCAAAGTGTCTGCTAAGAAGCTGGCGTTAGGACAGTGTGTCAGGAGCCCAGCATCACAGCACTGGGAGCAGGAGTGGGGGGACAGGAAGAGAAGGAGGACAGGGACATTCAAGCCATTCAATCCATCCAGGATTAAGTGCAATTAACCCCCCAAAAGGCAGCTCAATTCTGTTTTCTCTTTCATCCTTCAAGTTCAAGTTCTATTAGCAAAAGCTGCTGCCTACTGCGTGAACCTTGATTTAGCCGGTAGGAGGAGGGCTGGTTTTGTGCAGATGGAGGAAAAACACAAGAATAGGAAGCCCCACTGACTTTAGTGGGTGGGCAGAGGAACAAAGGTCCAATTGTGCTGGTGTGTAGCCTGGCCAAAGATAAAGTGCGGAGGAGAAAAGAAGGAAAAAGAAAGGCCCTGGTGCAGAGCCCAAAATCTGGTCGCTTCTGTGATGCAAGCTGTGTTTGTGACCCATTTTAAAACTGCTCTTGGTTGCGTGTGTCATAGAGTCAAATTTGGGCAAAGCTGGCGGCTGTTTTGGGAATCTGATTCACCCTGGATACATTTCGTACCAGGGTTCTCTTCCTTCTGCAGAGAGTGCTTTCATGACCTCAGACCTGGATTCCAGAAGATACTATGTGTCTCACCTGCTCAACATCAGAAACTGACAAGCAGCTATCCTTGTAAACAATGGCCATAGGTACTGTGTGAATTTCTGAATGTTCGTGTCAGTAAGTTTCACACAGAGCACCTCCAAAGTGGGAAGAAACTTAAGCCTCTAGACACAAACGTGGCCACAAGTGACCCTAAATGCAGTGGGTAATTTACAATCTTTAAGATGAAACAAGAACAAATGTGTATTTAAGGTGCAAAGTACTACAGAGCTTTGGCTTCTGTATGTATGGTTCTGAGTTTTCATTTTGGTTGCTTTTTTTTTTAACATTACCTGCGGAGAGAATGCAAAATCCTCTTTTGAAAAAGCTATTGTGTGGGGCGCCTGGGTGGCTCAGTCGTTATATGTCTGCCTACATGTCTGCCTTCGGCTCAGATCATGATCCCAGGGTCCTGGGATCGAGCCCCATATCAGGCTCCCTGCTTCTCCCGCTACCATTCCCTCTGCTTGTGTTTTCTCTCTCGCTGTGTTTCTCGCTGTCAAATAAATAAAATTTAAAAAAAAAAAAGAAAGAAAGAAAGAAAGAAAAAGCTATTGTGTGATTTTATGTATTTCCATTCCCTTTAAATCCATAAAAACAGTTGCTAAATCTGAAGAATGTTTGCTTGTGAAATACTCTCGATTAAGACACATGGGGAGCTTAATTTTGTTGATGTTGTAAAATAGGCAACTTAAAGGTGCTTAGTGTTATATTTAAGAATAAATTGTCCCAAGAGCAGCATAAAATGAAAGAACTCAAATAACAGAAGGCTGTTTTCATATTCGTCTAATTATAATTTTACAAGAGATATAAAAATGTAATAAAATTATACTTCAATTGGGTTTTTATTAATTTTAAAACCTTTAAGAGATGATTTGGCTTCTGCGTTTCCATGTTTCTGGAGCATAGCTCTGTCGAATTAATACTAAAACGTCACTATTTCTATTTGTCATAAAATAAAGTCCCCGGCACATTGCTGTCACCAGCTTCTCTTGTTAGAGGAGAGTTCTGGCAAAGAATTTATAATCTCTTTCTTAGAAATTCTAGACGTTTGCCTGACCTACATGTTTATTAAATCCTTCCGAAACGTCCTTGAAAGGAAACCAGAAAGGAAAAAAAAAACCTTCAAAATGATCATAAAATTTCCTTTAAAGGGGGGCACCTGGGTGGCTCAGTGGGTTAAAGCCTCTGCCTTCGGCTCAGGTCATGATCTCAGGGTCCTGGGATCGAGCCCCGCATCGGGCTCTCCGCTCAGCGGGGAGCCTGCCTTTCCCTCTCTCTCTCTGCCTGCCTCTCTGCCCACTTGTGATCTCTCTCCTCTCTGTCAAATAAATAAATGAAATATTTAAAAAAAAAAAAGGAAGAAAATTTCCTTTAAAAGCCTTTAATGGAAAATGGATCATGACATTAATCAAAGACCACTTTTTCTTCACATTTGAATGGTTGACTTTATTAATTTCCTAATCTGAATTTTTAAAAAGGGCGGAGTAAATGATCAGAATTCTACAGTTTCTCTTAAATATTAATTCAGCCGGATATCTTAGAAGAAGTCTGGTAAAGTGATCCATTTCTGTTAAACTTCCTTTCAATGTTCACAAAAAGATTAATAGAAGTTGTTTCTAAATCACTTTAATCTTCTTGAAAGGAAAAAAGAATGTGAATTTAAAATAATAAGTAGGTGTTGCTGGATACCTCATAGCGTCACCAAACAGCCACAGCTGTCCCAGCTTTCTGGGATAATCCTTATCCAAGTCATTTTATTTTGTTTCCACCCTTTGGCAAAGGGTTAAACATAGCCGAATGAAGTTTAAATTTGATGAGCTTTCTTTTTCATAAAAACCAAGTTCAGAAGTTAGTAAGAACCATTGGTGAGACCACATATCCCGTATTTATTTTTTTAAGATTTTATTTATTTATTTATATGAGAGAGAGAAAGTAGCATGGTGGGGGGGTGAGTAGGTGGGAAAGAATACCAAGTAGATTCTGTGCTGAGTGCAGAGCCCAACGTGGGGTTCAGTCTCACCACCCCAAGATCATGACCTGAGCCAAAACCAAGAGTTGGACATTCAACTGATTGAGCCACCCAGGCGCCCTTATCCTGTTTTTCAGTTTGGAAAATATTGTCACTGTGACCATGAATGGTTTTTGTTTTGTTTTGTTTGTTTTAAGATTTTATTTCTTTAAGTAATCTCTGTACCCAATGTGGGGCTTGAACTTACAACCCTGAGATCAAGAGTCACATGTTTTCCTAACTAAAGCAGCCAGGTACCTCGACCTTGAACTTTTTACTGAGAACTATAATACTATAGCTGATGGGATTGTTCTGATTTCTTCCGATTTCTCTGAAAGAACGCCAGGTAAAAGTGGTACGCAAAAATCTCTTCAAAACTGGATGGCAAATTTGCTTCCTGCAGGACCACATTCCCAGGTCTTGGGGTTAAGAGAGGGGAGAGGAAGACCCCAGGCCTCGGGACACGGAGTGCCAGGTCCAGCCGAGGCTCCAAGCTACCAAGTGCCTTGCTCAAAGTCCCCATTTGCTCCCTTGCAACATGGGCCCGATAATACTGTACGGTCCTCCTCCTTGGATTTTTTTCAGGATCGCATGGGATGAAACTATTCTAGAAACCACCAAGGGTTATCTGTCGTGAGCCAAGCTAGGAGCCAGGAGCCCTGGGCCTGAGGGTCTGAGGAACCTGTGTGGGAGCCTGGCTGAGACACCTGTGCAGCCGAGCTGGGCCGGGAGGCCACGGAGGGAGCAGAGCCAGGCCGGCGGGGCAGGGGAATGCCGGGGGGGAGGGGGGGGGGCTTCCTCGATGGCAGGAGAGAGGAGGGAAGGCAGAGCAGGGCCGAGCTCCAAAGGACCATGCACTTGAGGGCCTGCTATACAGCTTCTCAGATCCAAGTATCAGGGGTGAGCTGACAGTTTCCCTTGACTACAGGGTTGACCTTTGGCTGTCCTAGGGGAGATGGTCTGTGGGACCACCCAAAAAGAAAACACCTAGGGCTATGAACCGACAAGTACAAAGATGCACTGTCTCATTCTTCTGTAAATTCACATGACTGAGTAAAAAGTTAACTAGTAACATTCATTCTCTCTTTCTACCAGCTCTCCCCTCTGCCTTTAAGAACCTACTTTTCTTCCTCCTGGGGAGAAAGAGAGCAGCTCTTTCTGCTGATTGCAAATGTTCCTACTTAAAACTCTGAGTTCTAGTTACACAAAGAAAAGGGAATCAGGATCCGACCCAGTCTCGCTGTGGCACCTGCATATACCTGTGTGCGATTAAACCTCTCATTGAACCAATTGGACACCCGTTGGGACATGTAGCATATAGCAGTCATCTGAGCACAGTGTAACCTTGGATACCAAGAAACCCAACTTTCTCAGTCTTGTTGCTAAGGCAACGGGACAGAGGTGGGTGTGGGGGAGCCCAGCGTGTCTATCTCCATGCTGCGCTATCAGCAGGCGGAAATGGGGAGGAGGGGTACGGAGGGGTCTTGGGGTGCCCACCTCTCCAAGGCCGTCCCTTAAAAGGCTGAAGAGATAGTGCAATATCCCGTGTTATTGGGAACTGGGGAACCTCTAAGTGAGGCCCTATTTTGCACTCCTAGAGGGGTGCGTGGCAGATGGGGTAGGCTGGAGGAGGCTAGAGCTGGTGTGAAGGAGAGCGATGCTGGTGAGCTGAGAAGGGTGGAGTAGGGGGAGACCGTGGCTCCCCGGCCACATGAAGGCTGGATCCCGAGGCTGCTGGTTATTGATCCTGTGCCAGTAGTCTGATATCACCGGCTCAGAACCAAACACGAGTGAATCTAGAACATAATCCTAGCCACGAAATTCACGCACGTGAATTATGCACGGTAGCCGGTTAAGCCTATAATGAACCACAAGGGAGTGGTTGAAAAGTAAAGCTGAAGGCTCTAGAATATTCTAGAGATCAGGTCAAAGGAGAGAAAGGTACTAAAAGAAGAAAGAGTCTGCTTCTACTCCCCTCACTAGTTTAATCCACGCCCTGTGTTGACTCTGCTTCCATCAGATTGGATCTACGGAGCCCAGTGCCCTCTTTAAGTGAAGGAAGGCAACAATCCTTGTTCTCCTTTAGGGCATGGAGGGAGAAAAGGAGTCCCTAATGCCATCTGGACTGTAGTGGAGAATCAGTCTCCTGTGCCCTCAGTCCAGGCAGGGCCTCCAGGGCCAGGCCTTCATGACCCCGAACCACCAGTATCCACCCACTATTCACGTTTCATTTATGACTTTCATTATTTTGTTATAATGATTTATAACTTTTTTTAAAATATAGGGAAATTGACCAAGACATAGAGGCAGTGGGACATTAAAGTACTCACTAAGTGAACATTTCATAGAAGTTTGGATGGAGGGTAAGGAGCAGAGAGGAATGTTTATATTGGCTCAGCGACTAGACTCAGTCAGAGCCAATGCAATTCAGTGGGGACCATTGTGGGAACTTCTGGAAAAGAGATCACTCTCTCTGCTGGACTTGGGGGCTGCTGCGGCCATCTTGCCCTGCCGTGGGGCTCGAAGGCCTGGAGCCAAAGATGAGGCAGAGACCTGGGTCCCTGGGACCCTGTGTGAGGCTCTGTCACACCCCTCACGCTGTGCCTTGACTCCCTTGACTCCAGACTCCCCCTCAGCTCTTCAGTTAGGGGAGTCAACACATTTGTTTGTTGCCACAAGCAAGTGAAATAGCCCAAAACCCAAAGATCTATCTTATCCTGTCTGAGGTGGGGATGAGGCCGAGGTGGCAGGAAAGTCCGTGGCTGAGGACACAGCCCTCGAAAGTAAGGAGAGCATGACTGATACATAGAGGAGGCAGGAGAGGGGTAGAAGTTACTCAGACATGGCGGTCATGAAGTCTAAATGGGACATAAGAGAAGCACTCCTATTTTTCTTTTTTGTTTTCCATGTGGCTAAGAAATTTGTGATTTTTTTTAAGACTTATTTATTTATTTATGTATTTGAGGGAGAGGGCGTGAGCATTGTGGGGAGGGGTGGAGAGAGAGGGAGAGAGAAACTCAAGCAGACTTGGTGCTAAGCATGGAGCCCACGCATAAGCGTGGAGCCATGAGATCATGGCTCGATCTCATGACCCTGAGGCGATGACCTGACTTGAAACCAGGAGTCAGCTGCTCAACCAACTGCACCACCCAGGCACCCCCAAAATGTGTGATTTTTATACATTGTTGCAGAAATACATAATTGGATCTTTTATCGGATAATCTATGGCGCGGGCTTAGTTTCTTCACACAGTTCTAGCTTATTTTCAAAAAGCTAAAGGGAGGAATGTACCCCGCTGGTCCCTGCACATCCATCCCATGCCAAACTCCTCTGCCCCCCACCCCCCATGCCATGTTATGTAGCATAACATTTTTATGTTCTCTTTAAGACATGTATTTTTTCCCCTTCCCTGACAACCATCCAAGGCAAAATAACTCTTTACATAGGTGTTGCTTTGTCCCCCAAATTTGCTGCCCCAATTTCATTGGCTGGCCCAGGGCTAAGCATTACCCTCCCTTTCCTCTTAAATTCCTGTTGTCTGGCAACAGACAGACAGATTCCCCAATTGTCTTCAAGTGTGTCATTCTCAGCCTCACTGCTACTTTTAGAATAATCAGTAAATGTGGTTTCATCTGCCTTGGGTTTGTATCTGTTTTCCAAAGTGGATTTAGAAGAACTCAAGTCCAGTAAGATTCTCACAGAGCTCGAAATCCGATGAGGAAAATGTTGCACACCATAACCCACCTTGGAGATCCAGTGTACAATTTCATTTGGAGGCTCTAAGAGACCTACAGTTTACATTTTGCTTAGCCCACCCTTTCTCATATTCTGCTAGCAAGGGATTTTCTTTCATGTTGTGTTGCTAACATTCTTCCAGACATTCCGTAGAGCATGGCCTGAGAATGTCTGGTTGAAAACAGACTGCGATCAGTGAATTATACACAATCCTTTATTAACTCTGCTATTGTTATAAGCATGTAACTTCAAATCATTTGAAGCAGATAAAGCAGATGCTTTTTCTGTGCAAATGGTTGTAAATCCATCATTTTCATTATTTTCCTTAAATCCTGTAACTCCAACTGTTCCTCATGCAGTACCATGCAGGAGGCCAAGTGAGATGAGGACTAAGATAGGTGCCTGGATTTGCTCTAAAAGAAAAATGCATGCTATAAGTGGGAACAAAGGTAAGAGCTGAAAATATGCAAGCTATGCCATAGTGCTCCAGTCTGAAATGATGGCCCTAAGAGTGTGAGCAGAGGCAGCACCCTTCCATGATAGCTGTCCTCTCCACAAAGGTCAGAGGAATGCAGAGCCAAGCGAAGGGAGAGGCAGAGCTGTTTGAGGGCTCAAGACAGGGGTCACACAGGACTTCTTTCCCCTTCTTTTCCCAGGGTGAAGCCACATATATGATTATGTTTTGGATACTACATTTGCCAAGTTCAGGGTGAAGAGTGTAATATATAGTATCTCATTGAATCCCCACAAAGGCCCTGAGAATGCAATTTATGGCCATTTTGCAGATGTGAAACTAAGATTTTTGAAGCTGACCTCAGGCCATAAATGTAGTAGACTGGCAGAGCCCCTGTATCTCTTTCCTAGGAAGCTGCAAAGTCGCATGTCACTGGCAGTGGCCAGCCAGCTTACCCTACTTTGTCCGGAAGGGATGACGCGGGAGAGCAGCAGGTGTGGCCGAGCCTGTGGGTCCTCAGCCTGAGGACAATGATCCCTGTGGACGGCTGGAGGCTGGGACTGGGGCACCTGAGCACCCTCTGGAAGGAGACCGAAAGCCAACCAGTTGTCTCCGACGGCTTGCGAGCAGTTTTCAAAGTCTCCAGATAGGTTCTAGAAGGCGAGAAATGGAATTGGTGTATTTGATTCACATTTTCATTTTTTTAGTAGCATAAAAATAGATTACTTTTATAATTAAGTGAGGCATTCTGACTTGAAGAAAAATACAAGGGAAGTAGATGGTGTGGGAACTAGTCTTTGGGCGGGGGAATAATTGTGTAATAATTAACTCCTATTAAGAAAAAGTAGGAAACTTAACACCTTTTAAGTTTTTTGAATTTTGATGAGGATGAGATGGAAAAAGTTCTGGACCATCTGCAGCAGAGTCTTTGGTGAGGGAGGGATGCTCACAATAAGTTGGGCTGTGCCTGGAGGTGGGAAAGAAAGGGGGGAAGTATCTTGGGGAACATTATTTTGTAGGCCCCATATTTCTTCACCTTCACCTGCTGCCAGAGAGCTGGGGCTGAGTCATCCCAGCAAAGACACACATTTGCCTTACATATCCATCTATTGAACTTGCTTATTATCTAACTTGGCCTGGTAGTAATGTTAACTGTGTGTGTGGCTGACACCCCCACTATTTCATACTGCCATATGCCACTTACATAAGTGATGGAAAGAGTGAGAATCCCAAGTCAGACTGACCTGGGTTCCAGTGCTGGCTTTGCATTTGACCTTGGATGAGGATGATAATAGTCCCTTGCAGCATAAGGTCAGTAATATTGTATTAACTTTGTAAGGTGACAGATGGTAACTAAACTTATTGTGATGATCAGTTGCAATGTTTACAAAGTTGAATCACTGTGTTATATACAGGAAACTAACAGACTTTTGTATGTCAGTTACACTTCCATAAAAAAATAGTCTCTTAGAGAGTTGTTATGAAATTTAAAAAGCATGATGCCTGTAAAGTTTTTGGTACAGTGCCTGGCACATAGGAAGCACTCAAAACATGACATTTCCCCTTCTTACGAGAAAAGCTCTTTGATAATGAATACAAATTTAGTGACTATTTGTAAAGTGTTTTTTATTCATATTATTCTGATCCTAATACAGGATCTTGCAATTAGGAAGTAGGTTGTTGGGGAGAAATTGGCATTCTTTCACAATTATGGTGAAAAAGTAATTGATTAACCTTTCTGGAAGACAATATGGTAACAGGGATCAAAGATATAGCCTCTGACTCTTCGAGACATGTACACAAACATATGTATGTGAAAAAGTTCATCATAGGGATGCCTGGCTGGCTTAATCAATGAAGGATGTGACTCTTGATCTCTGAATTGTGAGTTTGAGCCCTGTGTTGGGTGTAGAGATTACTTAGTATAAAATTAAAAAAAAAAAAAAAAAGGTTCATCATAACCTTGGTAATAACAGTGAAATTTTAGAAACAATATAAATGTCCAACAGTATTAGATGGGTTAATAAATTCTGGTACACCCATATAACATGTCTGAGGAAACTTTTAGCTGCACGTTATCATTGCTCATGCTAGCTAATGTTAAAAAGGGGATTTATTTGCTTAATCAAGAGAGGCAGGCCTAGCTCAGACACCATTGCTCTGTAAACCTCTGACCCACCAGACAGGATGGATCTCTCCTCTCTGTGCTGCCAGAGTATAGAGTTTTTTGTATCCTTCTATCCCTAATCCCGAAAACAGTGCCTAATCCAAGCTAGGAGGTTAGCAAATGAATCAATCAATGGTTTTATGTGAAGGGTTGCAAGAAATCCATGTGGCCTAGTGGGAGGAGACTTGAAGGCAGAGAGTCTCAGTACAGCACCTATCTCCTCTGCTTATTCGCTGTGTTACCTTGGTTAAGTCACTCAACCAACCTGAGCCTCAGGTTCCTCATGTAAAATCATGGTAGCCACTCGAACGAATAACTGCAGAGGAGTGAAAAAGCCATCTGTCTTTTAAAAAAGCATTCGAATATTTATTTTTCTAATGATCAAAGTAAGGGAACGAAATATCATCTTTTGATGCCCCCCTACGTAACTTGAAGACTTTAGCCTTCAAGGGCTTGCAAGCCTCACTGACCCCTTGACTCACTTGCAAGCCTATATAAATATAAGCTGGGATTTTAGGTGTTTCCTAAAGTAACATTCTTTCACTCATTCATTCAATAAATACTTCCAATACACATCAGGCACTTTACAAGTTCTGAGACTCCTGAATGACAGAGAAAGAGATATTTGGAGAAATAATAGCAAGGTTACGTGGAAGGGGCTGTCAAAGAGGCGTGATTTTAAGAAGCCTGCTATGGGGGCCCCTGAGTGGCTCAGTCATTAGGCATCTGCCTTCAGCTCAGGTCATGATCCCAGGATCCTGGGATCGAGGCCCATGTTGGGCTCCCAGCTTCTCCCTCTCCTGCTCCGCCTGCTTGTGCTCTCTCTGTCTCTCTGTCAAATAAATAAATAAAATCTCTGAAGAAGAAGGAGAAGGAGAAGGAAAAAGAAGCCTGCTATGGAAACACACAGTGTGGGGCTACAGCTCTAGGACAGATGGAGGAAAACAAGTCCTGCCCCCAAATCACTGCCATATGAAGCTTGAAGTTTGCTGCAGATGTGGGGTTTTCTTAAAGTGAGCAAGACCTTGCAGGGATGCTGGTCTTCTAGTTATGCCATGCAGTGCGCCACCGCAGAGGAGCGGTCCCTTCAATGGGATGACCGGACTACTGGTTTCTCCCATGAGGTAGAAGGGATAGGATGGATCTCTTGCACTGGGGGAGCCCCCAGGGCTCTGAGATACCACGGAGGATGACCCGATGGGGGAAGGTGTGGACCTCCTGCTAATGGAGGCATGAGGGGCCTCGGGTGTTGGAGCTTCGGACCACTCTAGGGATGATAGGTCTTTGTACCCAAACTGGTAGAGCAAGAGACCTTGGTTACATTAGAAAACCTTGTTCCGTGGATGGGAACTGTCATCCCCACTTGCAAAAATTCTATCTCAGCTTCTACTTGCAAGCAGAGCAAAGGCAGAGTTAGCTGGCAGATGTATCCGAGGGCCCCCCTCCAATTCCTTTCCTTCCAGACTGGATGTCTGCTGTCTTCTAGAGTCTTCATCTTCCAAGATCCCAAGTTTCTGAAGCTCTAGGGTTCTCTGTCTTGCTGGCCATCATGTGGGCATTCTAGCTCTCGTCACCTTGCCAGGTAAGGTAGGGAAGAACTCAGGCTTCCAACATGGGACACTTGGCTCTGGGTGCCCATCCCAACCGGCTCCAATGCCATCCTTTTTCTGGTTTCCCCATTGTCCTAGATCCTCATCTAATTCTTCATTTAAGCTGCAAACACCCTGCCCTCTGTCGTTTGTTCAGAGCAATGAGAACCTCCGAGTGTTCCCCTGTGTTGGGGCCCATGAATAAAGGTCGGAGGAGGAGCATTTGGAGCTGAATATCCCTTCTACCCACTTGTTCATACGACCCTTCCCTGTAAGTAAGAGCCATCTGCCACCTGCCTTAATCCCACAGCTTCGAACCACGAACCACGCACTGGGCAAACGGAATCCAATCCACAGAGATGGGTTTCCAGCACCTAAGGCCATCCCTGCACGCCTCCCATCTCAGGATTCTCCCTCGTCTCCTGCCAGGTGCTCCGAGGACACAGCCTGTGCGCGTACAGAACTGGGGAATGCTGTATGGAAGCATTTGGTGGGTGCTCGGGAAGTACTTCCCCGAGATGCTAACGAGGGCAACTTGGCTCTCCGAAGCTTGTTAGCAAAAGCCTTTGAGATGCCTACATCTCTTTCAACACTGACAATCCATGAATTGAAATGAAACACAAACAAAAAGATAAGGAAAGCGTCCATTCTCCATGATTCCAGACTCGTGGACTGTCTTAGTGACTGACAGTCCCGAAGCAGGAGGGAGAGGGTCCCGGTTCCATCCCCCACCCCTGCCCCCTCTCCCCACAGCTTCTGCCTTTCCCCAACAGCCTGCCCTTGGCTTTCCCCTTTGCCGCCCCCCATTTTGCAAGACTTCAGTTCACAGTCGAAATGGGGAGATGGCCAAGTCGGAAAAGCAACCTCAGGCTGCTGCCGCGGCGCTATGGGGGTGTCTCTATGTCACCCACAAAGCGCCACAGTGTCCCTGCTGGCCACGTCCCCAGCTGGCCCGTGGGGGCGCTTGTCCAGGCGTCACCGTCTGCATTGCACCAAAGGACTGTCAGTGGAAGGTTGATGGGGCTGTAATTACAGCTAACCATTTGCTTTTCAAAGGCTATCTTATCGGCAGCTTCTATCTGTTGGAAGAAAGTGAAGGAAGATGACAGTGGGGTCAGATCTGTGCTTTGTGAAGATGGTTCTGGAAGCTCTGCGGAAAGCAGATTTGAAGTAAGTGTAAGCTCAGGCTACTGGAGGCTGCTCCGGGAAATGGTGAGAGATGGTGGGGTCGTCCTCCCAGGAGCCATGTCTTCCCGTGTTCACACCCTTCTGTCATGGGACACTGCCACGCCTCCTGCGGAGAGGTTTGTGTCCTTCACACCCTTGAACTGGACCCGGCCTTGTGGCAGGGTTTTGTCAGTAGAAGGCAGCAGATGTAGCCTAACGGGACTTTCAAGCCCTGGCTGGAAGAGGCCAAGCAGCTTCAGGTTCTCCCCCGGAGAGCGCCGTGCTGCACGGAAGTCGGACAAGCCTACTGGGTGACAAGAGACAAGCTGGGGCATGGAGGCACCCCGCTCAGGGAGCCATTCCAGCAACTCCCCGACGGCAGCCGCGTGAGCGAGCCCGGGTGAGACCAGCCCCAGAACCACCCGTCAGGTGAAGAAATGAGTGTTGCATTAAGGCACTACGTTGTGGGGAGAAGCAGCACGGATAACTGAAGTAGTCTGGGAATTAGTGGGATTCATTCACTGAGCAAATATTTTTGAGCACCTAGTATGTGGCAGGCTCTACTGTAGGCACTGGAACTTTCCATGGAGTCCGTATTCTATCTAATGGGGGGCAGGCTGGAGAGGGGGTATGTCTGAGGAATGTTCAGGGCCTCACAATTGACTGAAAACAGACTGCCATAAATGATGGCTCCTCAGGCTCCCGGTGTGGGCTGTGTGGGCTGTGACGGCCACCGTTGGGCCATCCGGGAGGAGCAAACTGGGGGTTGTCCAGCTTGGGACATGTGGGCACCAACGGAACAACGAGACGGCAGATGTAAGGAAGCCCTCTGAGGCTCGAGAGGGCTGTCGAGATAAATATTTTGGAACCGTCTTGTCCTGTACAATTCGGCCGATATCTATTGAGTGACAATCACATGTCAGTCATTCTGAGGGACCTGGAAATGCAATGACAAATGAGACATGGTTTATGAAGGAGATGAAACCCTACGCTGTGGCAGGCGGTTTCACTAGAGCAAATGCAGGCCTCTGTCGGACACAGACATGGAGAACAGAGAAATTGAAGGTAGACTGTGGTTGCAACCAGGGCACCGAAGAAGGTGAGCCTTGGACTGGACACGGAAGGAAATGTGGATAGGCCAGGGACAAAATGCCGGGAAGTAGTAACATTCGTTTTTGTGCTTAACGTGAGGGAGAAGGCATACATGAAAGGGTAGCAGATACTGGGGGTGAGGGAGGAACGGGAGGAAAAGGGCCCCAGGGGGAGGAGAGAAAACAGGTTGCCTTTTGTCGCTGACCAAGAATTTTAGGGGCAAGAGGTTGGTGAGGAAGTACCAGGCCAACCACGCTCAAGTTGTTCCGGAGTTGATGATCTCAACTGTCTCCAGTAGGGTCTGGCTTGGCCTAGACTCCTGGAAGCTTTAGGGGGGTGCTCTCTGCGGGGAGGACACTGATGGCTGCTCTGGCCAAGGCTGTTTCCATGAGTGCCCAGGAGGGGCTTTCATTCTGCAAGTCCCCAAGGGGCTCTGTGTCCTGCTGCTACGATAAGATCGAGGGCTTTATTTTCTCACGTGCCACCGTGGATTCCCTTGAAACTGGCTGATCTATATTAATTTTGCTCTTATTCTTTGCTCCTTGATATCAGGGAGTCATCTCCCTTGGGGCCCTTGTTCCATGAAGCTGTCCCTAGCTACAGCCCATCAGTCCCCACAGGTAGAGGCTTACGTAGCTCAATGGAAGCAAGACACAGAGATTACCCCACAGCCGGCTCTTATCATCTGCCCTGAAGAGGAAATATTAGCCCAAAGAATTCTATTAGGAGTTGAATTGTGCCCCTCCAAAAAAGATGTGTTGGGGGCCTAACCCTCAATACCTCAGAATTTGACCTAATTTGGACATAGGGTCTTGACAGAGGTAACCAAGCTAAAGTGAGGTCATTCGGGTGGGCCTTAATCCACTATGACTGATGTCCTTATGAAAAGGGGAGATTTGGACACAGAGACAGATATGCACAAGGGGAGAGCACCACGTGTGAGACTGGAATGCGCTGGCACTGGTCAAGGACCCGCCAGAGAGAAGGAAAGAGATCTAGTACAGTATCTTTGCTGGTGCCTTCAGATGGATCGTGGCCCTGCAGACGGGTTGATCTTGGACATCTAGCCCCAGAAGCATGAGATGGTACATTTCTAAATCATTCAGTTGTCCTACTTTGTTGTGGTGCCCCTCACAAACGAATATGAATTCCGAATTTGTATATCCCAGAATTATTCGATTGGATCTTTGAGATGTACCAAAATAGAACTTTTATTCAATGGGGTTCAATCAGATCAGGAACTATGATGAATTCAGAGGAGCACTAAGTAAATTTTTTATTGTCTGTATTTGCCAAATAAACAACATAAAAGAGAAATCACTACTTGAAGAGAACACATTGTTTTCAAACTCTCATTTGGTTTGGAAGCACTATTTACATGTAATGGAGGTACTGACAAAATGTGGTTTCTTATTTACTTACTGAGGTGACCCACCAGGGAACATTCCTGTTTCCCATGCTGTGTCTTGTTGGCTAGCTGGTAGTTCAGATGTCTCTCTCTCTCTTTTTTTAAGATTATTTATTTATTTGACAGAGAGGGAGAGAGACAGCAAGAGAGAGAATATAAGCAGGGGGAATGGGAGAGGGAGAGGCAGGCTTTCTGCTGAGCAAGGAGCCCGATGTGGGACTCGATCCCAGGACCCTGGCATCATGACCTGAGCCAAAGGTGGACGCCTAATGACTGAGCCACGCAGGCGCCCCAGTTCAGATGTGTCTTTAACTTAGATAGCTGAAACTAATAACACCCTATATGTTAATTGGATTTAAATAAAAATTACAATACTATATGTTAATTAATTGGATTTAAGTAAAAAATTAAGATTAAAAAAGAATGTCAAAGTAAAAAAAATAAAAACCACCACCTTAGATTGATTAGTTGGCTCCTCAGCTAGTCAGAACAGGTGAGATTCTGAAGTTAGCTCTCCTGAGTAATTTCTGCTTGCTGTCCTCCCTACATTGAGCCCCGGAAGGCTGACCCACGCGGACTGTAAAAACAGGTTCCCTTCAAGCTGGGTTCAGCTAAAAGGAGGTACTGGCAGGAATTGAGGGAGGGGAAGAAGAAGGAGAGACAAGGAGCAGCATCTGTTCCCCGGGCCAGGCTACTCCCTCCCTTCAGATCACGTGGGCTGGCGGTGTTCCTTCAGGAAGACCTCATCTCCGATGGGGGTGGGGGAGGCAATTCCCTGCAGTCCTTTCTGGGTTCTGGGAACCACTCCCTCCCTAGCCCTAACCTCTTTAGAGCTTTTACCATCATTATTCCCACAGTGCTGCAAAATTCCTGTCTTTAACCCTTACTCGCTGCGCATACCTTTGTAAATACCTGTAGACCCTTTAGGAAACCCTCCCGGGATTCTGTGGTTTGAATGTGCCTTCTGGTTCCTGCCCGGGACGCCGGCTTCTTTGCCCAGAGCAGACTCACCTTCACATCATGTCTTACTCAGGCTAATATTAAAAAGTGCTTGCAGGGTGCCCGGATGGCCCAGTCTGTTAAGGGTCTGCCTTCGGCTCTGGTCATGATCCCAGGGTCCTGGGATGGAGCTCAGCGGGGAGCCTGCTTCTCCCTCTCCCGCTCCCCTGTGCTTGTGTTTCCTCTCTCACTCTCTCTCTCCATCATAAATAAAAATCTTAAAAAAAAAAAAAATAATAAGTTAAATAACTAAATGAACAAATAAATAAATAGTGCTTGCAAAAAAAAAAAAAAAAAAAGTGTTTGCATTTCCCAGGCAGCCACGAAGGTACCAAAACACTCGGGAATGAATGCACAGGGGCATGGGACAGTCATGCTGGATTAGATATTTGCCGTGAAGATGGGAGGAAGAGCTATTCAGCGATGGGTGACCAAAATGTACCTTTGGGGAAAACCAGAGGTTGACTCTAAATAAGGAGGCCTGGGCTGGGACTAGGGAGAAAACAGATGTCTGGGGACGTAGTTTCTGTGAGGTGTGAGAACCCATTGCAGCCAGATATTGGCTAAAGGCAGAGGGTGTCCTGTGTCCCCCCGGCCGTCTGCCTTTTACACAGTAATAGTTCTTTATAAATATTGATGCCCTAGATGGCTTCATTAATATTTACTTGCCCGTGTCATCATTCTTCACCCAGGGTTTAGGAAGTGAGTCATCAATTCGGTGCCGTTGGGAGTTTCACGCGCAAGGTTCCCTGGTGGGAAGGAATCAGATGGGCTCCCCTCCACAAAGTATACCCCGAAATTCTTCAAGCATCTGTATTTGTTGGGGGGATTTTAATAACATTTTTATATTTTTCATTTTCCTTGACTCCTCTTTATATTTTCAAGTTAAGAAATCTCCCTAACTGGCTGCTGGTGGCTTTTAAGGGACTATTTGGCAAAGGCTGCATCCCCAGGGGTTCGCCCGGGCTGCTGAGGCAGAAACCATTCATGCTCAGGCTCCGCAGCAAAAAAAATTTAAAAGGCAAATTCACTCACGATTTGCAGTCCATTGGTCTGTGGGCGAGCAGAATGACAAAGGCCACACATGCCTGAGCACCCTCTCCCTTCCCGTCCTGGTCCCTGCGCCAGGGCGAACATCCTGAAATTGAAGCTGTGTTCTCTCTGAAACAGTGGCTAAAACAGGCTTTCACAGTCAGTGATCTACCGGGCTAGCACCCCAAATCCTGTTTGCCTAAAAACAAAGAGGTCCTGGTTAATTAGCAAATGCACTTTGCTGCTCACGTTCTTGCTGCTGAAATGAATCTTAGTAAGCCATGACTTTAGAACTAGACAGAACTAGTTCTTTTTTTTTTTTTTTAAAGATTTTATTTATTTATTTGACAGAGAGGAGAGCACAACTAGGCAGAGAGAGGAGGAAGCAGGCTCCTCACTGAGCAGAGAGCCTGATGTGGGGCTCTATCCCAGGATTCTGAGATCACGACCTGAGCCAAAGGCAGAGGCTCTAACCCATTGAGCCACCCAGGCGCCCCTAGACAGAACTAGTTCTAAACAGAACACAGAACAATCTAGACAGTTCTGTGTCTAGATTGCTGGTTCTCTCTAATCAATCTAAACTTTCAGAAGTCACAGAGGAATGTCAATAATAACTGTAGGGGAAAGGTAGATCAGAGAGTTACAGATCTTTCAGGCTGAACAGAGCTGAAACTCCTGTTTTTACAGGAGATAAAAGGTCTGAAGTCATTGGCTCAAAAACACACAGCTGTGTTTCATGGCAAAGGGGACACCAAGGACTCTTAATTTCAAGTGCAGTGCTCTTTTCACAACATTTGTCATACAAATAGTGAGATGCTTGGGCAGTCCATTGAGAACATCATCAAAAGTCCTAAGGTCTGCTCTTTCATTCTTGAAGTTCATTCATAATCTAACTCTGACCATCCATTCAATCTACATCTCACTCTCTCTATCAAAGAGCTTGGCCAGAAAAATCACATAATTTTTAGGAGTGTATTTGATGATTTAACAAAATCTAAAAATTGCAATAATGTGGAATATACAAATAGCATAATAGAAACCACACTTTTGTGACCCAGATATTTTGTTTTTGCTATTAATGTTTAGATAGAATGCATGATTCACAGGAGCTAGGACTATATTGGTCTTTTTCATGTTTTCCTCGGTGTCAAACAGAGTGCTCACAATATAGTTAGCACTCAGTAAGTATTGTTGAGTATGGGACTATTATGAAATATTGGCACAAAAAATAGAAATATATAGGCCATATCATACTAAAGATATTAGGACAATCATGATTGTCAGATTTTTTTTTCATCTTCAAGTGCCTTTATATTTCATTGCTGACCTAGGGATATTATTTGCTTCTAACATTAACTATTGTTTGCACACAATATTGTAAATTCCATAGGTTTAAGAACTATTTCTGTATTATTCACCTCTGTATCTCCATAAGTGAGCCCAAAACTTGGCACAGAGTAAGCAGTCCATAAATATTGGTTGTTGTGCTTCTTTTTTACAACCCAATAAGAGTATCTGCTGATTCACCATTCTGGGATTGTCAACAAGATTTACAGCTCTTAACTCAGAGCACTGGCTGATTTTAAGACTTTGTAGCTGTAGCTTTAACTCTCAGATGGCAAGGAAATACAACGAGCTGCCTAACTTTGGGCCAGATGAGCTCTTAGCATTTATAAATACAATAATCAAGTGCCAATGAGAGTGCCAGACAGTTTGGCAATGGGACTGAAGAACTAAGAGCTCCATAAGCACTCAAAGAATCGATAAACCTCTTTATCACCAATAGGAAAAAAATAACTGGCAGCTCTCTCACCAATTCTACTTTCTCATCTAAGGGGAAAATGTTTCCTAAAGTATTTGTTCTTTTGAGAGCTTGCAGATGGCAAAGACTTAAAAGCCTCTAATACTAGTAACACACTGCATGATCCTAACCAAATTCCAAATGGCATCAGTTGACTAGACTTGGAAAGTTAGATGCTTACAAAAGTACGTGCCAAATGCCTGTCAATTACATTCTGAAATAGTAGGCAAAGATGTGGATGAAAAAGGCACACCAGATAAGGGGATGACACGGAGGAAAGTATGGTGATAGGAAAGAACACAGATTGGTTGATATGACATAGACCAATATAAATAAAATAGTTGCTGGACAAGAGATAAGATGAGGTATATGGGTTGGGTTCATGAATTCCTATTCAAAAGCCTTGAATTCCATGTGAATTAGTCAGCTATTGCTGCGTAACAAAGCATCATGAAACTCAGTGGCTTCAAATATGTTTAATGTGCTTGCCCACTATAATAACATCCTAGGAGGTTCTTTAGGTCTTGGTTGGACTCACTCATACTTCTGCAGCCTCAGGGGTGTAGGTAGACAGCCCTGCTGATCTTGGCTGCCTCCTCTTACATGTTTGATGATTGGCTGGCTATAGGTTTGTACCGGAGAAAGTTAACATTGTAGACTGACACTGCGCTTTGGAAGGACCTGCTTGTAGAGATGACCCTTGGTTGGTATATGGCTGGTACATGGGTTTTGGAATGTTCTCTGTGTTACTAACTGTATTGGTTTTCAACTACTGATATAACAAGTTGCTGCAAATTTAGTGGCTTGAAACAAAACGAATTTATTATGTTACAGTTCTGGAGATAAGAAATCCTTGCCTTTTCAAGCTTCTAAAGGTCATCTGCATTCCTTGGTTCATGACACCTTCCTTCCTCCATCTTCAAAACCAGCAGCATAGCAACTTTAAATCCCCTCTCTCTTTCTCACCTCTGCTTTTGTCATCACCTTTCTTTGACTCCGATCCTAGATAATTCAGGAAAATCTTCCCATCTCAAGATCCTTCATTTACATCCCCAATGCCACTTTTGCCAGGTAGGGCACCATATTAACAGGTTCTGGGCATTAGGTCATAGGCATCTTTGGGTGTTTCAGGTTCGCTAACTGATGATGGAGAATAAAATGGGTTAACATGCACGAAATCTAGAGATAAAGCAGTTAGAAAGCCATAGGCAATTGTTGGGGCACCTGGGTGGCTCAGCTGGTTAAGCATCTGACACTTGGTTTCAGCTCAAGTCATGATCTCATGGGTCATGAGATCAAACCCCGAGGCAGGCTCCCTGCTCAGTGGGGAGCCTGCTTGAAGATCCCTCTGCCTCTCCCCCAACTCGCTCTCTTTCTCTTTCTCTCCAAAATAGATAAATACATCTTTAAGAAAGAAAAGAAAGCTATAGGGATGCAATCAGTGATTGGAGTACCAGCCAGAAAACCAAGTTATCTATTTGAAACTGGTAAACAAACAAACAACAAAACCTATGTTACTCAGGACCAGTTTGGGTAGAATTTGTGGTATTTATATACCACACATAGTGTGTACTATGAGCTGAGACTACAAAAGGCATAAAATAGACATGTTTCTATCTCCATGGAGTTTACCTTCCAATTGAGTGTTTCTGAGAAGGGAGCATTTAAGCTGATCCCTAGATAATAGAAAGAGATAGTCCCACAAAAAAATAAGGATTTCCAAGGAGGGAAAATGGCATGTACAAAGCTCTGGGGTTGGGAAGAATGTGATCCTCCATAAGTGTAATAAAAGTTCCAGGAGACTGAAGTATAGAAGGGAAGGATATACCTAAGGTGGCAGGGAAGGTAAACAGATGTCAGTCCATGCAGCAAGGGTCTTCAAGCCACAAACAGACTAGATTTCATTCTAAGCATAACTAGAATTCTCCGAAAGGTTTTGTTTTCGAAATGATAACTCTAGTGTTGAGGGACAAGGGTGGTAGTGGGAAAATTAGTTAGTGCCTTGTTACTCGGTGTGATCCATAGACCAGCAGCATCAGACTGACACATGAGCTTGTTAGAATTGCAGGATATTGGTCCCTCCCCAAATCTAGAATTAGAATCTGCCTTCTAACAAGACCCGGAAGTGATTCATTTGCACATTAAACTTTTAGACACACTAAGTTGGAAGACCCTGGTGGCTTGACCTGACATAGTGGCTGAGGAGGTGGAAAAGTAGAGGGAATGTCTTAAAGATAGTCATAGGCATGCAGAGCTTGAGTTGCGATTAAAAGCTGGTATTGGGAGGACGATGTTCAAAACTCACAGAGATAGAGAGGCAGGCATAGAAGCATAGTCTGGTGTCAGAGATGTTTTCAGGCAGAAGTCCAGTACCCTGGAGAGCTCCCAGAAACCAATGGATTTTTTTGGAGATGAAAGTCTCAGGATCAACAGGGAGATGCTTTTTAGACTCAAAACCCTGAAGTCATCCTTGACTGTATTCTCTTAGTGAAGTTCTAATGATCACTGCATTAAGTCCTATGATTCCTGGAAATCATCTTCAATACCCAAAGAGCTTTCTGTTACACGTGCTAGAATGGCCACAGTGTCTGCTCTGACTTGCACACTCCAATGACATTATAATCCTGAAGGAGGCCAAAAGGCTGAGACGAGGTAGAGGTAAGAGGGAGGCACCTTTCCTGATACGGTTTGCCCTCAAGGATCCTCTCTCTTCTGGAACAAGAGCTAGAGTTTGACCCAGGTTTAAGGGTTCAACCCCAGAATAGAAATTGTCAGAGCATTGAATACAGTGATAACTCTCAAAATGGAAAGGGGTGTGATTTTGAGGAAATTACAAATATCAGCAGAAGTTGGTGAAGGACAGGGAGAAGACAGGTGTGGAGTACCAAAACACCTAACTGATGCCAGGATCCTCCTATTGCTCACATGTCTCCCGCCTAGAAGTATGTATAGCAAATATAGAGAATTCCATTAAAATCCCACTGACCCTGTGAGATACCAACCATATTATTCCCAGTAATATGCTTAAACTGAAAGACAAGTATAAGTGAGGATATGAAACAATTTATACCTTATTGGTGGCAATGTAAAATGGTACCTTATGGGAAAAGAGTCTGACAATTTCTTAAAAAGTTCATATACCTATTGTGTGACCCAGCAGCTGCACTCCTAGATAAAACATACTTCCACAAAAAGACTTTTTAGGAATCTTTAGAGCAGCTTTATTCATAATAGTCAAAAACGAGAAACAACCTAAATATTTCTCAACTAGAGGAGAGATAAATCATGGTGTATTTGTATAATGGGATATTACTCAGCAATAAAAAATAATGAAAGGCTGATACACACAATAACAAGACTAAATATCAAAAACATTATGGATAAACAAAGTATATTTATATAATGAAACATTAATCAGCAATTTCTAAAAATGATTTATAGATAGAGGCAACAAAGATAAATCTCCAAAACAAGAGTCCAGACACAGAAAGTAGACCAAAAAAACCAACATATGGTATGATCTCATTTATATGAAATCCTACTGGTTGGGCAAGGATTGAAAGGAAGGGGACAGAACAACTTTCTAGTGTGACAGAAATATCTTACAACTTGACTGGAGGGGGTTGGCTAATTAGTTATATACATTCAAAAGGATTCATCCAATTGTACTCTTAAGAGCTCTGAGTATTATTGAATATAAATTTGACCTCAATAAAAATAAGTTTTTTAAATTTTTTTGATCTTTTAAAGACTTATTTATTTATTTATTTATTTATTTGTTTGTTTGTTTGTTTGTTTGTTTGTTTGACAGACAGGAAGAGATCACAAGTAGGCAGAGAGGCAGGCAGAGAGAGGGGGAAGCAGGCTCCCTGCTGAGCAGAGAGCCCGATGCGGGGCTCGATCCCAGGACCCTGAGATCATGACCTGAGCCGAAGGCAGAGGCTTAACCTACTGAGCCACCCAGGCGCCCCTAAAAATAAGATTTTAATTAACAATTTAAAAAACCCCATTGGCCTTTGCTTCATTCCAAGGGCATATGTACCTCTCTATATATACTGGCTTGTTTCATTCTGGGAAAATTTGTGAGGGATACTCAACAGTCTTTCTGGTCTGGAAGCAATGTGGCAGTTTGTCCATGCAAAGCTGGAGGCAGCTGGGCTTAGCAAAGGTTTCTCGCAGCTTTGAACAATGCCCGTAACCTGTGACCACAAAATTGTAACATCCTCACTGAAGCCTGGGACTTCAATAGAAATCTCATTTAGAGTGGGCGCCCAGCTCCTTCTAAGCCACAAGAGCCTGATGAATTGCTCAGCTGTTCTTTCAGGCTGTTCCAGTTTCAATGGCAACTAGGGAGGAAGAAAACCCAGATTTTCAGTGTTGCAAAAATTCAGTATAAAGGGTCCTGAAAGAAGATCCAAAGAACAAGACAACAAAGTAATGAGGCCACATGTTCCCAGATTTGCTCTTTTATTTTCCTCATCACTGATTTAGTCCCAGTTCTAGTTGACTCCCACTCAAAGTGGATTAATTCAACGAACATGTTGTATTTACTATGAACCAGGTGCTGTGCCATGTACCTGGAATAAAGATAAAAGATCTCAATCCTTTAGAAACTCAGTCTGGTGGAATTACCTGCTGTCACATCCATCATCTAATTTGATCCTTGCAACCTCTCTGAAAGGCAAGTGAAGCAGGAATAATTACAACCCCTATTTCCCAAATGAGGAAATGAGACACAAGAGAAATGAAATTATTTTCCCAAGGCTACATAGCAAGTAGTAGACTTGAGATTTGAATTCAAGTGTTCTTATGTGGGGTTCCATATTCTTTCTGATGCATGATAAAGATGTATAGGGGTGCCTGAGTGGCTCAGTTGGTTAAACAGCTGCCTTCGGTTCGGGTCATGATCTCAGGGTCTTGAGATCGAGCCCCACATGGGGATCCCTGCTGAGCAGTGACCCTGCTTCTCCCTCTCCTCTCCACTTGTGCTCTCTCACTCTCTCTCTCTCTCTCAAATAAATAAATCAAATCTTAAAAAAAAAAAGATGTAAAACAGGTATGTGTCCTTTCTCTACTGTAAATTCACTGAAATCTTGAGTATGAAGAATATTGGGACTCATGAGCACAGAACTGGTGGGGAAAAAAGAATTGGGACCAGTCCTCCAGGAGGCCTCCAAGATATTACCTGGGCACTGTCTGAATGGACACAGAGGGAACAGACTTGGCTCCCACCAGTGTTCCACATCCACAGTGATGTGATCTGATGGGTGGATCTGATGGTGAACGCTCAACCAGGTAAGTAGTTGGTAATCAGTTTAATTAATTCCACCACTGTCCATCAGTATCATTCATTAGTCTCTGATCTTTGGGTGAGAGCCACAAGAAGCTCAATGAGGCGAGGAGAGCATCAGAGTCCCAATCAAGTAGGAGGCAGCTCAGAGAAACTTTTCACATCTCTGTCCAAGTTCTTGGTCAAGAGCAACACATTTGGTCTGTTCCCTTTAGCAAAAAATAATCAATTAAGAATACAGGTGGCTCACAAATCTATGGAAAATTTGAACATCTCACTCTCAGAAAGGACAGGAACTAGAGAGAGTCTGAGGAATCAGGTACCAAGGACAAAGGGAAAACCTCTTCCCAGCACTAACGTCAACAGTTTTTTATCCTTTCTTCTTTTCAAAGAAGATTCAGTATCCAAGGGGAGACAGAGCCTAATTGGCTTAATTTGGGCCACCTGCCTTCCCTTTGGCAGGTGGTGGAAAGAGTACCTTGATTAACAGTCCCCAGAAAAATCACATGCACTAAGTGAAGACTTGATTCTTCAGAGGAAAACCAGAATGGCATTAATGCTGTTTCCAGAGAAGCAATGCTGAGAAGGCAAAAAACTTGGGATGCTCATTATAGGATTCACAGGAAACTGAAAGACTAGGAAGGGAAATCAACAAGGAGACGGGGTCAGAGAATGTAACAACAAAAAAGAGTAAGAGCTCCTTGTAGCCCAGAACTCCCCACCACATACCAACTCCAGGTAAATAGCAAATATCTTTCTAGACCCCAGTGAGTCCTAAGCTGAGGTTCATGAAATCTTTATTGCCTTACTCAGAACAACCTGAGGAATTGGAAGAATTTGAGACTGCAGATAGAATAACAACATTAGGCATGACATCTTGGAGAAGCTTAAAAAATCAGCAGCTAGCCAGAAGGAAGTCAGCATAGTGTTAGGCTCACTGTATGTTGTGAATGGTAAACAATAAGAACCAAATTACTTGTATCTCAATGATTATGCTATTTACAATACAGAAAATACGATAAAAATGCATTAAATAATATAGGAATACATAATATATATTATATGTATATAATATATATAATATACGAATATATGTATAATATAGGGATATAGGAAACAAAAACCACTGAAGATATTTTAGCATTAGATACACTTCATCAGAGAAAAAGACTCCATTGGTTTGAAACTTGTAACATGGTGTACCATTTGGAATGCTTAGATTGTAAGCAATAATAAACCTTTAATTACTCTGGCTTAATTACTCTATCACTTGTTTTAAGTGATACACAGAGCTAGGGCAAATTCTAGTAACAATAAAATTACTAACTCAATAATTATGGCTTAGACCAGTAGTTTTCAAAACTATTGGTCTCAGGACACTGTTTATGTGGGGGTATATCTATCAATATTGGTTGCAGTAAAAATTAAAACTGAAAAATTGGGGGCGCCTGGGTGGCTCAGTGGGTTAATCCTCTGCCTTCAGCTCAGGTCATGATCGCAGGGTCCTGGGATCGAGCCCTGCATCAGGCTCTCTGCTTGGCAGGGAGCCTGCTTCCCCTTCTCTCTCTGCCTTCCTCTCTGCCTACTTGTGATCTCTCTCTCTCTCTCTGGCAAATAAATAAATTAAAAAAATAAAATTGGAAAATAGTCAATGTCGTTTTGTTAGGAGCATATGGAAAATTAGTTTTATACAGATATGTAGTTAGAAAAGAAAGAAACATTTTAAAATCTTTGTCAGATAATTGTAGATATTCTTGATACTGCACTCAAACTCAAACTTAATTTCCTGAAGATTATTTATAATGTGGATCTGAAACCATATCAGTGAACTTTTTTATATTCTGCTATATCCACTGGTCTATCAGGCACCTTGAACGGATCTTTAACCCATGCATAATTGTGCAAAGTCAAGCACTGGTCATTTAGAAAATATTAGTTCACTGAGTTATGCAAATCTCTCAAATATCGATACACTTCATTCTATGATATCAAAATAATCTAATATCACCACTGATCTTATCAGAAAAGTTTTTAAATATTGGGTAGCTATCAGTCAATATTAGGAAGATGTCAAGCTCACAGTGACAAACACAAATTTTCTATAATTCTAATATTGCTCAAAAGCTTGACCCTCATCACTGGTAAAAGTACTGTCCATTGTTTTCTCTGAAGTGGCTCTCTTGGTTCAAGTTTAACCATCACTTAATCCACTAGCTTTAAACCGTATGAGGCAGGCAGCGCCCTGAGAGAGAGACAGCTTCTACTGGACACAGCTAATAAGGGTGTAAGGCCAATGTAGCTGTCTCAGCGGCAATACACAAGTGCACTGATTGAAGAACAACCGATTGGGGGTGCCTGGGTGGCTCAGTCGGTTAAGCGTCTGCTTTGGGCTCAGGTCATGATCTCCTGGTCCTGGGATCGAGCCCTACGTCGTCAGGCTTCCTGCTCAGCAGGAAGTCTGCTTCTCTCTCCCTCTGTCCCTCCCCACTGCTCGTTCTCTTTCTCTCTCTCAAATAAATGAATAAAATCTTTTAAAAAGGAAAGAAAAAAGCCAAGCAAGTACACCATCCTGGAAAAAGAGACAGAGCCAATCAAATTATACCTGGCTTTGGATGTCACAGTGAAAACAGACCTTGAAAATATTCTCATTTTAGAGACTTTAAAAAATGTTTCAGAAATGTCAGGCAAGTTATGATGTGCTTAGGGGAACCTAGCTGATTAGTGAAAGAACCTGGTCCAAGAGAACCCACATGGGCTGCCTCTTTCCACCACAGGATCTTCCTAGTCAGAGCAATTCCATAAGCATCTTCCAGAACAGTTGTAACCTGAGTGTTTGTTACGTCAGCGACAACTGTATTCCCCCTCCACGTCCCCTCAAATATATGTACAAGGAGGAACCTGCTACCTATGCTTTTAAAATAGTTCCTATCTTTGTGCTCTCAATCTTGGTTTATGTCACATCCAAGTTAGAGGGCCAGCTCATTGGAGACTGCCCCCCTACCTCACCCAGAAACCAGTCACCAAACCTGGCAGGTCTCACCTCGGAACAGGTGCTCCTCTGTTCTCATCACAATCCCTTTGGCTTGGACTGCTTCATACACCTCCTAACTGCCGAGGTTCACCTACAGCTGTGTCCCACACCGACTCGAGAGGCACATGAACTGTAGGTGGGGACCTAGGGAGTTCCAAACCCTATGACACTTGCCGTAGGTGGGATTGAACATGGGTACAGTACTGTTCTCTTCCTGGGACCTGGTTCCAGGTTAACCGTGACCATGAAATCAAGCTGTAAATTAGTTTTAAAGACTCTCACCTCAACAATGGCAATGGAGACAAATTCTTGATCACTGATTCCTTCAGATGCACAGAGATCTGGATTTAGTGGTACAAACGCTGTATTCTCAGGTTTCCTTAGCAACCTGCCATCCTGCCCTCCGGTGACCAATGGGAAGCTCCAATTTCCTTCTAGCTCTACAAATTCTCATTCTATGAATATCTGTGGTTTTAGAAAGCCTATCCAAGGGGAGTGGTGCAAAAGTGAAACTATTAAGCTTGAGTAGTAAACTTGAACTATTAAAATAGGAGCAGGGAGGGGCACCTGGGTGGCTCAGTCGTTAAGCGTCTGCCTTCGGCCCAGGTCATGATCCCAGCGTTCTGGGATCGAGCCCCGCATCGGGCTCCCTGCTCGGCGGGAAGCCTGCTTCTCCCGCTACCATTCCCTCTGCTTGTGTTCCCTCTCTCGCTGTGTTTCGCTCTGTCAAATAAATAAAAATCTTAAAAAAAAAAAAATAGGAGCAGGGACACCGATGGCTGGCTAGAAGATGATTTGATGAATTCAGATAAACGCAGGCTATGTTTCTCCCATGGACAGAATATGATAGCAGGAGTGTCCAATGGCGAGACTAAATTAACACAAGTTTAAGTTCTGCTCCAGCCCACTCCGTTAACTAAGGCAGAGTCATGAGTACATATTATTGAAAGCTTTATTTTAAAAATGGCTATAAACTATGCATTTCAGGAATCTGGTGGTCATATTTCAGAGAAAATGTCATTATCCAGAACATTCTCTGCCGGTCCATCATGAGCTGTATTGTACCATGGGGAGCACCAGCTTTAAGTGCAGACATTCAGATGTTCAGACTTGAGGGCAGAGGTTCGTGTTTGGTCTGATGCCCCAGCACCTGGGAGGACAGGGAGAGAAGTAGGAAAACCACCAAATGGGGTCTGAACTTCCCAGTTCAGGACCTGCAATATCACAGGCTGTCCTCCTTACAGGAACAAAGTGCACCGTAGACTGCCACCGTTTGTGAGCAAGAGAGACTAAGGGTGGCTGTTCCCTTTTCTTTTCTATAAACTACGTGTGGTTTTGGACCCAGGGAATTGGAATAACATCCACCAATCCCTTGCTTAGGGTCCCTTTGGTTTACTGTTTCTGTTAGTTTCTTTTCTGATACAAATATTTCCATGAAGAGTTTGGGAGAAACTTGTCCAAGTATTTCACAAAGAGGCCAAAAAGACAGTCAGGGATCTCACCAGGAGCCCTGGACGTTGGTGACAGACCAGGTCGGGACATCTTCTTCCTCTGCTGCCCACCAAACTTTGCCTGCAGAAGCCTGGCTGCCCACAGCATTCTTCAGGTCCTCCCAGGGCCCAAGAAGAGCAAGGCACCAAGTTCTGGACAGAAGAGGCATCCGAGAGCTAACAAAGCTCTACCTTGGCTGCCGGTGAAAGTGAGGTGAGGGAGCCTAGCTCAGGGTCATTGTCCAAAGGGGTCTGCTAGCCTCAGTCCAAGGTCAGCCTCCCCCCGGGGGAAGGTGGAATCTGCAACACAAACACGCTTGCAGGTGGCAGCCTCTGGCTGGCCCAGAAGGAAAATGAAGGACAAGAACAAATGCTTCTGGTGGAATATTACTCAGCCTTCAAAAATGAAGTCCTGCCATTTGCAATGATGTGGGCAGAACCAGAGTACATTATGCTAAGTGAAATAAGTCAGTCAGAGAAAGACCAATACCATATGGTTTTATTCATACATGGAATTTAAGGAATAGAAGTGATGAACATAGAGGAAGGGAAGGAAAAATAAAATAAAAACAGAGAGGGAGGCAAACCATAAGAGACTCTAAACTATAGGGAACAAACTGAAGGTTTCTGGAAGGGAGGGGTCTGGGGGGAATGGGGTAAGTGGGTGATGGGCATTAAGGAGAGAATAAGATGGAATGAGCACTGGGTTTTATATGGAACTGATGAATCACTAAATTCTACACCTGAAACTAATAATACCGCATACATGTTAACTAACTTGAATTTAAGTAAAATTGAAAAGAAGAAGAAGGAGGAGGAGGAGAAGGAGAAGAAAAAGGAGGAGGAGGAGGAGCAGGAGGAGGAGGAGGAGAACAATGCTACTCATCCTTACTGAGGAGCTGTGGGGAATCACTGTCCAATCGACAAACTGGACCCGTGACTGTCAGATACCACCCAGGACCTTACCCACCAGAGATGATAGAGGAAGCAGTGTGGCAAGAGGCTGGCTGGCTGGAGGGAAATCCCTCACAGCACTTCAGAAACAAATGGATGTTCACGGTGGTTAGGAAACCTTATTAAACCTACCAGTTTAGAAACTATGAATATCTCGACTATTGGGGCCCTGCCTGCCAAGCTTTGGGTTCTAGAGTTCACTTGTAAGATCTGCTTTGCCAAGGCCTTGAACCTGAAAGTCTGGTTGGTGGGGTGGTGGTCAGGGACGACAGGTGGCTCCCACAGCTGGGGCTCAGTGTGTGCTTGAGGACAGCGTGGCTGTCCCTTCCCCTGCTGCCAGGGTCTGTGGGAGCCTTGAGCCACCCACATTCTATTAAACACCTCTGAGATGTTCCAGGGACAGTGGTCATCCACCCAGAGCCCCATGCTCTGTTCCCCTTCCAGCTTGCTCCAAGAGAGGACCTCGCCTTGAACCTCTCCCAGTTGGCTGGAGGCTCTTCCCCCTCAAGTCTGGTTCCTGCCAGCTCTTTCCCTGCCCAGACTTCACCTCCCCCACACTGCCTGGATGCTTCTAGGATACCCACAAGACCCTGAGAAATATCGTCTCTGCCCGTCCCTTGTTTCCTCCCTCCCTTCCTCCCCTCTCCTTGGATCAAATAGTGGCTTGAGTGGTGCTGGCACTCAACCCATAGAGGCAAAGAGAACTGGCAGGAAATGGGCAACCCCCTCTCAGAGAGCGTTTGCCCAGTATGGCTCAATGAGATTAACATAAGTACCTGGCAGTCCACTAGTGGTATGAGCGAGCCCCTCTCCCTCCATACTTCTCAACATCATCTCATTTTTACTCTTTCCCTCTTCTTTCTCTGGCTCACCTCTTTTCTTTGTTCTGCCTTACTGGCTATTTTCCTTCCTCTTCCCCTTTCTATCTCTGGGTGTTACTTTGGGGGTTTTCTCTGCCTCCTCCCCCCCTTCACTCTTTCCAATTCCTTAGCCTCTCCTACACATAACTGTAGTCTGGTTGCTTTGGATTTGTACAACAGCCTCCTAAAAATCCCTCTGTGGATGAAGCCTCCACCTCTAATTCTTCCTCTGCTTTAGAGACAGTGACCGATTTATGTCACTCTGTGATTCGAGACCCTGCACTGCCTTCCCAGTGCCCACAGAACTGAGTCCAAATTCCAATATGGCGGACAGCACCCTTTGTCACGTGCCTTTCTCCCAAACGCTCACGTGTTTATTGGTTAAGCAAACAAATCAATTTAGTTGTTGAGCACCTGCTATGAGCAGGTACTGTACCAGGAGTTGAAGATAAAATAAATACAAAATAAATACAACATAAACACAAAAACATGGACAAATGAAACCATGCCTGGGATTTCTCTATCCCCTGGGGAGGGGATAGAGAAAACATGATTGACCATGGATTGATACTTCTTGAAGCTGGGTGATGGATATGGGGCTTTATTACGTTATTCTCTCTACCTCCGTGTAGGTTAGAATATTTTCTGTTAAAAACATGATGGGTAAAGAGAACTGGCAAGTACCTTAGCTTCCCTTTTCTCACGACTCTCCATGGGCTCTATGCTTGGGATCCCCAAAGCAGCTTATCATAACATTATTACAATTTACGATTTGTTGTCGTTGCTTAATTGTCTGCCTTTTCCAGTAGGCTACAAGTTCTACGGGCACAGGGCATGTTTTTTGGCTATCTCCTTATTTTATCCCCAGAGCCTAGAACACACTTGACGCTCAGTAAATATTCACAAAATGAATGAGTAAAATGAACTCTGTAGGATCTTGCGGAGCCGCTGGCACAAAATTGGCCTCACTGTGGGGTCTGGCGGGGGATGAGTGAGGACGAGGAGGACTCTGCCCAGTCTGGGCTCCACAGTCAGGCATTTGTATGCTGGGCTAGCAGCTTGGAGGCAGAATTCACTAAGTAGTGTCCTAGAAATTTTCTGTCCAGAAAAATTTTGAAGCTCATTTTGTAAAATCTAGATTAATGACCTCGTAATATTTTTCCTGACTTTTCAAGAAATTACCAAATGAGTCAAGAATGACATTTAGCGAAAGTTTCTTCTCAATAATACACCCCGTCTCCTGTCATACTTGAACACAGCACAGAAGTTCAAATTGTATGAGATGACATGACTTCCATTTAAGAGAAGT
>CM053606.1:133031366-133083103 GCA_028646535.1 Procyon lotor | reverse complement strand
CCTTGTTAATAGCTTTTTTAACTTCAACTTGGTTAGATTTTATTTCTTTTATTTCTCCAGAAAGGGATTTTATTTCTCCCAAAAGAGATTCTCTAATATCTTCTATGCTTTTTTCGAGCCCTGCTATCATCTTGATAACTGTCATTTTGAACTCTATTTCCGACATATTACTAATGTCTGCATTGACTAGGTCTCTAGCCATCAGTACTGTCTCTTCTTTTTTTTTGTGGTCCTAGGATGACTTGGGTCCCGGGAGATATTGGTGTGCTGTCTGAGAGTCAGAAAAGGAGACTGTTGGGGGAACTGAGGGACAGATGTGAGACTGTGTTTGCATACAGGGGGGTATACTTCCGGGCAAGCGGTTGTTACCTGCAGGAATTAGCTAGCCTTCTTCCTGCAGCTGGAAGGACTCCCAAATATTAAAACATCCTAAGATGCGGGAAGTAAAAACCATGATGAACCCAGTGACAGCAGTCTCAAACCAATATTTCTTCTTCTGTGCTCTTTTCTACCTCATTCCACAAACACTTAATGCTTTCCTATAGTATACAGAAATTACATTTTCATTTTCTATGAAAATAGTAAGCCCCAATTGGTTTCCAATTTGCACCTGGATCGAGTTTGGGGTGATTTTTAGTCTGCATTTCATAAATAGAGTTCTTTGAAAAGATCATGAAGTTCATGTTGATTCAGCCAGTCACAGAAGTTCAAGGACTAAAAAGGGTCTGGAAAGTCACTCAGACTAACCCATTTTATATCTAAGGAATCCATCATTAAAAATTCTTCTGAGTCTTAACGGCTTAACCACTATTAAAATCAAACATAGAATATAATTAAACATGTAATTAAAAGCATTAATAACCAAAGTCAGCCAAAAAGTGATTAAATTTCAGAGTGCAACTCAATGCCATTTTCTTGTCTTCTCTCCTCCAAAGTAATGGTTCAAAGTGGAGACATTAGAAAAATGTCTGTGCAGATCAGCAGAAGTCAGGAAAAACTATGGGAGTTGTTTTCAGGACAGATTTCTCTGTATGGGATCAGCCTGCCATCACCGTGCAGTCAGTAGACTTCTGACAAAATCAAACCCATTAAGTAGACCAAGAGAGTTTTACAGTTAAAATCGAGGCAAAGGCCCTCACCCAATATACACCTGTATGAATTCCTGTCTGGGGAGGTATGACACACTCCACTCTTGATTTTTGTTTTGCTTTGGTATTTTCATTTGCTTTCACCTGCGTAAGAGTAATAATGTAAAGGCAACAAGGATGGGCACATTAAATTTGGATACACTCTTCTCTCTAGCTCATTCAGCTGCCCGAGGGTCTAAAGATACAGGATGGTACGCAGAGAACTAGAAAAATGGAGTGGTGGAACCCGAGGCATGTCCTTACCTGGAATGAAAAGTAGAGACTCATCCAGAGAGATGCCAAGGGCGCTAAGAATACCTTATTATAATACCTGGAATTGTTCAACCATTTTTCAGAAGGACTGAGCACTGTGAAGACATACATACTGCCTGGAAACAAACATGGTTAGAAAATTATTAGAAATACAAGCCATTTTGTTCATTGAGTTTGTTGTTATCCCAGTAACGCATGCACACAGTTAAGACATACACTTGTCCTACAAGATTAGTTATGAAAAACACCAGTCTCCAGCCTGCTAAATTCTCTCTTTTCAGCCACAGCTACATAGAGTTCCTTTAGTCAATTCTTTTGGGATTTATCTCTATACATCTAAGTAACATACTATGATTTCTTGAAAGTGTTTCCATTGTAGGCATTATCTCGGGAGTTCCCACTGTGGCAAGTGAGAACTTAGCTCTCTTTTTTCCGTGCCCTTCCCACCCCCCTTGGCCCCATCATGCATAGACTTCTCATTCCCCCACCCTCCCAATTAAGTTATATTTGTAGTTATAATTGTGGTAAGGTCTATATTTATGTTATCACTATGTAAATGCTATTACAACATGCTCTGTGATACTTAGGACGACTCCTAACCTAGAATGGTGGGATCATTCAGGCATACTGTCATTCAACAAGTGTTTATGGGATGCCCACACTAGGCCAAGCACTATGCTCAATGCCGGCTACACAAAAAGAATGATCACACCCACCGCTGTGTTGTAGGACACTCAGCCTGGTCTCTGGAACCTGACTGCCAGGGGTCAAATCTTTTCCATTTACTGGTCATGTAATCATAGGTAACTTACTTAACCATTTTGTACTTAGTTGCCTAAGAATCACTGAGAGGATTAAATGAATGAAAATGTGTAAAGTACATGTAAGAGTACCTGGTAGACAGTAGGCATTATGTAAGTGTTAACATATCATTGTTTTGTTTTTTTTTTTAAAGATTTTATTTATTTATTTATTTGACACAGAGAGAGAGATCACAAGTAGGCAGAGGGGCAGGCAGAGAGAGATGGGGAAGCAGGCTCCCTGCTGAGCAGAGAGCCCGATGCGGGGCTTGATCCCATGACCCTGAGATCATGACCTGAGCCGAAGGCAGAGGCTTTAACCCACTGAGCCACCCAGGCGCCCCAACATGTCATTGTTTTAGAGGTCAAGTGGGGGGCATCTGGGTGGCTCAGTCGGTTGAGCAGCTGCCTTTAGCTCAGGTCATGAGGTCCTGAGATTGAGTGAGCCCTGCATCGGGCTTCCAGCTCGGTGGAGATCCTGCTTCTCCCTCTCCTTCTGCTTGCTGCTGTTTGCTTGTGCTCTCTCTGTATCTCTCTGCCAAATAAAAAAATAAACCTTAAAAAAAAAATCAAATGGAAAGGAGAAATGTACATACATACATATACCTTACACATATATATACACATCTACAGATAATTGTATATGTAAAAAATGTGTTTATGTATATGTGAACATGATCTCTGTATTTACAATAAATTATATAGCATGATAAGTGCTAAGAATGAAAAGTACAGGTGCTACAAGAACACTAAATCAGAGGAATCCTTATTTATTTGTTTCTTTATTAACACACTAAATATATTTAGTTTATTGTATGTCAGTTATATGTCAATAAAGCTGTTTTTCAAAAGTAAGTACCTGAAGATTTCTCTTCATCCATTAGCCTACCCTTAAAGGAACTAATAATAGTGATGCTACCAATTTAAATACTGTTCCATACCCCACCCCCATTATAGCTTTCCTAATTTATGCTTTTAAATATTTTTATTTTTATGGTATAAATATTCCCCTTTCTTAGAATTGCCTTTTGCATTTGTGTTTCTTTTTTTTTTTTAAGGTTTTTTTTTTTTTTTACTACTATAGTTGACACACAATGTTACATCAGTTTCAAATGTACAACATAGTGATTGGATAAGTTTATATATTATGCTACATTCAAGTGTATACATTGTGCTATATTCACCACATGTGTAGCTATGGTCTGCCACCATATCTTGCTATTACAATATTATTGACTATATTCCCTATGGTGTGACTTTTATTCCCATAACTTATTCATTCCATAACTGGAAGCCTGTATCTCCCTCTCTCCTTCACCCATTTGGAACATCTCCCCATTCCCCTCCTCTCTGGCAACCATCAGTTCATTTTGTATTTGTAGGTCTGATTTTGCTGTTTGTTTATTTAATTGCTTTTGTTTTAGATTCCACAGATGAGTGAAATCATGTGGTATTTGTCTCTCTCAGCGTGATGTATTTCACTTAGCATAATCTACTCTAGGTCTATCCATGTCATCTCAAAAGCCAAGATCTCATCTGTTTTCATGGCTATGTAATACTCCTCTCTCTCTCAATCTCTCTCTCTCTCTCTGTGTGTGTGTGTGTGTACTACATCTTCCTTATCCATTTGTCTCTCAAGGGACACTTAGGTCACTTCCATATCTTAGCTACTGTAAATAATGCTACAATAAACATAGAGGTGCATATATCTTTTTAAATTAGTGTTTTTGTTTTCTTTGGGTAAATATCCAATAGAGAGTATTCATATACCCTTTTATTTATCTATCTTTGGGTAAATACCCAATAGATGGTATACACAATACCCAACATTGGATCATATGGTGGTTCCATTGTTTTTGAGGAACCTCAGTACTGTTTTCCACAGTGGTTGTACCACCTTACATTCCCACCAATAGCATACGAGGGTTCCTTTTTCTCCACACATCATTTGTTTATTCTTATTTTTTTTTTAAGATTCTTCATTTTTAAGTAATCTCTACACCCAACAGAGGGCTTGAATTTACATCCTCAAGATCAAGAGTCACGTGCTCTACTGACTGAGGCAGCTAGGCCCTCCCAGAGGAATCCTCATGTAGATGGGAGCTCAAGGCAGGAAGGCTTCTCTGGGAATGTGATATTTCAGCTGGAATCCAAAGAGGGAATAGAAAGTAGCCATTCTGGAAGGGAGGGCAGCGCCATACCAGAGAGGGAAGCACATATAGCAAAGCCCCATGGTAGGGAAGAGCTTGTCAGCCTGAGGAATTGGAAGACCACTGAGCTGGAGCGCAGTAAGAGAAAAGAATTTCGGGAACCCACACAAGATTTGTGTATCATGATAAGAAGACTGGATCTTCTTCTGTGTGCCATAAATGGCCAGCGAAGGGTTTTAAGCGTGAAAGGAGGCTAAGCAGATGGTTACGATTGCCCAGAAGTAATTGTACTAAAGGGGAGCTGGAGAGGTTCTCCATTTCCAAGTGGATTAATTGCTCCAGACAAACCATGTGAAGGATGGTGACTGGGACTAGAAGAGCGGCAGTGGAGATGGTGAAAAGTCGACAGAGCCAATATACATTCTGGAATTGAGTCACCATGTCTTGTCAATAGATTGGAGGTCGGGGATAAAGGATTGAGAGGTGTCAGGACCAACAGCAAGGTTTTGAAATGGTTATCCCAGTGGGTGGCAGTGCCTTTACTGAGGTGGGATAAAGTGAATGAGAAGATCTGTGCAAGGCAGTGGAGAAAATATTGGACATTCCAGTTTTCATTATTCAAAATCACTTTTAAGAAATATAACGGCTTTATTGAGATATAATTCACGTGAGATACAAATCACTCATGTAAAGGGCACAATTCAGGGGTTTTCAGTATATTCGGAGTTGCACAATCATCACCACAGTCAATTTTAAAAACATTTCATCGTTCCAAAAGAAAGTGCATGCCCATTACCAGGCACTTCCCATTTCCCTCCAATTCTCCCAGCCCTAGGCAACCACTAATCTACTTTATCTTTATAGACTTGCCAATTTTGGACATTGCATATAAATCAAATCATCATACAGTATGTGGTCTTTTGTGCCTACTTTCTTTCATGTAGCATAATGTTTTCAAGATTTGTCCATGTTGTAGCATGTCTTAGTGCTTCATGCCTTTTTATGTCTGAATGATATCCTATTTTACGGATATACCACTTTTACTTATCAACTCATCAGTTGATGAAAATTTGAGTTATTTCTACTTTTTGGCTACGATGAATAGCCAAAACGCTATTTTGAGCATTCATGTACAAGTTTTTTATGTGGATGTATGTTTTCATTTCTCCTGGATATAGACTTAGGATAGGAATTCCTAGGTCACATGTTAACTCTGTATTTAACTTTTTGAGGAGCTGCCAGATGTTTCCCAAAGAGGCTACACCATTTCACATTGCCACCAGCAAGTATGGTGGTTCCATTTTCTCCACATCCACTCCAACACTTAATACCTGTGTTTTTTATTTTAGCTATCTTAGTAGGTGTGAAGTACTATCTTGGTATTTTGATTTACATTTCCCTGAGTGCTAAAAATGGTGAGCATCTTTCCTTGAATGCATTGGCCATTTGTATGTCTTCTTTGAAGAAATATCAGATCTGTTGCCCATTTTTTAAATGGATTCTTTCTTTCTTTCTTTCTTTCTTTCTTTCTTTCTTTCTTTCTTTCTTTCTTTCTTTCTTTCTTTCTTTCTTTTTCTTTCTCTCTTTCTCCCCTCCCTCCCTCCCTCCCTTCCTTCCTTCCTTCCTTCTCTCTTCAGAGATGGGGGTAGGGGCAGGGCAGAGGGAAAGGGAGAGAGAATCTTAAGTAGGCTCCATGCCTAGTGCAGAGCCCAGCCCGAAGCTGAGCTGGATCCCACAGCCCTGAGATCATGATCTGGGTTGAAATCAAGAGTTGGACATTAACCAACTAAGCCACCTGGGAACCCCTGGGTCACTTCTTTTGTCATGAATGCTTTTGGTGTCATTTCTAAGAAGGCTTTGCCTAACCCCAGGTCATGCAGATTTATTCCTATATTTTCTTCTTAGGATCTTAGACTTTTAGCATCTACATTTAGGTCTGTGATCCATTTTGATTAATTTTTGTATATGGCGTGAGGTAGGGATCCAATTTTATTCTTTTGCATGTGGATATTCACCATTGCAGCAACATTTGTTGAAAGGACTACTCCTTCCCTGTTGAATTTTCTTGGCATCTGTGTTAAAATCAATGTGAATATTTATTTCTGGGTTCTCAATTCTATCCCATTGATTTACATGTCTGTTCTTATGCCAGTACCACAGTCTTAATCACTATAGCTTTTTGGCAAGTTTTGAAATTGCGAAGTGTAAATCCTCCAACTTTGTTTCTCTTTTTAATATTGTTTTGGCTATTCTGAGATAAGGAAAAAATAGACTCCTCCTCCCTGTCTCCTCTATTCCCAAAACTTCACTACAATACTACTTCCCTTCTGACACCAATTAAGTAGGTTTTCCAAACATCAAATAATTTTGCAACACCAGCTAGGTGTCCTACAATTTACCGTCTACCTGGGGACAGCATCAGGTCCCATAGGTTAAGAGCTCAGTCCTATAAGACTGCCCCCCATCCCTCTTCAGATGTCAATAGCAAGTTCAGGTCATTTCCTATGCATCTGATTAACCTGCTATAAATCAGAGGTTCCCATGATCACCTCCTTAGGTTTGATTAATTTGCTAGAATAGCTCACAAAACTCAGAGAAACATTTACTTATGTTTAAACTGTTATTGTAAAAGATACTATAAAGGATTCAGATGTGCAGCCTGATGAGGAGGAACATAGGGCAAAGTTCAGAAGGGTCCCAAGTGCAGAAGCTTCTGTCCCCATGCAACTGGGGTATGCCAACTTCCCAGCATGTGGAAGCTTATCAAATTTTGCTCAACAATTTTTATAGAGTTTAATCTTCAGCCCCCTCCTTTTTGCATCCCCAGAGCTTGGTGGTTAGGGCTAAAGTTTTCATCCTCTAAACTGGTATATCTTGTGAGGAGTCCAATCCTGACACCATCTAGGGGCTCCACCCTAAGCCACCTCATTAGCATAAATTCAGGTATGCTCAAAAGGAGCTCCTTATGAATGACAAAGGACACTCCTCTCCTCAGGAAATTCCAAGGATTTGAGGAGCTTTGTGCCAGAAATGGAGTCAAAGGCCAAATATATTTCTTATTTTACCACATCAGAGTTCCTTGGAATTTCCAGGTGGTTTTCAGAATAAGTTTTTTGATTTATGAAAAAATGATAGCTGAGATTTTGATAGGGGAAGCACTGAATCTATAGATAAAATTGGGAAATATTGCCAGTTTTACAATATTAAATATTTTGATCCATAAACATGGAATGCCTTTCCATTTATTTGGGTTTTCTTTAAGTTCTTTCAACAATGTTTTGTAGCATTCAGAATATAAGTTTTGCACTTCTTTTTGTAAATTTATTCCTAAGTATTTTATTCTTTTTGATGCTACTCTAATAAATTGCAATATTTTTAAAACTGATTTTAACATCTCTGAAATTGAGGAAATTGAGATGTATTATATAATCAAGGGTATCTTAATATTATGCCATAGTTCAAGTGGCAGTAAATTTTTTTTTAGCTTGGGGGAGATAAATGTGACATACAATCAATAGCTTCTTTGATTCAATACCATATGGTATTAAATGTGAAATGTCTATAAAACATTGAAGTGGAAATGGAAAATAGGCATTTGTATATATCAGTTTAGAAATCAGAAGAGAGGGTTGAACTAGTAGATAGATGCAGGGTCACCTGAAGTTCATTATTTAAAGCCACAAGAGTGAATGAGATTCCTTTGGGGAAACAGTGTAGAGAAAACAAGATATTCAAGGTTACAGCCCTGAAAAATTGCAACAAGAAGTTGATTATAGGAATAAGAGCTAGAAAACAAAAAACAAAACATTTTTGTTTTGAGTTTATGGTTGTCATTATTGCTGTTATTATGTGTCATTAGATGAAAGGACCTATGGGGCCAGGACCTTGCCTCTTTTACACTCTAATGCTAAGCACTTTACTATATTTAGATATTAACCTAAATGCCACAGATAAATTGGAGAAAGTGATTCAGAATAATCTGTTCATTTAAAAAATAATATATCGATTGACCATCAGCTCTTTCACCCGTGGAAATCAAACATGAATACAAATAAATAAATCTTTCAGGTCTTCAGAAAAGCATTTTAATCTGATGCTGATTTTGGTTTGAAAACAGACACAGGCTTATTGCATATTGACCTAGAGTGATTGTCTAAAGGTAGAAGAGAACCAGTCAGTAGAAGTACCGCAGCATTCACAATTAAAACCGGCAATGTGTAGAAATCCTTCTAAGGCGTTCATATCCCATTTGCTGTCACATTTCTATAGAATAAGTAGGACACCAGCTGGTAGTAATGCTAATTCATCCACCTTTCATTTACTGTTTGTCACTTCTCAGATGCTGAATCTTATCCATTCCTTTTTTCCCTTATATTTCAAATGCCCTAATCAACATATAAAGTTATCTTCATACCATATCCTTAGGCAGCAGTTTCCAAACAGGGGAGATTTTGACCCCCAGTGGACATTTGAAAATGTATGGAGACAGGGGCGCCTGGGTGGCTCAGTCGTTAAGCGTCTGCCTTCGGCTCAGGTCATGATCCTAGGGTCCTGGGATCAAGCCCTGCATCGGGCTCTCTGCTCAGCAAGAAGCCTGCTTCTCCCGCTACCATTCCCTCTGCTTGTGTTCTCTCTCTCACTGTCAAATAAATAAAATCTTTAAAAAAAAAAAAGAAAATGTATGGAGACATTTTTTGTTTGTCACAACTGGAGATAGAGAGCTACTGACATCAAAAGGATACAGGACAGGAATATTGTCAAACATTCTACAATCCCTAGGACAAGCCCCCATAAAAACAAATGACCTAGCCCAAAGCATCAGTAGTGCCAAAGTTGAGAAACTCTACCAATGGAGGTAAGTTTTGATATATAGGAACTTTCTGGGGGTAAAGTCCTTAGCTTTTGCCAAATTCTCAAAGGTGGTATAATGCAGAATTTTAAGAAACACTGGCATAAATGGCTATTTCATACAGTCCTCAGTAACAAGCGGCATAGTAATACCACTTCACAGCAAAAATCACCTCTCCAGTTTTAAGACTTATCTCAGCCCACCAAATTTCTCTGTCCCTTTCTAATGCTCATGCTGATTCATGGCTAAACAAAGAGGGATCTTTGGATTTCCTGTGTCTAGACTCTCTGAGTACCTCATACCCTTATTAGGAGGTTAATACAGTTATTATGGCTATGGTGACTATTGATTAAGCTAGAACTTCATGATATGTCAAAAGTTTTGATTTCTTTAGATACCTCCAATTCATTTGGTCAATATCCATTTAATCGGTGCCTACTATGTTTAGCATACGGTGATGAAAATGAGCTTGCAACTCAATACTGGAGAGATATCAATAAAATTTAAACACATAATTTAAAACTGCAGTATGGGAGAGGTGTGAAAGGTAAAGGTGAGAGAGGCTGAAATGAGGATAACAAAGACTTAAAAACCAGATCATTCTATGCCACCCAAATGAGACAAGCCCCTGACTCCTTCCCGGTTATTCTAAACAATTCTGTAATATCTATATCCCAGTCCTACTAACTTGGGATGTATATTTTAAACTAGCTTTTCCTGGGCACTGACGGGCTAGTGGGAGACTGGACGCTATAGGCAAGAACATCAAATGTAAAAGCTTCCCTTTTCCTTGTTACTAATAAATCTAATTAGAAACCAATGTGTGTGAGGAGGGGCAGGAGAGAAAAAGAATAGAGCCAATGTCTAAAATGCCATTTGCAGATAATCAGGAGATTACAACACAATCATTCTTAATCACATATTGGAAGTTAGCGGTCATGGCCTATAAATCAAAGAGAGACCTACCCCCCCCCCCCCAATTTCAACTTAACCATTTCCAAATATTAGCAACTCTGTATGTTAGTATTCAGCTAAAGCGGTCGGGGTGTACCCTAGTCAGCAACACTGAGACAGGCTGGAATCTTGAACTCACTAAAAACCCCAGATGGGTAAAAATAACCGGAGTTTCCGTGGGAACGAGACTGGGGGTTGGCCAGTGAGAGAACAAAGGCTGCGCGGCCCTATTAGGGTCCGCTGGGCCCGCTGGCCGCACTGGGGGCTGGGGTGGCGGCGGCGGTGCGTCCGGGTGGCTGGCTCCCCGGTACCCCACGCCGCGGCGGGCGCTGGCGCACGTCTCCAGGCCCGTCCCCGGGCTGCTGCACAGGAGGGCGCCGGCGAGGCGGGAGGCGAGAAAGGACGCGGGGACCGAGGTCGGGCCGCCGCCCCAGTGAGTGAGCTAGCGAGCGACTTGTGAAACATGCCGCGGGCCGTCACCCAGCAGGACCGGGATCACGCGGCTCCCAGGGCCGGCAGAAGCCGCCTAGATAGAGCACGCGGGAGGGGAGGGGCGCCGGGGACAGAGGGCGACATCCCCTGCAGTTCCCGTCTCGCAGGGGCAGCCGTCGCCACCAGGCCCCGCCCCCTGGCGCTTATGTAATAGGGGCGCGCTGCCATTGGCCCGCGCGACCGGAAAGGGCGCAGGCGTGCGAGCAGGGGAGGGGCGCGGGAGGCGGCCGCAGCAGGAAGGCGCGTGGGCGGCGAGAGCAGGCGGGCGCTGGGGCGACTGGGAGAGCTGCGCGGCGTGCGCGGGCACGAGCGTAGTGGCCTCCCCCGAGGCTGAGGCGGCGGCGGGCGCGCGCGGCGGCGGCGGCGGCGGGCGCGAGGCGCGGGCTGTTGTGCTCTCCTCTTTCCCCTCCTTGGCGGGTGGAGGAGACCGAAGCGGTGCTGGGCGCTCTCCCCCTTCCTCTCCCTCCGGCCACCTCCCCCGGCCCTCTCGCGCTGCGCGGTCTCTCCGACGCAAGACTGTCCCGGCCCGGGTGAGCGGCTGTGGGGGCGGCGCTGACGCCGCAGGACGTCCGGGAGCCGGGTGGGGGCCTGGCGGCGGGGTCGCGGCGGGTCGCGAGGGGCTGCCGGCCTCCCCGCCTCCCAGGCGGCGGCCGGGCCCGTCCTGTCCCGGCGCGGGCCGCGGGCAGGAGGGAGAGCTCGGGCGCCTGCCAGGCCCTGCAGGTGGCCGGGTTGCAGGCCGCCCGCGGCCGCGGCGCGGAGCGGTAACCTTACCCCTTGGCGACAGCAGCCGGTCGGTTTCTCGAGGCCGGCGCTCCCTGCGGCCGAAGGGGCCGGGTTTGGGGCAGCCAAAGGCTCCGGGAGGCGCGTCTCAGGCCGGGGTCTGTGAGGAGTGGCGGGTAGGTGGGGGCTGCGTGGCCGGACCGAGGAAGGGGCTCCCTGACGCGGGAGAGGCGGGCCGGGAAGGAAGGTGGGCCGGGCTGCAGCTGGGGTCCGTCAAGTGTGGGGTGAAATAGATCTTACTCTCGGTGCTTTCCTCTTCCCTCCCCGAAAGGATGTAGTTAAAAGCTAGGGTCAGGATGTTGATCGCTGCCTGGGCCGCCTCGTTTCAGATGGTTATGGAGAATGAACCTACTTCCTGAATCCCAGATCTTTTCTTACTCAATTGTTTTTGGTTTTAAGAGGATCTTTGGGGGCAGTGCTTACTTGTTGCCTCCCGTAAGAGCTCTTCATTTTAGAAGAACTCTTATTCGTTTCACTTCCCTCTTTGCAGCCCTCTCGGAAAATCACACTAAGAGTTACATTAAAAACCTGCGTTTAAGGTATTTGTAAGTGACTTGTTGGCCCTCAGTTTGTCGTGTGTAATTAAGAAGTGCTTACGATTTTGTAGAAAATTCGATTGGCTTGAGAGCAGTTCCAAAGTTGAGCTGTCCAAAAGCAGGTGGCTTGTTCGTTTGCATTTCTGCTTTCAGAAAGGAAATCAATGCAGTGAGTTGTTAGAAGTTAGGGGCCTACCCCACGCGTTTAGACTGTTGATTCGATTTCCTTTACCGGGTTTTCGGTTTTAAAAATAAGAATAAGCGACCAGAGTCTTTACTTATTACAGCTTTTATGGTTTTATTTGTTACTGTTAGGTGACAATGGAAAATGGGTTAAATCTATTGTGTAATGTTATATTTTAGGAGAAGCCTTAAATGGAAAAGTTAAAAATAATGTGCATCTCTTGCATTGTACAGATCACTGCATGAAAATTGTATCAAAATAGTTAATATCTTGTAATTATAAAAGAAAGTTCTGGAATTGGCATAAAACAATTGAGGTTACCCACAAAATCATTGTGTTAGCATGCGTAGCAGACATTGTGTAGAAGAGTTCAGATTCATGAGAGGACTGAAGTATTCTGACATAAGGTACTGATAAAAAGATGTTATAAAATATTGGGATATGTAAAGATTGAATACCTGTTATCATCCAAATCATACTTAAGTATCGAAATCTGTTTCTGTGGGAATAGGTTCCATATGCTTGCCATAGCATTTGTACTTAAATATACGTTTAAAAAAAAATCATACCATTTGACTTGGGATTAATAAAGATTTGGCTTTATAAAAACTAAAATGGAAGCTTCGTTTTCAGGGAGTAACACACCTGGTAATATTTACTATTATTTGGGAATAAACTAGGCTAGCATACTAAGAATTTTTGTAGTTTGTTAGAATATTCGACTGACTTCTTAAAAAAGCATTGATCCTCTTCTATGTTTTATTTGACTTTCAGTTCTGTGTTAAATACTAGTGGGGAATTTGTCCAAGCAGTGTATTTTGTCAGTTTCCCTTTTTCTTTTTGGGAGAGGCTCATGTGTTTCTATGAAATGCTTTGACGTTATATCCATTAATTAATTAGTGTTCTAGTCAGAAAAAAAAGCCAGCCTGTTTTCTGGTAAAGGTGATCTAGATCCATCCATACTATGTTCATATCCTGCAATGATTTAAAAGTTTAAAACTTAACTGCAGTGTTAGTCAAAGGTATATGTAGGAATTCTACTTAGGACCCAGTTTCAATATATTTTAAAAGCAGCTGCGGCCCATAGACTGTGCAGGTTTAACTCATGTCGTCTAATAGAAGACTTTTTTTTTTTTTTAAATTTTAATTCCAGTATAGTTAACACACAGTGTTATGTTAGTTTCAGGTGTACAATATAGTGATTCCACAGTTCTATACATACTCAGCGCTCATCATGATAAATAAACTCTTTAATCCCCATCACCTATTTCACCCATCTCCCCACCAGCCTCCTCTCTGAGAATCATCTATATATAGTTCTCTATAGTTAAGAGTCTGTTTCTTGGTTTGAGAAGACTTAATTTTAATGAAGAAGTAAAAGTAACATTTTCAGTAACTTCATTTTTAACCCATTTAGTTTCATTGCAGACTATCAGGAAAAGTGGTACCTTACATTTTTGTAAAATTATTTCTACCTTTTTACAAGGTTCATTCCCTCAACTGAAAACTAATTTAATTTTATTTAATAATTTCTCCAGCAACACTGCAAAGACCAATTTTTAAGGAAGATTTAGGAGAGCACAGTTTTATGGAACCTGAGTATTTAACAGTTCCCATTACTCTTGGATCTCCTTCAGAAGCTTTAGATGACAGCCCTTATTTCTCTAAAAGTTTTAAAAATCTTAATTCACAACAGTGAAAACTGGAAAGGGAAAGTGTCTTTGAAAGGTGACTGAATAAATGCTTGGGGAAAGGCACTAAGCTTTTCTGATAAATTTTTGAAAATTATGAATAGTAGAGTGCACAAATCTTAGGTGTACAGCTTGATGAATTTTTACAAGTGAATACACCTATATAAGCATTACCCAGATCAAGATATAGAACATATCACCACCCCATAAATCCTCCCTCATGCCCTTTTTCCCTAGTCAGTACCTTCTAGATTAGCATTGCCTGTTTTAAACTTTATCAACCTGTATTCTTTGTATCTGGCTTCTTTCCCTTAACACTGGATACAGCCATGTCGTTACTTATAACAATAGTTTATTTTTGAATGCAGCATAGTATTCCATTGTGTAAATACACAGGAAGTTATGTATCCATTTTACTAGTAACTGGCATTTGGATTGTTTCCAGTTTTGGAAAACAGGCGCTCTGAACTTTCTTACACTGTCTTTGGATGTGTATGTACATTCGTATTTCTTTTAGGTACATACTGAGAGTGGAATTGTTAGGTTATTAAAGTAGACAACTACCAGGTTCCCACAGTGATTGTAGTTTATTCTCTAGTAGCATTGTATGCGAGAATTTGAAAACCCACACGTTTTGATAGACACCTCTATAAAACTTAAAAGTCTCCAACTCTGAGAGTGTTACCATACTTCGGTTAGTCTGTGTTAATCAACTCTAATGCCTCAACTTCTGTTTTTAGATATGGCTCGTGGACAGCAGAAGATTCAGTCTCAGCAGAAAAATGCCAAAAAGCAAGCTGGACAGAAGAAGAAACAAGGACATGACCAAAAGGCTGCTGCCAAAGCTGCCTTAATATATACCTGCACTGTTTGTAGGGTAAGGGGAAGTAAAAGACAGTTTTCCTGTGGACAATTCTTTCCTTAGACATCGGTTTATATAGGTTACAATTTTGCAACTATGGCAAAATAAATAGTAGATTCGAGAATTGGTTATTTTACGTGTCCATCTTCAATTGTCTATTCAACAAATATGTATATTTTTTAATGGCTCCTGTGGCCAGGCATAGTTCTCTAGGTGTCAGGGAAAGGGAGTGAACAAAGCAAAGTCCCTTCCTCATTTAGAATAAAGATGTCTTTTTCAGGGCAGATACTGCACTTTGAACTTTGTAAGGAAATCAGATCTACATTCTTAATTTACAGCTATGCAGGATACAAGTGAACATATCTTTGGTTATGAGTTGACTTTTTTCCTTCACTAAATCCATAGTGGGATGTCTGTAAAACTATATGGAGTATATTTACACGAGGGCTTTTACTAGAACTAATGTGTTTTATTAGATGTGAAGAATAGTCATAACAGCTATTGAGTGCTTATCAGGTGTTTTGCATGTATGAGTCCATTAATCCACACAACCACCCTATGAGATAAAGGACTTTTTGTTCTCATTTTACAGAAGAGTAAACTGAGTTGTGCTGATTAAATAACTTGTGCAAGGTGACCTAGCTAGTACAGAAAAGAGCTGGGATCCGAACCTAGGCAGTCTAGTTCCAGAGCCCACCCTCCAGATCACTATACCACACTGCCTTTCAGAGAAGTTTTTCTTGGGGTGCCTAGGTGGCTCAGTCAGTTAAGCGTCTGCCTTCTGCTCAGGTCATGATATTGGGGTTCTCAGATTGAGCCTTGTGTCAGGCTCTCTGCTGAGCAGAGGGAGTCTGCCTCTCCCTCTGCCCCCCACACCCTGCTTGTGCTCTCTCGCTCACTCACTTTCTCAATAAATAAAATCTTAAAAAAGTAAAAAGTTTTTCTTCAATTCAAAGCCAGAGTCTCTTTCTTGCTTTTTTAGTTTAAGCTTAGCACCCTTGAAGTTAGTGAGAAGTCCCAAAGGGAAAAATACATAGGTTGGTCAAATACTATGCTTATATGTACCGTATGGTATAAATAATATATTTTTTCCCAAAGCCCTACACCTGGGTAGGGTTGTGGGAAGAGATCTCAGTAGGACATGATTCCAAGACTAAAGTTCAGCATCTGAAGGCATTACTGATGAAATAGAAGTTCCCGACTACATAAAAATTTTCATTAAGAGAGGAAATTTATTACATTAAATATCTTGTACATACTACACTTTGATACAGTGAAAATAATGAAATCGAGCAACTTCAGATTGTTTGGAAAGAGGCAGGGTAAACATAAATTTCGTTAAATTACTGATGAATAAATACTCTGACCTAAAAGTACTTGAGCTGTTCACCTATTTACAAACTCAGAATAAAACGGCAAAAACTTTTATTTCATGTTTTGTTTAATCAAATACGCTAAAGAATAAATAATTGAAGGTCCTTGCCTAGGGAGGTTGGTACAGTGTAGCATTTGAGAACTGAAGTACTAGTACTAGGTTTAAACAGGTCTTGGGCAGATTACACTCCAGGTTTTAGTTTCCTCATCCTGTGAAATGAGGAAGGATAGTAGGAACTAATTTAAGATTACTATAGGAAGGTTGTGTGAGAATTCAGATAACCTGCTTAGCATAACGTGTTAGGTAAATGTTATCTGCTGTTAATGAGACAAGCAGAATACTTCATTCTATGTGACCCACCCTTTCTTGATATGTGAAATATGGTGATATATTAGGAATGTCTTTGTTACAAGGTCTTTTTCATATGCCAGCTACTAGTTTCAGGAACTGAAAAGTGTTTTGATATAATTGTCTATCATGAGCAGGCTCAGAATTTGAAAAGTTAACACATTTTTTATTTCATGAAATTTAGGGTCTCTTTTTTTCCACATTTTTAATTAGACGCAAATGCCAGACCCTAAGACCTTCAAGCAGCACTTTGAAAGCAAGCATCCTAAGACTCCACTTCCTCCAGAATTGGCTGATGTTCAGGCATAAAGTTGTTTACAGGTAATTGACCTTTTGTCTTTTCCTTTGTTAATGTCAAGGTTGTATACAAGAGCAAAATTATCTTCTGTGACTATGAAATTGATGTGTACTTTCCAGCTGAGATTTTTATTGCTTCCCCTTTTTAAGTTAATGTTTACCTTTACAATTGTTAATATCCCATTTCCCAAACCAGTTTGATTTTCTCAATGCCTTTGAAACACCCAAGTTTAAACTGTAGCCCAAATGGGGGGGGGGGGGCGCTGTGATGCGGGCCAGCTCTGGTCCAAGAATGGAGGAGACTTACCAGCTTAAAGAAAATAATTATTACAAAGGCATTTGAGGGTCTTGCTGCCCAGAAGTGATCCAGAACAATGATCCTGAGTATTTGGGGGCAGGTAATTTACTTCCGGTGTCTAACAGAGCTTCTGAGTGGGTTGGGATACATGGTAAATGGAGGCATACACTGTGTAAACTTGAGAGTTACTTGCAAATAATCTGTGTGGTTGGTTTTGTGTTTTTTGTTTTCTCTAAGGTGGTGATGGTTTGAGATAATTATTTTTAAAGTAAATTCATCAAAGATTTGCTATTTATAAAATCATTGACAGATCTCTCAGCCTAACTTGATAGCTTATGCATGTAGTACATTTTTTTAGACATTTTAAATGCGTATAAGTTATATTTGTGCAATGCTTACATTCACTGCAGCTTTCATTTGTTTTATAGGTGAATTCATGACACCTTTGACTCTTCTACTGTCTCAGACCTTAGGTAACAAACCTGCAGCTGCTTTTCTAACAAACTGTTGATCAGCAAAAATAAAGGGGCTACAGAAACACTCATTTTTATGCTGTTCCCTTTTGGGCTTCATGCAAAGACAATTCTGTGTAAATGTACAGTTGACTCTGATTTGGAAATCTGAAAATCAGTCCATCCTTGTTATAAAAAATTTTTTTACAATTGTAATTATATTGATGTTCATATTGTGTAAAATAACTCATTTAATAAAGTAGTACTTTGATTTTACAACATCACAGGATAAATGGTTCTAGAAATTCTGTTCTAACTTTCCACATTATTTGCCTTATGAAAATCTAATTCGTCAGCTAGAATTGCAGGCACAATTCATTTCCCTCTCTCAGCTCAGTGGCAGGTTCATTAGCTAAGCTAGAACAGACTCATTCATACAGTTTTATTGGCAGCTGTTGATCTAGGTGAAGAATGACTTACCTGCTGCCTTAGTATATTACCATCATGTGTCATTTACTCCTCTAATTGTTTCCTGTGTTTGAGGTTGGAATATTTCAACTTGCCACATGACCTGGCCATAGCTGCCATCCAGGAATACCTTGTAGATGACTGATAAATTCCTAATGCATTGGATTTTCAGTGAGCCCTTCTGAAAGATTAGGTTCTGAAGTATAATGCCATAGCAAAATCAGTAAGGCTGTTACTGAATACAAAATATGATGGATCATGTGTGAACTTGGTAAAGTTCTATCTTATATAAATTATACCAGATTCTTTCAAAATTCTTCAAGTTCATTAATTGGAAATTAAAACTCAATTTTTGAAGAACTTTTTGGAAGTTATTAGTGTTTTAGCCAATTTTATGAATGGTTTTTCATTAACAGGAAGATTGGAATGACTTGCCGCTGGGTTAATTCCCAGAACCTTCTCCCTCTTTTCCTTTGTAAGTGACTAGTTGATTTTAGGAGTTTACTTTGTGCTCCTTCCTGAAATCAAAGACTGTACAGTATGACTTCTGTCCGAACTAGAAAAGGATTAAAATAGGCCAATCTCCACATTCTTTTGGCTCTAAGGATGGGGAAGTGGGTTAGTTCAGATAGATGAGGTAAATCCTACCCAGTTAAGGAAGACTAATTTTAGGGTTCTTCTAATTTGCTTTTGTCAACTATTAACTTTACTAGTGAAACTGCTGTACTATTTAAATTTTAAAGTTCATATAATAGGAAGAACACTAAACTATTAACTGGTAATTGCTTAGAGCCACAAATCTGATCCTGTGGATTACAAAATGCATTCCCTCTTTCTGCTGTAATTCATCACTGCATTTGTTTTGTAGCTGTGCATATTCTACCCACCTTGTTTGACTTCACTGTAAGTTTCAAGTAAGATATTTACAAGGAAAAGCTTCTATGATGATAGTTTCCTAGCAACTTTTATTACATTCTTACTTTAAAATGTTTTTTTTTTATGTGTTTAATTTCCTAAATTTCAGATTTAATATTTGTTATTTCCTATTATGTTGCTACCAGAACATTAGAATTTGCCTGATTGCTTGTGGTGGATATTATTAAAGTTCTGGTTAAATTATAACTTAAAGGTTTTTAAAAGCGCTTTGACCATATGTATGTTTACGTTTAGTAACAAATCATTTAAAAACCATTCACAAGGTTTTTTTCATTTTTTTGGGTTTTTTTGTTTGTTTTCATTTTTGCTGACTGTAATTCAGAATAAAAGCTTTTCGTTCTGCTATTTAACCCTTTTTTATAAGCAGCTGAAGACACCATATTTAACTTTATATCTCAGTGATAGGAAAATAGCTGCATTGGTCTTGCTTAAGACATTCTCATACTTCATATAAGGATTATTAGTACAATCCCTTTTTATTATGTTGAGTTAAATTTGCTCTAAGGAAAACTACAATTCTTAAGCATCCTCATTATTAAATTTGAAGATTCTTTAACAGATCACAGCAAAGTTCATTATAAAACTGTTATGGTGTCTTCAAAGACTTTATAAAATCTGAGACACTGAGAGAGAATTGGTCCATTTGTATTCTGTATTTCCATTATTTGCCAAAAGGAATGGGGTCAAGATTACATTTGTTTCCATTCTACTTCCTATGGATCTACATCCCCATGTTTAACTGACACTGGGGGCTCAGTTGTGTGCTGTACTGTCTTATTAAAGAAGATATTAAAGAAAACTAAACTAGTCTAATTTCTTCTACATTTTAGGAGATTTTTATATTGCCTCCTCCCATTTTTTTTTTTTTTTAATTTCTCAACTCAGAAATGTCTCTTGAGGGTAGAGCTCAGTCATTTAAAGGCAGCAAGAGATTTTTCATTTCTCATTGTTTTTCCTGCAGTTGGTCTATTTTAGGTTTATAGAATAGTTAAGAGTGAAAGGGAAAAGGTGGTCATTCTGAAACCTTCCTGTAGTGTAAGTTGTTGGAAGGGGGAAATAATCGGCTATTAATGTAAAAATAGTACTAAAATGAGAAAGGCTTAGGTCAGTAAACTGAATAAGATAACACTTTGGCTTTATATTAAGGCTACTGCATAGCTAGTTAATCACATCATAATTCAAATGTGATATTATGTAGCATGAGTACAGTAAAATTGGCCAACATTACTATTTTATTTGAGCAAGCAGACTTGTTTTTCAGTTTTTATTAGTAGATGGAGTATACAGCATCTGTTTTAAAATGTAGTTAATATCAAGGCCTTTTTCTGTAATACAGTGATAGTTACATTCCAAACTATAACTGAAATACTATATTTAAACTACTGAATCTGAATCACTTTATTTGTGCTAGATTTTTCATTTTGAGGGAGTTCTTGGTTTGATTTTGGTCAGACATATACTTTTTCAAGTATATTGAAATGAAGATCAACACTAGGGGGTTGTATTTACTGTGACTTTACGTCTGAAATCTTTCAGGCTAGCCAGATTTTATCTGTTGTAAATGTTTGAGAAAAATGTTTAGCCCTGTGATTTAATAAAACATCTATATACTTTATTGAGAAAATAGATGTTTTATTAATAAAAGTTCAACCTTTGTGAATTACTATATTGAACTGAAAATTAAATGCCCTCTCTTATTTATTTATGTTATCATTTGAAAGAGTGAGCACACAGGGTGGGGGTTAGTGGGAGGGGCAGAGGGAGAGAGAATTTTAAGCAGGCACCATGCCCAGCACAGAGCCCGAAGCCGGACGCAATCTCACCACCCTGAGATCATGATCTGAGCCAAAATCAAGAGTCAGATGCTTAACTGATTGAGCCACCCAGGTGCCCAAAAATGTCTTTTTTTTTCTTTTTGGCTTGCAGTCTTTGTTTTTATTTATATATTTTTTAAGTTTAATTTTATTTTTTCAGTGTAAATGTTTTCTATTTTAAATGTTCTTTGGGTAAGTTGTTTACTGAGTTACCATCTTTTTGGAGTTTGTTAGTTAGTTACATTTTGGACAGCCATTCTCTAGCCCCAATTTTTTGTACATGGTATGGCTCCAAATTTGAAATCTGCACATACGGAGCCAGACTTCAGTCATTTATTTGTATCCATATGGGCATATCTACGATGTGAAGTGATTAAGTTAAAATCATACTACTTTCTAATCATTTTATGTATACACCATTATTATTTCTATACATGTTATCATTAATAGCTTAGATTTTTGTAGACCAAATAAGTACCTCACTTCATCAGTCTTCTGTCTTGTAAAATTCTGAATGTGACTTGTATTTTGGATTCTATATTATTAAAATTTTAATTAGTAGGAAGTAGGCCAGCACAGTATTTCTTCTATAACCATGTAACAGTGATTTTCAAAATTAGGTCTGTAGTTAGGGTGACCATATATCCTGGTTTGCCAAAGAAAGTCTTGGTTTAAATATTAATTTAGTATTAAATATCAGACTTACACTAGATGTTAAGGTGTTTCATTATAAATCTCAATATTTATATTAAATGTTAATATTTATATTAAATATTATTAATATAAAAATATGCTCCTTTTACTCAACCCATCAACCAGTTCATAGGTCACTTTTGTCAAACAACTGGGGTGCTTTTAAAAATGTACATTCTTTTTTTAAAACCCTGTGGTACCTAGAAATTATTACTCCTAAATGAAAACATGTGATATTGGCAAGGTTTGCCTTTTAAAGACCTTTCATCTATTTTTACTTAAGTTTTTTTGTGTTTTTTTTGGTTTTTTTTTTGCTTACTGAGACTTAAATATGTGGTCAGATGAACTAGATTCTAAAACCTGGAAACGCCTTTATTCACAGGTATTCATATAAATTTAATACTGTTTGTACTGAGTTCAGATTTTTATTTCTTGATCATCTTTTTACCCAAAGGACTTATGGGAAATGGCTAGTCAGGATTAGAGGTACTGCTGCTTAGTACAGAACACTGTTACTGAGGAAGGGAGGGAGATGTGCAGCCCCAGCTGCGGATTAGACATCGTCTGGGCTAATAGCAGTGAACACTTACGACAAATCTTGTGATTTTGATACAAGATGTTTCTACATATTATTTGATCTGGATCTCTGCAATTTTACTTTTTATAAACTCTTAGGTTGTTTTTTGGTTTTTGGTTTTTTTTTTAAGATTTTATTTTGAGAAAGAACACAAGCAGGGGGTGGGGCAAAGGGAGGGAAGTAGACTCTCCACTACCCGGGGATCCCCACGTGGGGCCTGATCCCAGGAGTCTGGGATCATGACGTGAGCTGAAGGCAGACGCTTAGCCTACTGAGCTACCCATGTGCCCCTAAACTCTTAATTTTTGAGTACTTATGGATTAACAGAAGTTATAAAGGTGTAGTATAAGATTCGGCTTACCCTACTATTAGAATTTTATACTACTGGGGTGTGTCTATCACAACTAAGAAACCACAAGTGGTATATTACCATTTATATTACCACTACCGTTTGTCTACAAATGTCTTTTATTTTTCTGTTCCAAGATCCAGAATGCCACACTGCGTTTAGTTGTTATTTCTCCTTGGTCTTTTGTGGTCTTTGGTGGATTCTCAGTCTTCTTGTTTTTCATGACCTTGACAGTTCTTGAGGTGTGTGGAGGTATGTTGTGTAATGTCCCCAAGCTTGGACTTGGTTTTTTTCTCATGACTACGTTAGGGCATCAGGTTTTAGTGAAGAAGGGCACAAGTGATAAGTCCTTCTCATTGCATCCTTGGGGTAAATGATCCCCACATGACATCACGGGTGATGTTAGCCTTCGTCACTTGGTTAAGGTGCTGTCTGCTGTGTTTTTCCACTGGAAAGCTAGAATTTTTTCCTTTCCATATGCTGATTTTTCAAAGATTAGCCCTTAACTTAAGGTGAGTGGGGATTTAGCTCCACCTCCTGGAAAGGAGAGTACCTATGTGTATTATCTGGAATCCTTCCTTCCTCCCTCCCTCCCTACGAGCAGAGAGCCCAATGTGGGGCTCCATCCCAGGACCCTGAGATGACCTGAGCTGAAGGCAGAGGCTTTAACCCACTGAGCCACCCAGGCGCCCCTGGAATTCTTCTATATGGAAGATTTGTTCTCCCTGTTGCTTATCCATATGAACTCTTAATTCAGTATTATTTATTTTGTTACTCAAATTATTTCAACTTTGGCCACTGGGAGTGCTTTCAGATTGGCACCTCTATCCCTTTGTTATGCCCTGTCCTTTTTTTGATTATTTCCTTACTTGTACTGAAGAAGTTCCATGCTCATCATGTATTTTCTCTGCCCTAGTCCTCAAATGAGCCATTTCTCCAGAGTCCTGATTTCTTTTATCAGAGAATGGTATTTAAAAACCAAGATCTGGCCATTAGGTATGAGGTTTGCTTCTTTTTTTTATTTCTATTTTTTGTAAGAAATGTTAACCTTTTCCCCCACTACTAGCTATTATTATTTAAGGCTTGTAGAGAAGAAGGGTATTCTTATCCCAAGACTTTAGGGGATGAGCTCCCTGCATGTCATTAGTGAAGCATTGTCTTTTTCTTTCTTTTTTGTTTTTTGGTCATTTTAGAATTTTTTAAATTGTGTTTTGTTTTCTGAAGCATTCTCTTTTAAGTTGCCAGGATACCGAGAGTAATACATATGATGTTGCTTTATGAGCTATAAAGCATTATAGAGAAATCGTTATTATGAAAGAAATATAATAAAGGTCCTTTATCTTTAGAAATTAAAATGCATTTTAAGAAATAGCACATTACACAATTTCAGACTATACATTGAAGTATTTGGTGTGTTTTATGAACAAAAACTTCTATAGGAATATATAGAAGGGAGATGACTTGTGGGTTGGAGAGGTTGATTTGTGCCTGGAAGGGGGGTCAGCTGGTGAGGAGTAGGAGTGAAAAGGAGAATCCCAGTGAGGGTGGCTGAGTGAGCAAAAGCTCAATGAAGCACATAAAGTTTCTTTGAGAGAAAGAGAGTAGGCCAGCCCAGAGCATAAGGCTTGTGAAGGGGCCTTTGAGACCCTGGATGAGAGTGGAGAGCAATTATTAGAATAGAACTAGATTGTGCAATGCTTGCACACTGCAATAAACAGTTTAAATTACTCCCAATTTCGGGACACTTGCAGGGTTTGGGGACAGGAGAATGACAGGGTGCTAGGAAGATTAATAATTACTAGTGAAATAATTCTGTTGGTACTTATTTTAAAGAAATAATGTATTTTTTAAAGGCTAAACTGATTTATTTTTTAAGAATGTATTTATTTGTCAGAGAAAGGGAGAGTGCACTCAAGCAGGGGGAGCAGCAGGCAGAGGGAGAAGCAGTCTCCCTGTTGAGCAAGGAGCCTGATGGGGGACTTGATCCCAGGACCCTGGGACCACGACCTGTGCCAAAGGCAGATGCTTAACCGACTGAGCTACCCAGGTATCCCAAAATTTTATTTATTTGAGATAGAGTGAGAGCAAGCAAGTGAAAGAGCACAGGTGGAGGAGAGGGGCAGAGGGAGAAGGAGAAGCAAGCTCTCCACGGAGCACCACTGAGCAAGGAGCCCAACGCCGGGATTGATCCCACGATCCTAGGATCATAACCTGAGCTGAAGGCAGACACTCAACTGACTGAGCCACCCGGGCACCGCCCCCCCCCCTTTTTTTAAGATTTTTACTTTTTGTCAGAGAAAGAATGCAAGCAAGGGAACAGCAGACAGAGGGAGAAGCAGGCTCCCCACTGAGCAAGGATCTTGATGCAGGGCTCGATTCGAGAACCCTGGGATCATGACCTGAGCCGACGGCAGACGCTTAACCGACTGAGCCACCCAGGCATCTCCTCTTGATACTTTTTTGATAGAGATCATTTTACTACCTTTTGTACTTTCCTTGTTTTTTTAACAGTATACCTGTCCATAAGTTAACGTTTAATTGTTCAAAGTCCTTATAAATGCAGATTTACAGGCAAGAATTTTGCTCTGCTACGTGCAATGATATTGGTAAGGCCTAAAGAGCTATATTTTGGCATGTTTGCTTGGCTCTAAAAGATCCCAGACTACAGTGTGTCTTGGATATTTATTGTGTTCTACTTCATTACAAAAGTAATGGTATTTTCATTACATGTAGAAATTTGGAGAATATAGTAAAGTTGGATTTTTTGTAGTCACTTTATATACATTATGTTTTCCATTTCACTTAAACATTATAACAATTGGGAGTCTTCATGTTACAAACTTTGTGTAAGCCATTTTTGTGGCTGTTTAATGACCTTCCAGTAGGTTTGTTATATAGTTGGGTTCTTTATATTTTATTAAGTTTTTATTAGGTCAGTTCAGCAAGTTACAGTAACAAAATAATCTTTCATGTTTCTAGATCTCTCTCTCTTTTTTTTTTTAAGATTTTATTTATTGAGAGAGGGAGAAGCAGACACCCTGCTGATCAGAGAGCCTGCCATGGGTCTCCATCCCAGGACCCTGAGATCATGACCTGAGCCGAAGGCAGACGCTTAACTGACTGAACCACCCAGGTGCCCCTCTAGATATTATTTCTGATCTGAATTTTGTTAAATTCTGTTATTTTATATTTCTGTATATATTTCTGTATATGGATTTTCGTAATAAAATAGATTGTATCTAAGCCTTGTTTTGAAAAGCCAGGAATATTTCTAATAGGAACAGAGTTTCTTAAGGCCGTGGTTGAATGACGAGTAAAGAAAATGGCAAAATTGAAGTTCAAATTTGACTGAAAAAAAAAATTTTTTTTTGACTCTGCTTTTTCCTAGCAGAGTGAATATGGACAGGTTACTTCACCCTTCTGAGCTATGGTATCTTCTGTCATGTTATGAAACACAGACACTAATCCCTACCTCAAAGGATTGTTCTAAATTAAGGAGAAAATGACATAATGGTCTAAGTACCTATGCAGTCTATTGGTGCTCCAGAACTTAGCTCCCTTCCCACTCTCTTCCTCTTCCTCATCCTCCTACTGAACGTTAGTACGTAATGTGTCTCACATATACCCTTCTTATTTTTTTCTCTTTCTGCTTGTGTGTTTTCTTACTGAAATAGCTTTCTCTTCTCTAACCCCCCCATTCTCTTCCTGTGGAAATGCTACCCATTCTTCAGGGCTCAACTCAAATGCTGATTTTTTTTCTGAAAAGTTTCTAAGTTTCTGAAAAACAGTACAGAAAAATACTTATGTTGGTTTTCAGCTAAGCAGCAAGAGTAAGGAATGGGTGTTGGAGAGCACCACCTCAGCAACGGCTGTTTATGTGCTGTGTGTTTGGTAAAAGCCTCACTTTAAAAATGAAACAAACCCAGTATGATAGAGTACTGAAGGGGGACATAATTTCATCGGATTTTCACTTGGCCTTGGTTAATTACAGCTGAGAAGGCTATAGGAATTTGCAGAAATTGACATTCTAGGAAAGTAATACAGATGAGAAGCTGTTCCAAAAGGTAGAGATAGATAATTTGTTTCTTGATTTTCATAAAGCACAAAAGAGGATATTAAGGAAAGGACAGATCGTAAATTTGCTCTTGGTATCTAGGTAAAATCCATGCATTAGCTTTTAACTGTGAATTCCCTTTTCCTCAATTGGACTGACTGTGTGTGTAGTTTGCTAGTCTCTTCCCCCAATCATGTTTGTTTTCCCTACAATAAGAAATCCTCTGGAAGCGCACAGTTCAGCCCCACCTCTGAAGCTGTCAGGTGTTGTCACTAGATGAACAGACTCCGGGGCCGGGACCAGTGAATCCTCCACAGGGTGGCCCCCGTGTGTGCTCGCTGCCAGCCCCTTCTGCTGCCCTGACTGAGCCCGAGCTGTTCCTGGAGTCACACTACCCCTTTCTTGCCTCCACACAGTTTTTCCGTCTTTTAACTAGGGTGCCCTCTTTTCCTCTCTTCCGTTCCTTACAGGCCTATCTAATGTTTTCCTGATGCTCTCCAGTCTCCTAGGATCACTGTCCCTAGCTCTCAGGCGCCTGGAATAGTCTTCTCTCTCTCCAGCATTCTGTATGCCATTCTTATGTAGGGTCCGTAGGTGCCAGGACTTGCCTTATCTCTGTGCCTGCTCGAATGCCTGTGATGGAGCGTGCAGCAATTCGCCATCTTTAATTGGTCATGATCCCTAAACTGCAAGAAATCATTCTTGTTGCTTTTGTGGATTACTTTTAGAAAGTTAGGGATTTCTTTTTTTTGGATTACCAAGGTCACACCCAGTGCTTATTACAGGCAGTGCCATACATGTAGGATACTTTATAGTTTTCAAAGTAGTTTTTCTTTTTTGAAATGCACCTGAAACATGAAGTCAAGGGGCAGCTTGATAGTACATCTTCATTTCGGCAAGGCAGAGTAATGCAATAGTAAGTGGACTGAAACTGACTTTGAACTTCTGATACATTTAATAGATGTTGTCAGCCTATCAACTTCCATAAAGCTCCGTCTGGTTCAGTTTAAAGTGTGTGTGTATATTAGCAGTTTCCAGGTGGCAAAAAGTGTGGGAATGTTGGGGTGCCTGGGTGGCTCAGTCAGTTAAGCGTCCAGCTGTTGATTTCGGCTCAGGTCTTGATCTTACGGTCTTGAGTTTGAGACCTGCATTGGGTTCCACACATGGAGCCTACTTTAAAAAAAAAAGAAGTGGGGGGAATGCTACCTTAGTTTAGGAAAACATACATAATCACACAAAGTCGTCTTTATTTATTGATAGCCAGTTTTCATGTAAAATTGGTGTTTGATTCTTTGTGTCTTTGGTTTTGTTGTTTTTAAGTGAAACAGTGCTTAGTTAGATTCCATTCAGTGGGGGAAGAGGTCTAGGATGGCGAGTAGACTTTAAACTGTGGTTCCGAGGGGGACACTTGGAGAGTTGCTAGATGTGCCCTCTAGAAGATCATGGGAAAAAAATTATTATAATGCCTGGATCTGTCCAGGAGCCTTCAAGTTCTTAGCAAGGCAGTTGTCTGATCCGCCTGGGACAGCACAGCGGGCTCTTCTAGCATGTGGAGGGAGGTAGAGTAGATCAGTTCTAAGATCCCTTCTCGTCCAGTAATCCTCTGATAACCTAGTAAATCACAGTGTGGGACATATATAGATTTGTCAAGAGGGAAATAGAAAAAGGTAGTGGGAAGAACTCTAATATTGACTTATTTTAACATTAAAAATATTTGATCTGAGAAAGATGAGGACAAGTAAAGATGTTTGTATGTTTTACAAGGGGAGAATGTGGAGTTAGGATAGGTGTCAGGGTATCTTTATCACATTTGGACCTGAGATGTACATCCAACTATAGGGTATATTTGTGTTCAGCCTCTTCGATGTCAAACTTAGTTTAGAAATGCTTCTTTGTGTCACCTGGTGAATGGTATTTATACCATATTAATAGATCCAGTTTAAGTAAGGACTGTTCTTCTTGTCAGTGGACTCCACACTTAAATTATACAATTCTGTAAGTAAAGAAATTCTTGACTATACACTACTAATGTCTTTGTAAATGAATGCATGTGTGTTCCTTATAATTCTAAGCCATCACAAAAGTAGACCTTAAATTAGAAATTAGGATGAGATGAAAAAACATTCTGCTATTTTCTCTTCACATTGCAACGATCATTGTGTATTAGCCCCCCAGAACACACACCCTTCACTTTGGAAACCATTGTGTTTTGGCATAGAACTTAGAACCTTGGTTTCCTATTTGTTTTTAAGCTGAAGAGATTCTAGCAACTTAGGGATACATAGATCTATAAATCAGTAAAAGCAAGTGAAATGTATACAGGGTCCACACTGCATATAAAACACACAAAGCCTATAAAAAGTATAAGACACAGTCTGCCCTTGAAAAAGTCAGCTCGTAAATGTGGCAACATTTTCGGTAAAAGGCACGGGGCGACATAGTTACCCCATTTAGCTTGGATTGTGATGCTGGGACTTAGGACTGAAGAGGGAGATTTTCCTTAATGTGCATAATGGCAATCTGCAAAACTGTAGAAACGGTGATTATTTCTAAGGCAATATATAGTCAAAAGAAGAGAAAGTTGCATGTAAAACTTTGGGAAGCCCTCACATTCAGAAGAGGGGTAGAGAAGTAGCTGGGAACAGTAACTACGGAGAGTAGCAGGATAATATGGGCTCCGGGAGACCCGGGAGGAGAGTCTGAGCAGAGGCTGGGTAGCCACGGGTGTGAGCTGCCATTCATTCACTGCCTGCCTGCTGTGTGCCAGTGTGGGTTAGACACATTTTGGACTTGCAGTGGTCAGCATCCCAGATGCTGCTTTGAGGTCAAGGGGATGTGGTTTTGGGAAAATAGAAGGGCTGGAAACTGGGTAGCAAGGAAGGAGCAGATGTAGACCACTGACTTGAGAAGCCAAGGTTGTGTCAGATGGCACATGTCCAGGCCTAAATAGACTTCCCTCTTGAGAGGCCAGAGCGCCGACAGCGGCGGGGCGGGGGGGCTGTGTGTAGTTGGGCGCAAGCACTCAAGGGTAAAATGTGCTCTGAGGTGGTTTGTTTTTTAGGTACAACTAGCTTAATCTATATTTAAAATGTTGGGGTATAAAATACTTAGAAACAAATATGCCGTATTTAAACATAGCATCTTAACCTGTGTTTGCAGTGTTGCAGCCCTCAGCGATGTAACATTTACTAACTGTTCTTGGTAGCATGAAAATAGAGCATACTGAGTGACTCATTTACTTTCGGTTGAGTAGGAATATACCAACATCACGATACCCTTTTTTTTTTTTTAAAGATTTTATTTATTTATTTATTTGACAGAGAGAGAGATCACAAGTAGGCAGAGAGGCAGGCAGAGAGAGAGAGTGTAGCAGGCTCCCTGCTGAGCAGAGAGCCAATGTGGAGCTCGATCCCAGGACCCTGAGATCATGACCTGAGCTGAAAGCAGAGAATTTAAACTTTAACCCACTGAGCCACCCAGGCACCCCATGATACCCTTTCTGGTCAATCAGTTAAACTCTGACATTTATTTTAGTCTTTTAAATCAAATGTAGTAGTGGTTATTGTTTAAAAAAAAAAAAATCCCAGAAGCGCAGTTTCTGAGTGAAAGGTATATGCAAACACCAGCTCCCACACTGGCTGTCCTTTGACGTTACTGTAGGGTGCCAAAGTTTGTAGACCGAGGAATTAGAGTGGACTCAAGACTGCCCCCTACGAGAACGCCACTTAGTAGCATTCCAGTATGCGTTCTCCGAAGGGAGAGAAGGGGCTCGAGTTACCGGCAGCAGGTAGAGAAGCCCATCCATGACCCTACATGTGCCTGTGTGTCCAGGATGCGAGTGCGATGCAGCATGTGCCTCACTCACAGCAGGAAGAAAACTGGGTAGGGTCATGGATGCAGGAGAGAGAGCATAGGCTTCTCCACCAGGTTAAGGTAGATTTAATCTGTCCCTGCCATGTAGAATCCAAGGGGCTTTGGGTAGTCAACTCCTTGTACGTCTCTGAATCTCATTGTTCTCATCTCTAAGATGGGGATAACCACCAGCTTTTACACAGTAGAAATGAAAACTCTAAAACATGGCTCTTCTTGGCCATCTAAAACGTAGCACTCCCTTGAAAAGGAGATTGTGCAAATTCATTGCTGGACCAAAATATTCTGAATGATTAGCAATGGGAAATACCTTAACTCTTAAATGCTTTAGAGCTTTTCTTCATTTATCTTGTTCTCCATTAGTCTTGTTGGGGTAATTAGATTTTGATTATAAAAGTACTTGTGCTTTGTGGTAAATAATGAGTAAAAGCAATAAATAAAAGCCCTTTACTTTTCCATTCATACTATGACACTTTTTTCTTTTGTTTTGGTTTTGATTTGTTGACTGCTGGACTGGCTAGTTTGGGTTTTGGTTTCCAAAATGAAAAATGCCACTTTTTTGAGTGGTTTGTTTGCGGTGTCTAAAGGGAGAAATTCCTATCACCAGTGGTCAACCTGCTGACACTCAGCAGGACCTCTGTGATTTAAAGCGCCTTAAAAGTTCTAACTACGAAACTCTCCAACTTAATATAAAACTAGATTTTAATTGGCTTGTGTGGTGAAAGGCTCTAATTAAAGAGCTTGCCCCTTCAGGGAAATGCCACAGCCCTCTGGCATACACTCCCTCTGTGAGGGAGGCCTGTGGCCTGACGTTGCAGCTCAACTCCAGAGCCACTTGCATAAAGAATGTTTGATTTCATAAACAGAGAACTTGAAGTTTCCTAGTAGTTTCTTGTTCTGTTTTTAAAATTCTAACTACAGGCCCCCAAGAGTCAATCCACCTGTTTTGGGATTGTTGTAACTACCATCAGATCCCCGGGGAAAGACAGATGACAAGGAAGAAATCTGAGTTTCAAAGAAAATGGTTTTAATTCACCAAGACAATGAAGTGATACTTAGGTCAAAATATAGAGGATTGCCTCTCACATTCTAAGCTGGTTTTTCATGAAAGTGATTTTATCTAAAGTAAAATAAAAAGTTGAGTGTCAAACATTTCACTTAAAAGGGTTGAAATTAGTGCCCAATTAACCTGTATCCAGAGCTAATTAGTAGCTGCCCAGCCTGTGTGGCACTGCAGGTTACCATATTGAAGTACGTCCGTCCTGTAGGGAATAACCCATTGACTATCCCAAATGGTGCCCACTCCTCAGCCACCCTGCCCCTCTGCTTCCCATAACCTCCTCATGATCCAGCAACAAAAGGGATGACAGAATAGGGGTTCGCTGGACCCCGCACCAGCACTGTGACCCGGGATCCAGTCTGATTAGCCCGTGCCCTACTAGCTGTTGATACCATATTTTGAATGTTCATCCCTTTGTCAATAGGAGCTGAATGACACAGCGGTGATTAATCCAGAAATCAACATTTGGCAATTTTTTCCTGAATACTGAACACAGGAAATGTGATGTGGGACTTAAATGGTCAAATGCGGAACTGAGAATGCCAAACCTCAGGAAAAAATCACATGCCTGCTTAACTCCCTTCACCCTCTGTATTATCCTACATTCCTTTTCTCTTTCTCATATACTCGGATTTTCTTTTCTTGCAGCCTGAGAGGGCATTGCCCCATTTTGTGCAGTTATCATTGGATCTTGACATGGGTGCTTTGGGTCATTTAGTGTTAGCGTCCAGAGGCTACCGTCAGTGACAGGATCACTGTCCATGTAGATCTTACCGAGCCGCTGTTTGAATGCTGAGATTCATTTCTTTTCTTCTAAGGAAAGGCACAGTGTCATTTTGCTCTGTGATTTACTGCTTCTACCAGATGTTTTAGTGACCTTTCATTAGTCTCCTAAAGATCTAACCATCCATTCCTTTAAGTTCTGATTGTTTTGAAGGGAGTGATTTTTTCTTGTCATTTGGGATGAAGCAGTATGGTGCAAGAATCTAGAACATGGGCTCTGAACTCACCTGCGTTTGAGTTTCAGCCCTGCCTTTTACCTGTGTGACTTCAGGCAAGTCACCTAACTGAGCCAAACCTGTTTTGTCATTGGTTAAAGTAGAGATGATAATAAGAGTGAATTACTTCTTAAATATGATATAAGCATTAAATGCTTAGAGTATTCAATAAATGCTAATCTCACACAATAAGCAATCTAATTTTCTGACCCAGGCAGATGAGCTGCTTGAATATTTGGCATCTGAATTGTTGGAAAGGACCATGTGATTTTGGGAAAGTCACTTGATTATTCTGAGTTCCAGAAAATGGGAAAGCAACTATAGGACAATTTGCTCAACAATTACTGAGCACCTTTATGGGATACAGTAGTGGATAAAGCAGACAGGTGGTGTTCATGGGGCTTACACAGAAGTAGGACCGAGGACTGATTTTTCAGCCGACAAGGTGAAAAAGTGCCACATATACAAGCTACAAAATCAGATGTGATTCTCCCTCTCAAGAGAGTAGGTTTTATTCTCTATGAAATTAGTGAAGCATTCTAGTCAACAGGAGCTACAAAGATAATGTCAGTAGTACCAAACAGGTGGCAGTGCTTGGGGACTTACTCTACTAGGGATTTCCAGATGGCTGAGTAGGAACTTGAAGCTGCCTTTCGAGGGCCTGAGTTGTGCAGAATTGACCATGTCTGCCAGTGGTTACCTTGCCTGCTCACTTCTGTGGGAACAAATATGTTAAATGAAATCTGGAATGTATCTCTGGTGATCCAGATCACTAGATCTGGAAGTTTCTCTGGGCTTGCTGATGGCTTCAGGCCCAGAACTTTCATCTCCCGGAGTTTAAGGTCACGCCTGGAAGAGGTATGGGAAGGGAGCAGGTGGCTTTATACACAGGGTCAAACAAGAGTTTGTTTTGCTGGACCATGGCTTACAGTATCAATATTTCAAGGCTCTAAAGGGGCCCCTGGAAAACTGATGCCCAACCTGGACTGGAAGTGTGACAGATGCAGGGACATGACTGTGAAGGATAAAGGGAGAGGGTGCAAATAGGCCTGGCAAGCCTCCAGAGCACCCCGCAGTTCTCACGGCTGTGAAGGAGAACGTTCTTCTCCTAAGAACGGAAGAACTGGGAAGAAGCGGTGGACTGCAGCCCAGTTCTGAGAAAGCTGCCCGGCCCGTGGGGTGTCCCCAAGCAGAAGTCACTCAGCGAAGAAGCCCAGTGCAGGGCCGGGTGGGAGGAGGCTGGCCTCAGCAGGAAGACTGTTGAATCTAGGGGGGCCACAACTGGGGCTGTCCGCCAGGTTCCCACGGCCTGGGGGGGGGGGGGGTTGGCACCCCTTCACGGGGCCGGGGGCAGACCCTAAACTGCACACCTTCTTGGGGAGCTGTGGCACACAGTGGTACATCCTTAGGAATCTGTAGGCCCGCAGGCCCACCTCTAGACCATCATTCCGTACTGATTACCCAGGTCAGGCACTGGGGGTGCAGCCCTAAGTGGGGTTGATAGAAGGGTCCTTTCACCAGGGTAGGGCACTGTGAAAGTACCATGGGGGTGTCCTTCCCCAAAGAGGGTGGCCATTAGACTCCTCTCTGGAGGCCAGGTGACCTGGGCCTTGCTGAGGAAACAGCAAGTAGAGAGGCCTGTTGTGGGAATGAAAGGGCCTGCATGCTGGAGTGCAGGGAACATTAGTGGTGGGTGGCAGGGGGTGAGGTTCGGGGGGGAGCAGGAGCCAGAAAAGGCAAGGCCTTGTCAGCTGTGGTGATGCTTTTGGACTTTCTTCCAAATGCAGTGGGAAGAATTGGAGATGTTCTGAGCAGGGGAGGGATGCGATCTGATTTAGATTTTGTCACGGCACCCTTGCTGCTGTGTGAAGAATCATCTGGAAGGTGGCGAGTGTGGTAGTGGGAGACGGATTAGGAGACTAAAGCAACCCCAGGGAATGGCAGTGGAGACTTGGACCTGGCCGGAGTTAGTAGACGACTGATTTCAAAGTTATCTGAGAGGTCGAACTGACTGGGCTTGCCGATGGCTTCCCTGGGTGAAAGGAAAGGAAGACTCAAAGCCGTCAGGTTTCTGGCTTTGTCAACCAGGCAGATGGTGATGCCACAAGCTGATGTAATAGGGAAGCAGGCGAGGGAAGAATTGGGGGATGAGTGTGCCAGGAAGTTAAGACCTTGCCTCTGGACAGGTTTGGGATGCCCGTCAGCCAAGTGGCAATGTCAGGTGCATTGGACTTGGAGCACACATGTCCAGGTGCAAAAATGATTCTTGGGGAGAGGTTAGGCTGGCGATACAAATCAGAGCTGTCAACCTGAAGAAGCTCAAGGACTGCGTGAGTTCACTTAGAAAAGAGAGGAGTCGAACATTCAGATGAAGTAGAGGAAAAGGAGTCAGGAAAGAGGAGAAGAACCAGGGGAGGAGGGAGGCAAACAGCTCAGAGAGGAGGTGCTTTGGGGAGAGGGCGCTCACCGGTAAGGGTCTCAGAGAGCAGGGCCAGTAAGGAAACCAGCCAAGTCTGGCAGCAGGTGGGTGCCTCGGTGATCTTATCGAGATCACCTTCAAGTTAGTGGTGACAATGGAAGCCAAAAAATGGGCCAAAGAAGGAAGGCAGAAACAGCAGGCGTAGAGCGTGCATCTCAAGAGTTCTTTTGTGAAGGGAGCTGAGAGACGGGCTAATCACTGGGGGAGGCTATGGAGTCCCAGGGAATCTTCAATATTTATTTTAAAATGGAACAAGTTGGGGGCTCCTGACTGGCTAAGTTGGTGGAGCATGTGACTCTTGTTCTTGGGGTTGTAAGTTCAAGCCCCCTATTGGCTGTAGAGATGACTTAAAAATGAAATCTTTAAATAAAACGGAACAAGTTGTGAAAAGAACCCCGGGACTAATAGTCTGCATCCCACTTCGCTGACATTATATTCTCAGACAAAAAGGAAGAGCAGAACCTGCCCCTAGCCACCGGGTAGAGACAGCCGGGGCGGCACGGACTCCTGCCGGCTCAGGGTAGTTGGGGTGACTGGGAGCGGGTGGGTGTCCGTGGAGGGGTCCTGAGTGGTGTCAGTCCCGTGTCTCCGACCTGGCTCTGACATGATAAAGCGAGCTCCTCTGTGAGCGCTGAGTGGGAACTTAAGCAAGGCCAGTCTCGGAGGACTTCAGTCAAGATCTGTAACAGCAAGAGGGAGCAGCATTGTCCATCCTCTCCACGTGATAGCAGCAACTAGAGGGAGGGCCAGGTCTGGCATTTGGGTCTCGGGAACATTAAGATAGACATTGACACAAGGAACAAGTTCCTCTGAGACCCAGCTAGGTTGCACACTGCCGATCGAGGAAACTGGCTACCCACGCCACAAAAGGGCGTGAGCCAAAATCCCTCTCTTGCCATTTCTTTCGCAAGTTTCCCAAACTCTTGATTGTCTCTGGCGAGCAGATGATCTGGGCAATAGCTGCCATGCAGAACAGTGGACTTCCAGCAAGAGCCCAAGTTCACCTGAGAAAATCTGGAAAAATGAGCTTGTCAGAGATTGGATAATTTCACCAAGAAGTCTACGCTGCAATTTGAGAGCGAGGAAATGAATGGCTAAGGTGAAACCATGAACCTTGGTATTTGTAAGAAAATATGTGTGACCTAGACATAGAACAATTGGAGAATCCCTTGATTTTCCTGGAAAAATGGGAAATAAGGAATAATATATGGGACTTCAAGTTAGGAGATTGTGTCAGGGAAAGAGAATTTGAGATGTTAGCCCCTGGAATTTCCCAGGTACACCAGAATGGGGTCTAAGGACTGGAACACAGAAGCCTTTAATATGAGGGGTGTCAGAGGAGCATGTATGTCCAAAAATTAGAAGTAAAGTAGGCGATCAGAAGTGATTTCCCTGTGGGGGTTGTATGTACTTGGAGACCTCAGGCCGCTAGCTTCTCTAGGCCATGGTTTCTGAATCCTGATTCCAGAAAGAGGCAAGATGTGGTTGAAATACAAGTGTTATAGTTCTCTGAGCCTTTACTAGAATGCTCTGCTAGAAGAGTGCATTTGGTAAATTTTTGACGTGTTGATAATTTCATCTCTGAGATGATGAATGAAAAATGACAGCAGACTATTGAGGTATACTCCTCTCCTAGAAGGAAAAGATGTCTCCTTAAAGAGTTCCACGTTGGAAGGTATTCAGACTGACAGTGGGCGAGTGGTGGGAAAACAAGAAGAGAAAAAGCCATGCCCACCCAGACGTTAGCAGGAAGAGCCTGAGTGAGCAGAGAACTTGGCTCCGAGGCAGGATGGAATCCCGCTCTGGCCTCTGGGAGGCTTTGCTTGAATGAGGTGCATACTGCAAAAAGCTCAGGAGACCCTGGGTAGGATCTCATGACCAGAAACTAGAAGGCACCAAGGTGTGAGAGAGAGACTTCCAAAAGGCATTTAGGTCACATGGTCACATGACTGACATGAGAATGAAATCACTGGGGTACCTCAGAGGCCCCGGACTGGACCGGTGACGGAGCTCTCTCCCTCCTGGGAGCCACTGGTGAGAACTGGAACCTGCAGGAAGCTGAGGCTTTCCAACTAGGGCCAGTCAGTACTGAGAAAGGGTGTTTGGAGGGCAGCGGAGGGGCATAAACCATGGAAAGAGCCCAGACGTCAGACAGAAGAATGGATAAAATGTGGTGATAAACACAATGGAATACTACTCCGGCATCAGAAAGAATGAAGTCTTGCCATTTGCAATGATTGGATGGGACAAGAGGGGATTATGCTAAGGAAATAAGTCCATCAGAGAAAGACAATTAGCGTATGATCTCACTCATGAGGAATTTAAGAAACAAAACAGGATCGTAGGGGAAGAGAGGAAAAAAATAAAACATGATGACAGTGAGGGAGACAAACCCTAAGAGACTCTTGCTCGTAGGAAACAAACTGAGGCCTGCTGGAGGGCAGGGGGGTAACTGGGTGATGGGCGTGAAGGAGGGCACGCGATGTGATGAGCACTGGGTGTTACATAAGACTGACGAATCACTGACCTCTGCCTCTGAAGCTAATACACTCTATGTTAATTGAATTTAAATAAATTTTTTAAAAAGAAAGGGGCATGATGTAAAAACAACAGCTGCCAAGACATTACAGGACCCCGCTGTGGAGGGACTGGCAAAGAAACAACCCGGAAATGATGGGGACCTTCCAGAAAACATGGCCTCATCAGTATGTTTCCGTAGTCTGGGTTCAGGCTTTTCCTTTTGGATCTGCTGGGCTCCAAGCTGTCTCCGGCCTGTCAGGGTCACATCTCACCCAGGGTAGTTCTGCTCTGATTATGTTAGATCCTGTCCTGTGCCTGTCCCAAGGCAGCAAGCCCACTGGCTAAGGCGGGAGCATCAGCGCTTATTGCCTGCAGGTAACAAATGCAGATTCCTGGTCGGCCCCGCCTGCCTTCTGAATGAACACCTAAAGGTGGATGGAGCTCCAGGAATCTGGCCTTCAAATGTGGTTCTCCGATGACTCTATCCAAAAATAGAACTTCTGAACCACTCGTTTGCCCGCACCTCTTCTTGCTCAAGGCCCCCGTGAATTCTATGGCTTACGGCCGGAGTATTGCTTTTTGTCCGCCACAGCTGTGCCACAACTTAGCTGATGGGACAACAGACAAGATTTCCTCTGGAACCAAGCCTTAAAAAAAAGTCTTAACTTTTCTAATGGGTAGATTTGCAGTGATTCTCAATTCTACACGTTAGAAAAATAGAAATGCGCAGGCCCCACCCCAGACCAGTTAAGTCAGGATGTCCGGGGTAGGACCCAGGCTTTTTTTTTTTTTCCGGTTTTGTTTTGTCTTAATCTTTCTAAGTGGTTCTGATGTAAGGCCAGGGTGGAGAACCACCCCTGTTTAAACATTAGAAAAGTATAACACTTCTTGAAAGGCTCTATTCTTCGTGATACCTTTAAATCAACAAATAACTCCTTTTCATTTCCTCTCCATCAAAGATAGCTCTTGGAAAAGATGAAACAAATCTGGCTAAAAGAGAACACTCTATATAGGTAGCTGTACAAAACAGATTCACATCTCTTGGCCCTAAAAACTTGCTTTCAGGGCACTGCAGAGATTTGCAGATATAAGGGAGCAGCCATACGTTCTTACAGTGAATGAGAAAAGAGAGTGCCAAAAGACAGGAATCAAGGAAATGTCAACCCAATCGTCCAAAAGGTGACTCATGGACAATACAAGCCAGTAAGATTGCATCTGTTTCCTGGAAAATTTATAGAATGCTTAATTAAAAAGATAATTTGTGTGACTTTAAGAAGGAATCAGTAGGAAGGGTAGACCATTGGGTAGATCAGGGGGTGCTGGAGATGGAGGTTATCTCTACATCTGACAGGATCTCACAATATCACCTCACATTCCATGATGAAGGGTGGACCAAGTTCTCACTCAGTTTATGTGAATTTACAGCTGCTTAAACACATCCAAAGGGACCTCTAATCTTTCTAGTACTAAGATTCTTTGAAAGCTATAGTTGTGAAACTTTTTATTATGAAAATGAATTTATGTGAAGAATTTTATCCAAAGTGATTTATACTCTAACCAAGGAATATATATTATTATATTATATTATATTATATTATATTATATTATATTATATTATATTATATTATATGTATAATATACATATATTGCTCTTCATCAAAGATCGTGTCCTCAGAATTAGGATGAAACAACTATGGTTAAAAGAGAGCACTATATAGGTTCCTGGAGAAAATCTATTTATTATGTCTCTTGGCCACACACACATATGTATTGAGGGTGGGGGCTTGGAAGAGCCCAGCAGACATTCTTCCACATTATGCCTCAAAAACCCGCCCCTCTCCCTGTAAGGCCGTGCAATAAGATATAACAGACTTTGGCTTATTGGGCTCTTAGCCCAACCTCAGCTGTTGTTCATCTTCAACTCTGGTGACTCGCTTGTGCTCAGTTCTCGCACAGATAATAGAGAATTGTCTTGGCAAGAGACGGATGACGTTTATCCTGCGTAGATTCCCAGGGCCTGGCTTGCTGCTGTGCACTGTGTCTCCGTGTTCTCTGCACAGGCTCACCTCCTAACAACCGCACAGGCCCTGAGTGTACCCTGCAGACTTAGCTGAACGCTGCATTCTGGAGATGCTTGCTCTCCGAAGAATCTCCTGTACTAACAACAACAACAACATTTTTATCACTACTAAGTAGCCCTATTTTTCAACCACATAAATTTTCTGGAATATTTTTGAAGAAACCAGATTTCTTGAAGAGCTGCTGGGTCCTTCAAAAATGCCTTTCCTTCAGATGTAGACAAAGTTTAATAAATTCTGAGGGCCCATCAGAGTAAGAAGGTGAAGTCAAGTCCAAAAGTGGGTTCATGGGACTGTTGGTTCAGCTGCATCTAACAGAGACCGACAGTATCAAAGACTTAAACAATATCAAAGCTTATTTCCTTTACCTAATAGTTTGAAGGTCTGCTGCCTAGGATCAGTGATGGGGACTCCACGGTGTCACAGACCCAAGCCCCTCTTGTCCTACTGCTTCATCATCCTCATCCGCATGGTCCAAATGGCTGCCTGCAGCCGCCAACCTCAGGCCAGGGAAGAGAGGTGGGGCATACCCTCCCCAGAAGCTGCACCCCACATTTACACACACACACCACCAGCCACAAGGAAGGCTGGGAAATGTCTTTATTTTGGGCAACCAGCAAAAATTGAGATTTTGAGATTCTATTAAGAGAGGGAGAGAACAGACACTGGAGAACAGCAAGTAGTCTCTCCAGCATATTCCTGGAAAATATAGCATTTAAGAAGGGGGAGTGGGTGGCTCAGGGAGGGAGGACTCATCTCATGCAAAGAACGACATCTGGCTTCAAGTATCTAAGTCACCCTCACAAAGCCTTGTGCTGTCCCTGGCCTTCCTTTAGAGGGCACCATTCGGGCTGGAGGGAACAGCGCCTCTACCACTCACACCCCCATTCCCCCCACCCCCCGGGGGCGGGGGGCTGCCCCTCCCAGGGATCTGGGCCCTGGTGTGTGAGGTGGCCTTGAAGGGGCACAGAGTCACTAACCGACGCCCTATCCGAGCCGACCCACAACCTCTTTAGGTCGTTGCAAGAACCACAGAATTCTGGACTGGAAGTAATGGGCAGAAACTGGAGGAAGAAGGTGCTCCCAGCCACAGAGCTAATTAGGAACCTGTTTTCCACGCGCCCCTCCGCACTAGCGCACATTCTGCGTTTTCGTCGTCCCATGCCTCCTTTCGCACTGAAGCATTTTCAATCAGTTCCTGGTTGCTTTGCTTGTACCTTTCCGTGTAGCCGGTTCTTTCCTTGGTGCCCCTCCCTTTCATTCCTCCAGCTGCGGAGAACAGTTTTCTGGAGCGTTTGAGCAAACCCACACACGTTCGTTCCCCTCCCCCACTGGTCGTCTTTAAACAAAGAGAATGCTGCTTTCTACTACCAAAAAAAAAAGAAAAAGAAAAAAAGCTGGAGACGATTCCGTCCTTTAGGTCCACAGGGTAGATCTCGGGTCGCGCATTCTTCTACCTGTGTGCAACTTTAATTAGTTGAAGCAGGAGCTCTGTGCCAGGAAAGGGCAGTATATCTCCGTCTTGATCTGCAGAGCAGACTTTCTTCCCCCTTCATCATGCTATTTCAAGCTGAATGCCACTTGCAGTCTGGAAACCGACAGCGTGTGTTATTGGCCAACTGGTCTCTGGTCGTTTCCAGGTGTTGGCGGTCCCCGCGGGCAGCGGCGCCCTGCCGGTGACAGGAGAACCCTGTGCGCTTTACAGAGCGCCTCCTGAGCCTCGTCTCCTGTCCGCCCGCAGGCTTGCCCTGCCGGTAAAGAAGTCCCATCACCCTCATTTTGGTTCTGCACAAACCGAGCTGGGAACGGTTAAATGACAGAGAACGAACTAAAACTGGGTCCGATCTGGGTTGCTAATGTAAGATGTTCAAGAACTGTCCGTGGTTAAAAGAGAATGAGAGTCTATTTTTAACAATGTTCTTTTCTCCCTGCCACAGTCCCGAGATTGCCCTCAGCTTTGATTTGATAGAATTATTTTCCACAGTCCTCTGTGTCAGGCTTTGAAATTCGGTTCTGCCTCTGGGTCTTGTTTTGCCTAGAGGTGAGGATGGTAAAGCAGGGCTCTTTCTTATGTAATCTCCCCGGGTCTTATGTTTTAGTTCTCTACCTGCAAATTTGTAAAGTCACTTTGAATCTACCGCAGTAAAGGGAAACTAGTCTCTCATTTCTGCTATTTAAGAATTAGATATTTAAGATTTAAGGAACTAAATATAAATATTGCTTATCCAGAAGCTTTCTGAATATTTCATTTCTAGCGGAAATGCTGGATCCTCTTAGGCAACTTTATCCCTTACCAAATAACTTGAAAAGGAATCTTTAAAATTCTATAAGGGTAGCCAGAACTGGTTTTTGTTGGAAGAAGGTAGTTTGCACAGAAAGTAGTTCTCAGTTTATAAGACTGCCAGAAAATGGATCTTATATTGAAAATAGCTAAGAGCACAATCATTGTTTTAAGGACTCTTCAAGATGGGAGTAAATGTTCAGTATTTTTAACACGTATTGACATGTATCTGGATGAGCTCTTTTAAAGAAAAATCACAAGTTTTATAAAAGAAGAAGAAACTTTAAAACTGTGTCACTTATAATGTAAAATTAAGGCAGTTGAAATTCAGTGGTTGACTCATAGCTCCCACATCCCTCTTCAGTTCTCTGTAGCTCAGATGGTTTTCTTTAAAAATTAGTGATATCAGCTAAATGGGACTATTTCCCACTCCTACCCACAGAGGAAAGTGCTTTTTGTGAACATGTCAGCTCCGTCCCATCATTAAGTGCCATCATGGAGTGCAGCAGAAGCAGGCTGGCTGTTCGCACAAGTGCCAATATTAGTACAGTATCAGAACCGAATCCAAATCAGACAACCCCCAAATTTTCACCCATTTACTTTATGCACATCAGTCACCTTTTCTTTTTAAGAAATTTTATGCCTAGGCTAGAGCTTCGAAGTCTTCCAATCTGGCTTCTTTAGTATGGACATGGGGAAACTGAGGCACAGAGCTGTCCAGCAATTCGCCCAACATCACACAGCTTGTTGCTGAGCCTAGAACCCAGGCCTATGTGACTCCCAGACCTTTGTTCCTTCTGCAGCGTTGCTTCACAGAGCAGAGACTATCTGGTCCACGCCCTCTCCATGCCTTTTCCTACAAGGCCGCCTTCCCCCCGGCATCTCGCTAAGTAGGAGGCAATCTCACAAACTTCCGGAGAAAACCTCCAGGTATGGGAAGCCAGCTACCGCATCCCTCCCTCAATCTGAGCTCCACTCTGCAGACATTATAGGTCTCTCCAGACTAAGCCGTTCTATCACTCTTTCCTGTGATGTGCTTTCTCACTACCCTCTTCCTGACACAGTCCAGCTGTCAGTGCCTCTTTTATTAAAGTGGGACCCAGAGTGGAGCTCCTCCAGCCTGTTCCTCATCACTGCACTCCCAATGTCTATCAGTCCCACCGCGGTCCCGCTTGTATCCCAGGCCCCCAAATCCAGCCGTCTTTGCCTCTCCTCCTTCCCTCCCAACTCCCAGCATCCAAGCAATTTCTATCACAGCTCACCCTCTTTCTACTCCCACGATTCAGTATTTTTTACTTCACTGTGGACCTAGTCCCCTCCCTGGTTTCCTTGCCCCAAGTCTCTCCAGAAACGCTTTCCTAATCTCCAATAGCTATGCAAGGTCTAATCACTGTTATTGCCACTCCCTGGACAAAGGAGCCTCCGGCCCTGGATTCTGGTTTTGCTATGCCTCTGCTACAGCTCTGTGGCTTTAGATGCATGATTTATACCTTCGGCCCCGGTTTCCCCTCTTACGAAATGAAGATATTGAACAAAGACAGTCGCTAAAGAAATGCCTCCGATTCTAAACTCTTGTGTCTCCGCACTCCTATCTGCCCACCAGACTGCTTCCAAAGAAATCTTAATACACTGATGATTTTTTTCTTCTCCGCAGAAGCCTTCACTTGTCCCTCTTTTCACATAAATCCCAGTCTCCATAGCCTGGCATTAAGGACCCCTACAGATTGGTACTGAACCCCCCTCCCTCAACACACTTTATTTTTCCGTGCTCTTCACAAGCCCACACTCAGGCTAAACTCAGCCACTCGCTCTGGGTCACACTTGGGCCAAGCTGCCCACCTCTTTGCTCTTGCAGCACCGAATGCCGTCTGCCTTGTGCTATAAGGGGACGATGTGCCTTGGCTTTGTAAGCTTCAAAGCAGGGCCCACACCTTCCTCATCCCTGTCTCTCACACAATGCTCAGCACTTAGGAGGCACTGAGTAGGTAGTTGTTGAGTAAATTTATTCAACCCAAAATTGCACTAACATTTTTTGGCCATTCTATCATAGTCTTGACTCATACTGGGCTTCCAGTCAAATAAAGTCCTTAAGTCTTTTAAAAATATAATCTTTAATTAAGTGGGTTTTCTTCCATTCTTTCCTTTTGCCCCCTTTTGAACTGATATTCAGAACTTCATCGATTGAAGTTAAACTTTCATCCGTTGTTCTTATCTCTACAGATGTTTTTGGTTCTTGATTCTCTTATCTAGTTCATTGGTTTCCCATTATGTTGTCCACAGGGGCAATGGGTATTCTGACTGTTCTGGTGAAGTTGCCATAGTAATGTTGAACAGGAGAAAGACTGGAGGCTTGGCACCTCATTCTTTGGCTTGACAATGACCTCTTTCCTAGCAGTGTTGGGATATGATTACTTAACCATGACTACTTGCTTATTTTATTATAATTCATTGTGTATATAGACAATGAAGAATAATCTATACATTCATTCAAGTCACTTATTAAGAATGAATCAGGGGGCGCCTGGGTGGCTCAGTTGGTTAAGCGCCTGCCTTTGGCTCAGGTCATGATCTCAGGGTCCTGGGATAGAGCCCCGTGTCAGGCTCCCAGCTCAGCAAGGAGTCTGTTTCTCTCTCTTTCTCCGTCTGCCCCCCCCGCAACTCAATCTCTCTCTCTCTCTCTCTCTCTCTCTCTCTCTCAAATAAATAAAATCTTAAAAAAATAAAATTAAAGAACCAATCAGGTATAAGGCAGTGTATAAGGCTTTGTGTAATATAAAACAATGATTAAGATTTGGCCACTGTCTTCTTTGAGCTGCAAAGAGCAAGTAGGACTCATACACAGACCAAAGTAGTCTAAGGTAGGATGGAGGTAGGTCAAAGGGCTTAGAGAGTCAAAGGATGGAAAAAGGCACATTTCTGCCTGATGAAGCCTTACAGAATGAGTAGGATTATCGTAAGTGGAGACGAGGATATCAAGGTACAGGCTAAGCTGTGGTACCAGACAGTCTATGATGCAGATGCTTTACCACAGTGGTAGTTCAAGGCTGAACTCTCAGCTTGACTCTCTCAGCAGTCAAGGTAGGGAGGGGATCCAAGCCTAGCTGCTCTGTCCTCAACAAAAGGCTTCCACTTGCGCATTCAAGGTGACTGCTCCAGTCCTCACCATTGCCAGCCAGAAGGAAGGGAGATAGAGACCAAGACAAAGCTTTCAGTTGTTTTTAAGTATATAACCCGGAAATTGCTTACACTGCTTGTATTCATATCACATTGGCCTGTGTTTAGTCACGTGACCACACCCAGTTGAAAAGGAGTCTGGGAAATGTAGTCTTTCACTGGGTGGCTCCATATCCAGCTAGAATGATTACATTGGAAGGAGAAAACAGATACTGAAAAGGCAACTCACAGTCTATCACAAGGAGAAAGAGAAGTCTCATATTCCATGTGAGGAGAAAAACTGTAAAAGAGGGAGCTGATTGATAAAGTCTCAGTTGAATAGAAATGAATGGAAACATAGATTTGGGTTTAGTAGAAAAAACTAAAACTTAAAATGAAGGAACAGGCCATCTTGAGAGTTAGAATTCTTCACCTCTGAAAATAATAAAAAATGATACAACGAATTTGCACTGAGAGAGAAGATGTACAAAATGTCAGCCTCTCACACTGGTGACTGTGTGATGGGAGGTGGGGTGGAGAAAAGAGGTACAGGAGGGGCACCTGGGTGGCTCAGTTGCTGAACATCTGCCTTCAGCTCAGGTCATGATCCCCAGGGTCCTGGGATCAAGCCCCGCTTCAGGCTCCCTGCTCAGCCTGGAGTCTGCTCTTCCCTCTCCCTCTGCTGCCTCCCCTGCTTGCGCTCTGTCTTGCTCACTCTCTCTCTCTCGCAAATAAATAAATAAAATCCTTAAAAAGGAAAAAAAAAGAAGTGCAGGAGACAGGCAGACCGGAAACTGTCAGGGAACTAAACACTAGCGCTGACATGAGGCAATAAGAGGGGGAGCAGGAAGAGTGGACTGCAAAGAACGAAGAGAGAAAAACAGCTTGGCTGTCCACATGTGTGCCTCTCCGCGGGGAGCTGGGCGCAGGGAGGGCGGATCTGGGGAGCCCGGGAGCTTGGCTGCCTTAGAGATTCAGAAAGGAAGACTCCAGGAAGCCCTGCCTTTGCCCTGGTCATGGGCTTTGCTGCATCATGCCAAGCCCAGCAAATAGAACCCAGTTCTCTCTGGGTCAGACAATGAACATCGCAATAGGCTTGCTCCTGAGAAGGCATTTTGTTCAGGAACAAGTGGTTTTTTTTTCTCTCTCCTTCCTGATTTATGTTTCCGTTTAAATTCAGTAAAAGCATGACTGAATTTTAAAATAATGTGGCCTGTGTTCCCCTGCCCCTTGCTCAGTCATCAAAGGTATGTAATCTGTTTGTTCTGAAAATGCAACTGTTCTCTGGATTTACATGGGCTCTGATAGGAAATGTTCTGTGTAACAATAAAAATCATTCCCTTTGGCAGATAGTACTGTTGCTTTGTGTTCTGTCCAAGAACGATATTTCACATCTGTTAAATAGTAGCATTTCCGCCACCAACCAGATTCCCTAGGTGGCCAGTTTGTATTCCAAATCAAGGGCGTCCAATCCTGTGGCTCCTAACGGTTGGTCAGGGCCAAGTCTAAAGGGTCAGAACCATAGGTGAACGTACCCGAGCAGCCCCTGCAGATCCCTGGGAGGACAGAGGGAGACACCCTCGGAAAGGGCCTCCAGGGAGGTCCTTCCTCCCTGACGTATCTGAGGCGCTCCTGTTTGGAAGGCAGGAAAATCCATGATGTTGGCACAGTCGCAGAAGCTTCCTTGTGTTGGGTTCCTGCTGTGTGCCAAGCAGTGGCTTGAGGACTTTCGTGCATGATCTCATTTGTACCTTGTAAGGGTTTTCTGTGGCCAGTTCTCTCTACCTCCCATTTTATAGAAGAGGGATCAGAAAGGTCAAGTGACTTGAGCAAGGTCACACAGGATTCCAACCTCACTCTGTTGGCCTCCAGAGCCCAAGCTCTTTTTTTTTTAATCCCCCAAATATGTTTATTTTATTTTTTCAGTGTTACAAGATTAATTGTTCATGCACCACACCCAGTGCTCCATGCAATACGTGCCCTCAATACCCACCACCAGCAGAGCCCAAGCTCTTAATCGCTATGTTGAACTGCTTAGTTGGAATATGTACTTTGATGCTGCATAGACTATTTCTCTGCCTCTTGGGCATTGGAAGCCAGGATGGCGCTGCCACAGGGGGACAATTTCCAGGAGCAGATCAGAAGAATGGGAGCAGGCAGAGCCTGAGCCTGGGCCTTAGAGGGAGCTGGAGGGCACAGAAGGGAGCTCAGCGGAGCTCAGGGAGTCAGGTGTGCCAGACTCACTCCCACAGAAGTTGGGTGGCATGGGGGCGAAGAGCTCAGGTTGCCTGAGTTCACCTTAGCTATGTGACCTGGGCCAAGGCAGTTGCCCTTTCTGTGCCTCAGTTTCCCTCTCTGTAACACGAGTAGAAGAATGCTATCCGTCTCATAGGATTGTCATGAGGATTCATTGAGGGAATTTATCTGAAACAAACTGCTGCCCCACTGTACTCTTTTTTCCTCTTTTTCTACAGTCATGACTCCCAGTTTCTAGTGAGGCACATGGCCTCCCAGAATAAAGACTATACTTTCCAGCCTCCCTTGCAGCTGCATATGACCAAGTAACTATGGCCAATGATGTAAGCAGATATTATGAGGCTGCTCCCTGGAAAGGCCAGCTGATATGTACTGTTTGCTCCCTTTTCCTTTTTAGTCCCTTTTTCCAATCTGCTGCTAGAATGTGATGTCTGGCATTCTGGCTGCCATGTTGGACATGAGAATGAGGCCCATACTCTTAAGGATAGTGGAGGTGTGAGCTGGATGGAGCCTGTGTTTCTGAAGATTTCATGAGCAAAGCCACTATATCAGTCATTGGCCACCTACTTCTGTACTTTTATATGGCAAACAACTATCTTGGATAAACCACTATCTGGGGGGAGCCTTATTAGTAATGGTTGAATGTAATCTTAACCTATAAAACATGAAAAACACTTAAAGTGACATTTGGCATATAGTGAGCAATTCAATGAGGGTTGGATAAGTATTATTACTATTATTTTGTATTAAATCATGGATGAGGTGAGGCTCAATTACAGTTGACCCTTGAATTACACAGGTATGAAGTACACAGGTCCCCTTGTATGTGGATTTTTTTTCAATAAAGACAGTACAGAACTGTAAATGTATTTTCTCTTCCTTATTATTTTCCTAATAACATTTTCTTTTCTCTAGGTTACTTTATTGTAAGAATACAGTAGATAATACCAGTAATATACAAAACAGCTGCTAATCAACTGTTTATGTGATAGGCAAGTCTTCTGGCCAACAATAGGCTATTCATAGTCATGTTTTTAGGGAGTCAAAAGATATACACAGATTTTCAACTATGCAGGGCGATCAGCACCCCTAACTCCCACATTGTTCAAGGGTCAAGTGTAAAAGACAAGAGCTATGGGAAAGCAGAGGACAGAATTGTATCAGAATGCTGGGCTGAGGCTGGTTATTAAAACTGTGCACAAAATTTAGCTCTGAGTTGCCTGGCTACTTCGGCTCTGAATAAAAGAGAAGTCTTTGCCACCTTTTGAGCAGAAGTTTCCCATTGTGCGGGGGTTTTGTAAGACAGTCGAATCTAGCACTGCTGTGCAGGAGATTGGATGGAGAAGAGAGAAGTGTTCATTAGGAAACCATTGCAGGAATCCAGGTACTAAGCATTAAAGGATATCGGCAGTGGAAAGGGAGTCGGGGAAGAGATATGGAAGATAATTCAAAGAAGCTAAAGAGTGCTTGACAAGGAATAGCTATGAGGATAAAGGATATGCAGATGTCAAAGATGACTGAAGCTTCACATCCAAGCAATTACAGTAGTCAGGGGTCTGCTACCAAAATGCTGTGTAACAAACAATCCCGATCTCAGCACATTACAACAATAGGCACTTACTTACTGCTTATGAGCATGCAGGTGGCTCTGACTCTCTGTGGTGGCTGGAACGAGATAAGCATGGCTCCAAGCTGCCAGCTGTGTTCAGATCTGTTCCAAGTGTCTCCTCATTCTGGGAGGAGAGGCAAATTCATCTGGTGGCAGGTGACAAAAATACAAAAGACTATGCCAAGCCATGAAAGCATTTTTAAGATCCCCGTTTGCATCAGTTTCAGTAATTTCTCTTAGCCAAAGCAAGTCATGTGGCCAAATCCAAAGACAATGGGGGCATGGAAGTATCCGCCAACTCTACCAGAAGGCACTGGAAGGGTCACGTAATGGGAGGAACAAAGACTCGGGAACAATAATGCAATCTGCCATAGCAACTACAGTGAGAGTGGTACCCCAACGTGGAAATTAGAAGTAGGGTGTTAAGTTTCTTACACCCAGGCACACCTGTGCTGTGACAGACATCCATCTGCAGCAGAGTTCTGATACTCCCGTTGGGAGATCTGGGTTCCAGATCCAGCGCTGAAACATACTCAGTCTTTCTCTTATTGCTGTTTTATGCCACAGATATTTAAACTAGGCCAGCAGGTGGACTTTTTTCCCCTTCGTCTTTCATCATGCCCCCTTCCCCTCTCACACTGTAGAGAGGACCCTGCTGTTGTACAGAGGCTCTGGAGATCAGCCTTGCAACAGACGTTAGCGGATCCGCCATAAAAACAACTATCCAAATTGGACCTGCTACTGGAAATAAAAGACTAGAGAGAAATATTCCAAGATGGTACCAGTATGGTGGGACTCCAGGCTGTTTTAGGTCTTTCTGGATTTTCCAAAGCTTCTTCAGTGAACATAAACAAATTGTACCATTTCAGGGAATTTTTAAATGATTTTAAAACATCTTGTCAATTCTATTCCTTTCATCCTTTGCCAGTCAATATCTAAAGAAAAAGTATATCTGAAGCATTAGTCAGCACAATGGACCTGCTAAGCCATGCCTTCCTAGTAGGAACACACTCTTCAACTAACATGAGGGTAATCACCATCCGTCTAATACTAATTTCTCAGACGTGGTTTGAGCATTCTCTCCACCCCCTAAATTTTGGGGTGGGGGGGGCGGGGAGATTTTTAGTTTGAATACAAGAGAGAAGATTGAGGTTTTCGTCTTTTTTTGCCTCTTTTTCTTCCCTTAATTGTTGTATTGGCTTTGGACCTGTCTAGAACAAAGTCAGGCAGGAGGCCAGTACAAGATATCCTCCAGCTGTGTACTTGCTCAGTTTTCCAAACACTCCTCTTGCCCAGTGATGCACAGACCTCCGGCAAAACCACACCTGCAAAGAACGCTCTGTTGGTGTTACCTCCACCAACCGAAGCCCCATTCTCTCGGGCACGGGGGAGCAGGTGTTGACCAAGAGGAGCGTTGGAACCATGGACGTAAACTCTGCCTTGACCTTGACCTTGCCCCAACCCACCATTCTGTCCTCTCTCGTATCTAATGTCCCCTAAAACTCTCAGAGCCACTGCCTCATCTTCTTCCCTTCTCCTCAGGCCGCCTGGCTTCCTACTCCTGTCCCTCCTCTAGGGATTCTGCCCTGGGGCTCATCAACAATCTCCACGTCAAGTCCAAGGGCCAGCGCCCAGTTTACTTGGCCTCTTGGCTGTACATGAAATCTTCAGTTGTTGAGTCTTCAAACTCTTACTTTGCCTATGAAATCAAGCCTCTCCTAGTTGTCCTGGGCTCTCTCTGAACATTTATGTTCTGGCTTCTCCCTCTTACCAGACTTTGCTTGTTCTCCTGGGCATGGCCCACTGCCCTCGGACGTTCTCTTCCCTCCCCCATCTCAGCACTGATTCGTTTTTAGTTCCAGCCATATTTACCCAATCTACGTGTCAGTAACTCCAGCCCAAACCTTTCCCCTCCGATTCCTATCTCCTGGAGGTGCTGGTCCTCCCGTGGATGTCACATGGCCCTGAGACCCACCAGGTCTGGGGCCGAATTCCTCTCTTCAATAGGGATCTTTGGCTGTAAGCACCAGGGACTGACCCAGACTTGCCTGTGCATGGAAGAAACTAATTAGAAGGATTGCAAGGCAGTTCCTAGAATGAAGAGAATCACTGGGCAACCTGGCGACTGGTAACAAGAACAAAGCCACAAAGCACAGATTTAAGTTCCTGGGAGCAAATCTGACCCACCCAGCTGGGGTCATGGCTCCACTTCTCAGGGTCTGTAATCAGAACAAAGTGGAATGAGAGATACAAAAGGTCCCAAACAAGACAATAGCCACCATGCCTCCCAACTTTGTTTTTCTTCTGGACTAGGAAGGAGTCTCTCTCTCTCTCATTCTTAACTTTTTCCCTCTTCCTGCAACTCGGGTATCTCAACACTAATCAGTCATTAAATTCTGAGATTTTTTTTTAAAGCAGTTTTCCAAACAGCTGCCTTCTCTCCATCACTTGGACCTCTGACCTCCTTTGGAGCCTTATTTCTTGCCTTGATACTGATGGCCTCCTAAAAAGTCCCTTCTCTCACTCTTGTCTACCTCCAATTTGTCCTCCATGTAGTAGCCAGAGTGATCTATCTAAATGCGGATCAAACCATATTACTACCCTGTTTGGGCTCTTTACCTAGAGGATAGGCTATGGGACTTGTAGTCCACATTCCTTGAGACCAAATAGAATTCTGCCAGGACCTGGTCTCTACCCACAACCCCTAGTCCACACTCCCTTCTCCGTAGCATGTTTTGTCTGTTCATTTGTTTTTGCTTATGGTTCTCCCTCTGCCTGAGAGGCCTTCTTCTCCCCTACTCTCCTACCCCAACCTGACCAATACCAATTTATCTGTAAAAAAAAAAATCAGTTGAGGCCTCACATCCTTCAGGCTGCCCTCCCTAAGTCTTTCCTGACATTTCATGTAGGGTTGAGCATCCCTTCTGAGTGCTCCCATAATGCCTTGAACGTATCACTCTCACTGCACACAACACTGTTGGAGAAGTCTCTGTTCATGTACTATCTCTCCTACTATCTGTATAGTCTTAAAAAGCAGGGACAGGACAAGGCATATAGTAGGTGCTCAATAAATG
>CM053606.1:132997939-133030866 GCA_028646535.1 Procyon lotor | reverse complement strand
ATCATTCTGAACATGTCCTCACCTGTGGAAATGTTCAATGAGATGCTCAAAAATCATGTGGCTCACAAGAATGGACAGTCGCATGCTCTGCACAGCGTTCACTGGCTCTGGCCTTGAAATCTCCAGGCATGAAAGGTCAGTGCTCTCCCTGAACCACCATGCCCGCTGAAGATGCACTCCTCCAAAAGGCTTCACCACCCCTATAGGCAGATCCAGGCCAACCCTAATGCTCCCATTCCCTTTCCTGGGATGAAGCGGGAGAGGAATCCTACAGGAGGCCTTTGGCACAAGGTGTTTCTACCCAGTAAAAAGAGACACCAGTGCCTCAACAGTAGCTCTCTCTGCCTGGGATCACCCCGTGAACACGTGCTGTCTGGGGAACCGCCACCACAGGCCAGCCTGAGGACAGCGGGCCTGAGGAAGGGGCCAGTGCACAGAGCAGAGCAGAGCAGAAAGGTGGAGTGGAGTGCGGTAACCGATGACGTAAAATGAGCCCTTGAATGCCAAGCTCAGAACTGCTCCAGCTCCATTCCTTTGATACGGTAAGTAATGTGCAAGCCGGATTTTCTGTTAGGACCAAAAAACTTCTTCCTGATAAAAGTGTGCCTATTCTTGGGGCGCCTGGGTGGCTTGATGGTTAAGCCTCTGCCTTCAGCTCAGATCCCCAGGTCCTGGGATCGAGCCCCAGGAGCCCAGGACTCCAGTAGGGCTCCGGCTCAGAGGGAAATCTGCTTCTCCGTCTCCCCCTCCCCCCTGCTTCTGTGTTCTCTCGCTTGCTCTCTCTTTCTGTCTGTCTCTCAGTAAATAAATCTTTAAAAAAAATAAAAGTATTCCTCTTCTGGTTGTTTGGAGACCCTGTTTCTGGGCTTTGTGCAGAGAATGTACCTCCTTTCTTGGCCTTACCTTAAAGTATGGCGGTTAAGGAAGTTTCTGGGTTCACATTCCAGCTCTGCTTTTACAGGCCGGGACCATCTGGGCAGGTCACGTCATCATTTGAAGTCTCTTTTCCTTCCCTGTAAAGTAAGGAGAATCATGGTTTTTTCTAACTCTGGGGACATAGGGATGAAATTAAATGAGTTAACAGAAGAAAAGCATTTCAAATTGCCTAGCACGTGACTGGTGCTGAATAGGGTTAGCAATGATTCGTCTGTTTAGTTTTTGGTTTTGTTTAGTTTAGTTTTTGTTTAGTTTTTAGTTCTTTCAGCCACTAACGACAGAAATTCGGTTCCAACTAAATTAAGCCAAAAAAGGAAGAGCTACAGACAGCGGAGGGCACGAGATGGGTTATAGGATCAAGAAGAGCTGCTGAATCAAGGCCTTGAGGGTGGGAGGTGGGGCCCCCAGAGAAGCAGTTCACAGCCTGTGCCTGTCCCTAAGCATCACCCAGAGGGTGTTGAAAAGTCTCGAGGCCCGGGCTGCACCCAGACCGATTCCATACAGATTCCTGGGGCTGGCCCCAGACCTCAGCAGGTGCCAAGCTCCTCGGATGATTCCAGAATGCAGCCCAGGCTGAGAACTAATGTGTAGACCTGTCTTCATCGGGCTCTCATGTTTGCTTCTCACTGCCTGGTCCCATTCTATAGAAAGCTCTTCCACCACCGTCTCAGATGTCTACCCTCCATAATAATCTCAATGGGAAAAATAAGTCATTAACAAAGCTTCTTTCTTTCTGCTGAAAGAAAGGTTGATCCTCAGGTCAATGGATCTGTCCTTCTTGGGTCTGTCTCCTGCTCGCCCTTCTTATTCTGATCACCGTCGCTAGGGGCTGGGGTTCCAAGCCATCCCAGCGACCAGGAATCTTGATTGCCAACACCCCAGAAACAGTTGGGATGAGACCAAGCAAGTCCCTCAGAGATCTAAGAGGACTGAACAGGGAAAAACCCTTATATCTCATCTAATTACATAAAACTAGTTACGCTTCATCTTGGTCGATACAATTAATTGTCAGTGTGTTTTGCTTCAGCCATTTTCCTTAATGGATAAGATCTGGGCTTGATGGGGCCTTTCCTTCAGGTCTCTGAGCCACTGTAAGTGACAGGTTATTGCTTCACTGGGATGATACCTGGCCTGTCTCTTGGCTGCCTGGTGGGGATGGCATGTTCTTCATTCCCCGAACCACTTATTTGCCAACTCCTCGTCATGCCCACAGGTACTGAGCTCATAGGTTATGGTCTTGAACTCACTCCAGGATAATCTCCGCATAATGCTGTCACCCGTAGGTACTGACTACGCAGAATTTCGATTCAAGTTGAAACTCAAGTTTCCACTGGCTCCGACTTTGGACCTCTCATCTCCCTCACTTGCTTGTCTTCGGGTTGAGGGGCTCTTGTGGGAAGGCATGTGTTTGGACCGACAGATGACTGGAAGGACACGTGGGATCCTCCCTGGCACTTACGCCCTTGTTCTGAGTAGCCCTCCCCAAATTCCCTTTTCTAAACTGGACGTCATTGAGAGCAAGGAAACACATTCCCAATCTTCCGGAAGGTGGAGAACTTTTTTCAGTTTGGGCAAAGTGTATCTGAAGAGAGAAACCACACCAAACACCTGTGCATAATTAACATAATTACTAGCATAACCAAACAGCTCTGGGGGCCTAGCCTGTCTGCATTCCCAAGGGTTCTGGAGGCTGTGGTTTATCTCCTCGGGCCCTACCTGTCACATTTTCTGAATTCAGCTCTCCTTCAGGTTTCACAAGGTCCTGGTGACACGCTGAGCTGATCACTTCGATGGCTGTGTTTCCCAACCTGCTGAAGGCATTGCTGCAACGCCTCGGATGGACAATGGGGAAGTGGCTGCAACGCGGATGCAGGGGTGGGGGCGGGATGGGGACGGAGGGCCCCTGCCATTGTGTGCGCTGCCTCTGGGGCTGTTCTTACGAAGGAAAGCTTGATTCCTTGGTTATTAAGTAGATCCGTCACTACGCATTAAGTAGTCGCATATTACAAAACCATTCTCTTCCTGTTTTGTTCATGCTTTGCATAGTTTCAGATGAAGTGAAAGGGGCCCCCCAAAGGGGCTTTGCTCCCCGGCTGGATGAAAGAACACCTTCACCCGGGCAGCCCTGGAGGCAAGGGCCCAGGGAACAGGAAAAAGATCCCCACGGCTCTCCTCCCCCAGCCTCCCAGGTCCCTCCCACCTGCCTGCTGCCTCGGAGACCCCACCGGTGGGGTCACACTCATCATGAGCTTTACATTTTGAGATCTGATTCCTGCGTGAAGCCACAGCATCCTCTTTGAAAGTTCTTTGAAAGTTCTGTGTTTTTCCAGCTGTTCCACAAACCTTTGTGGGCCAGGGCAACCTTGCACATAGCTTTCCAAAATTACCCAGGCCATCGACATTCTTTCCACCCACAGTATCCGCACTGACCCCTCCGCCATTTGTTAATGCAAATCTTTCCCCTCCGAAGGGGTTTGTCTCACTTCCGCCTAGCACAAAGCTGTGCGCACCGCTCAGCCCACGAGTGGCCCTGGAAAGGGGTCACCAGGCACAGCCAGGATTAGTGTTCTCTATTCTTGAATTTCATATAAATAGAATCACACAGTATGTCCTTTTTGTGTGTGGCTTCTTTTGAGCAACACGGCCTCTGAGATTCAGCATGTTAAGCCCTTCTTATTCCATTATATAAATAGACCACAATTTGTCAGTTTCCTTATTGATGGACCTTTGGGTTATTTCCAGGTTTTGACTATGATGAATAAGGCTGCTCTGAGCATTTTTGTTCAGGGCAATTTCTGGATGTAGGTGCTCGTTTCTCTTGTGTATATACCCAGGGGTAGGATTGCTGGTCCTTCTAAGTGGGGGCTTCACTTTATTGGAAACTTCCAGCCTTCCGAAGAGGTGATTTTAATATGTTTATTCCTCATAATGTAAGTGTTCATCGGTCAGTTCACCATGCTTATTGAGCACCTACTATGCCAAGGTGCTTACTGAGCACCTAACAGTGCCAAGCACTGTTCTAGATGCCAGGAATATAGCAATGAGTAGACAGTCAAGGTCCCTGTCATCAAGACTCATTCTGGGGGTTGTGTGGGGGAGGGGGGAGGGTGGAGTCAGGCCATAGGGCTGAAATAAAGAAGATAACTTCAGGGGCTTGAAAAAATAGGGTAAAGTGATGGAGCCCTAGGGAGTAGCAGCCGCTTCTACTGCAATGTCAGGAAAAGTCTCTTTGAGGAGCTCAATCTCAATCAATGTGTGAAAGATGGGGTGGGTGTGGCCAGGCAGAGCCTGGGGAAGGTGCTAGGAGCAGAAGGAATAGCAAATACAACTGCCCTGAGACCGGAACAAGTGTGGTGGGTTTGAGGGAGAGAGAGAGAAGGCCCATGACGGCCCCCATGCAGTTCATTCACTCATCCGACAAGTAAATACATATTAAGCCTCTGTTATGTTGCCGGCACTGTTCTAGGCCCTGGAAATGGGGCAAGTGACCAACATAGGTGAACAACCCGCTGTCACAGAACCAGGAGGAAAGAGCAGGTAGGAGGGTCTGGAGGAGGAAGCAGGGGCCAGCTTAAGTAGGACTGGATAGATCGAGGAAATGAGTCTAGATGTTTACCCTACAGCAGTGGGAAGTCACAACAGGTTGTCAGCAGGGATGTGAAAATGATCTAATTCACAGGGATGGACTAAGGGAGACCTGTTAGAAGGCCGTGTGATCCAGGCAGAGACTCTGGGCTGAAACTCCATCTGTGACCGTGGAAACTGGGAAAATGACCAGGATTCAGGGTATATTTTGGAGGTTGAGCTGATAGGACTTGATCAAAGACTGATTACGGGGTGAGCAAAAAGAGGAATGCCATTTAGATTCTAGGTTCTTAGCCTGAGCTGCTAAGTAGAGGGTGGTACCACGCACTGGGACCAGGAGGACTAGGTGAGGGTGGGGGGTGGGCGAGAAGGAATTCAGTGAGGAAAAGCAAGAGTCCCATTTTGCTAAATGTGAGATGCAAAAAGTCAAGTGGAAATGTTCAAGAGGCAGGAGTTCAGGGGGAAATCGCAAGCCTGAAGATCTAACTTTGGGAATCATCAGCATATCGATGAAATTTAAGGTCCACGTCTGAATGGGAGCTCCTAGGAGGAGAATACAGGCCAAGAAGGGACTGAGGAAAAGTTTTGGAATACACTGAGAATTTCAAGTTCCATTTTACCATGAGGAGACTGAGGCTCAGAGCAGCTAAGCAAATTGCCCAAGGTCACAGGGTATGACAAATCCGGTGTTATTTCAGACTCTGCGTACTTAGCCACACCCCTTTAATGCCCGAGGTTTCTCAGTTCTGCTACTTGGATGCCACATGACCTAAAGGGAGTTATTTAGCCTCTCACTGTCACCTCATCTGTAAGGGAGGGACAACCATATACATACCACATAGGGCAGTGTGAGTATCAGATAAAGGAATATAACGAAAGTGCTTAGAACAACGGTTGGCACACCGTGGTGTTAGCTCGAGTCATTCCATGAGCCGCAGGCTAAGCACAGGCAGACCTCAGAGGCCAGAGCTGGTGCAAAGTTCCAAATCTGCATGGCCAGGGGGGCTGGCTCCAGGTGCCACCACCAGGGGAGTGTCAGGCTGGGTCTGAGAAGGGTAGGTCGGCCTCCTCCCAATAGGTCCCAGGGTGCTGAGGAACTTGGGTCCCCTCCCTTGTGCAAGTGAGCTGCGTCACTTGGGGATCAGGTCAGTAACGGGGCTGCAGACAGAGGTCACAGGGACTCCTGAGTTCCCAAAATGTACAGAAGTATATGCAGGAGTCTTGTTTAATGCCTGCTGTTCTGCTCTTTGATGTCTAACCATGTTTGGTGCAATAAATCTATTTGGTCTTTGTCCTCAGTTCCTGGCATAAAGATCTTAAAACTCTTGGAATTTCCTGAGTGACATGAATATCTTCCGTCATTCATAGTGGGGCCCCTTGGGAGGGTACCTGAGTTTATGCTAATGAGGTGACTTAGCTTGGGGCTGCTAGATTTCCTCAGGAGGGGGCTGGTCACCAGCAAGACCCAGGGATGAAGAATGTTGGAATTTTTAGCCCCACTCAGGACCTGTGGGGGGTGGGGGGGCTGTGGGTGACGGCAGATTAAACTCATACAGGTTCTTGAATGACAGGACTCTTGATGAGTTTCTGGTTGGTAAACGCGTCCCTGTGCCAGGAGGGTGGCGTACCCTGGTTCTGTGGGGACAGAGGCTCCCATGCTCCAGACCCTTCCGGGCCTCACCCTATGGACCTCTCAGCTGGCTGTTCATTTATGTCCTTTATTATAAACTAGTAAATGTACGGAAATGTTTCTGAGTCCTTGGGCCACTGAAGCAAATTAATCAAACCTGAAGTGGGCTTTGTGGGAACTCCCAATTTATAGCCAGTGAGAGGCACGAGGGACAAGCTGGACTAGCAGGTGACATCTGAAGAGGGGGCAGTCTTGTGGGAGGGAGCCCTTCACCTGTGGGAGCTGATGCTATCTCCGGGTAGTGTCATAACTGAGCTGAGTTGTAGGCACCCACTCAGGGTCCGCTGAGAATCAGAGAACTGCTTGGTCGTGTGGGAAAACATGCATCGGGTCCATGACTCAGGATTCCTCCAATTAGCACCTAAGCTCTAACAGCTGAGTCTGAAGGCAAGTGAAGAGAAAGATCGAGTGACTATTGAATGTATTTTATGCACGTGGGACAAACACCTGTGTTTTTGTGTGTGCGCACGGCGTTCCTTGCCCCCTGCTCTTGGTAATGGTCACCCTCCCTTGGCGTTCCCGTCCCTTCCCTCATCCAGTGTCATTCATAGATCCCATGCCCCTGTCCTCTCAGTGGTTGCCTAAAGGATGGATGCCTGATCCCAGACACACCGACCAGAAAAATGTCCTGTGGCTTTACAGATATTGGAAGGGTCACCTTTCTTTCCTCAGGAGCTGCTGAGAGGCAATGACATAAGCATGGAGCTGTCTGCCTACAGACCTCCCTTTGCCCATCAGCCCTTAGGAGAGAACAAAACCCATATAGAGACAGAGAGCTTTTGCAGCTTTAAGGGAGTTGCTGGCTCAGGGAGGGGAGTCAATACATTCCCTCTGTTTGCTTAAGCTCTTTGGGATTCCTCACAATCATAAAGGACTAACTAATTCATGTTATGTTCCACTAGTGCTAAGTTTCACAGCCTTGGTTGAGACTCCCCTAAAGTAATTCAATGTTGTCATTTAGTTTCAAGAATGATGGACCTAGAAGTTTGAAAGTTCCCACCCAGGGTCTTACGGCATTAAACACACTGACTTGTGACTTAGAGCATATGGGGTCTATTTTTAGTTTATCACCTGCCCTGTAGACCTACCCTGAACTCTGGAGTCCTTGGGGGATCCCCATAAGAAAGGAGCCCTCAGCTCATGTGGGCAGAGTGTTTGGAGACAAAAGGCTCCCTAACAGGCAATGGCTTGCTTAAGGACCTAGGACATTTCTAGACAGGGAGACTGGGGCAAAGGAGTCAGGTGACTCCGGATTGAAATCCTACTGGATGGAAACAAAGCAGCCTTTTGGACTTGGGTTTCTACAGTTCTGGCCTCAGTTAAAGGTCCAGTTGAATTATGGGTCCCTGAAAGATTTAACAGATGTCCAGAACCTTCTGGTTTCTGGTCTTTCTGCAGAGAGTAAATCACTGGGTTATATTTTTGCTTCATTCATATGTATATACATGTGTGTGCTCATGTGTATGTGTGTATATATGTACGTACACACACACACACACACACACACACACACTCACACAGGCTCCAGCCTCCCCCATTTCTCTAGAAAGGAAGATTTAAAGAGATGGCGAAAAAAATCAGAATTCCTTAAAACCTCCTGGGGAATCATCTGGACTTGGCCCCCTTTCCTCCTGTGAGATTTTCATCTCAAAGCTCTAAATTCTTTTCACAGCTCCTGAGTTGGTGAAAGCCACTTGAGAACAAGTCTTATATTGTCTTGCTTTCCTTTGGGAAGCAAGGTGGGAAGAATGAGGAGTTGGAAGGAGGGGAAAGGAGTTGGAAGAATGAGGGAGGGGGGCGGTGGCAGGCCCAGGTTTTAAGAGCTCCAGAAAATGTAGCACTTGAAAATGTAGCTAGGAGAGAGGAGACCCAGGAGGCCCAGAACTAGAAGCAAATGTGGGTTTTCGGTGTTATTCTTGTCTTCGCTAGGCCAATCACTCCTCCTCCTTGTTCTTGCTGCCTGGAGCTGAGTTTTTAAAGGGTAACTCTCTCCTTGCTGAAACGGAGCTTTCCTGCCTAGGGAATTCCTGAGCAAGAAGGAAGGAGCTGGGAGAGAGGTCGGGGTTTCTGCCTGGCCACCTCCCTGCCACAGAGGGCTCAGGTGGACTGTGAGCCCCGTGGGGGAGTGGCCCTTTCTCCACCACTGTTTTGCTGCGGCACAATCAGCCTCTTAGAAGATGCTAATGAGATTCTGGTAGAGAGCTCAAAATCATCTGCGGCAGATGGTAGAAGGTTAGGTTTTGATTTCTCTTGTTCCACTGTTGTTTTTCTCTAAAAATGTGTTAACCAATGTGCCGTTTTCTTGTGCTTGATTGTGACAAAGCCACAAATTAATTTTTTACTTCTTCTCGTCCATCCTTCTTCTAATCATAAATATCTTTCTAGAAATGAAGGCAAATCACTATTCAGCTTCTTCCCTCTGCCTCTCCCCTGCAGTCTGTATTTTTTTTTTTAACACAGAAGAAATCATTTGAATTCCCTTTGAACCTACAAAGAGAATAGACACGAATGCGAGGCGTGCCCCCGGATTAATTATGTGTAATTTCATTTTCTTATTGACCAGGGCAAGGGTAGGTTATCATATTTTGGTTAGTTTACACTCCCTCTAATGACAGATAGAAGAACCAAAAATACTACAGGAGCCAACAAAGGGAATGCTACCATTTATTGAATACCTTCTCAGTAGTCATGGTATTCATGCAATACATTCCAGGCATCATGTTAAGCAATAGGTGGATGATATTTTAGCCAATCCTCCCATTAATCCTGTAAGTAGGCACTGTCCCTATCCCCATTTTACAGATGAGAAGACTGAGACTTCGAGAAACTTGTCCAACAAGGGATGGCCGGGAAGTGGCAGAACTGGAATTCAAAGCCAGGGGGCCCCACTCCAAAACCAATGCTCTCAGACGGTACCTTCCTCTGTTTTCCTTCATGTCAGTTGCATCAGTGCTGGTGGTATCTAGGATTCAGGGGCACTTTTCCTGATTCCAAACCCTTGTCTGGAGACCAGACAGCGAATGCTTTATTTATGGCGAGAGAATCTGATACTAGTTATGGAGGCATTGACTTAGCTTCAAAGATGGAAAGCAGACACACCATTTTGCTCGGGAAGAAATTAGGGTCCAAAGGAGTATGATGTTTCAGTTACTTACCGCTATGTGACAAAGCACCCTAAAACTGAGCAGCTTAGGCCACAACACTATTTTATTGCTCCCGATTCTGCGGGCCAGGACTTTGGGCCAAGTTCTGTGGCTCTGTGTCAAGACTATTTCATGCAGTGTCAGCCTGGTCCACCAGATGCCCCTGGGGCCTCGAGGCTGGCACCTGGCTCTCAGCCCAGCAGAATAGCCTGGACACTACCTCGTGACTCAGGCTCAGAAAACACCAGGCCTCAGCCCAGAACTGGAACAGCATCCCTTCTGTCTCCTTCCGTTGGTCAAAGCCAGTCCTGGTGCCCACACAGATTCAAGGGGGAAGGGAATTAACCTTACCTCTTGATGACAGGAGCAGCACCTGCCACCACTCAGGGTGACTTGTCAGTGGCAGATATCCAAGGGTTTGGTCAATGAGAGAAAATCTCATCCTGGCAGCCTTCCTGGAAGGGAAAAGATTCCCTCTAGAATCTACATTCTATGTTGACTCTTTCAGCCCAAACATGTAAATGTGGAAGGTGTTTTAGAGGGAATGGAGGTGGTGTCCTCATCTATTCCCATAGGGGGATGGTGTTCTGTGAGCCTGTGTGACTAGTTGAGTCCAGTGCCCACATCGTGCCTCAGTGGCACCTTCTGTACTCTGGGCCACCCTGCGTGTTCTCTTTGCCAAACGAGAATCCTAGGCTAAGGAAAAGGGATCGGGTGTGTCTGCCCTCCCAAGGTCACAGAGGTGATATGTCCAGAGATGTTGTAGAAGCTGCCAAGATGATCGGGGAAGAGAAATCCACCTCCATCGGCCCAGAATGATGAGCCCAGAGTGCCTCTCCCAAAAACAGATGGCTGGCCTCACCAAGAATTTAGTGCTAGTTAGTGCCTTAACTAGCAGGGCATTTGCATTTATTTTATAAAGCTCATCCACCCAGTTGAGTAAGGAGAAAACATAAGATCAAGGTCCAGTGTAGGAATATGCACCAAGGAAGGAAAAATAAAGTGGATTATGACCAGATGAAGAATAATTCAAGCTTAGTGATTATGAGAGCCAGAGGGAGCCTAAGAGATCCAATTTCAATCCAATAGTCCCAACCCCATTTTATGCACGAAACAATGGAGGCCCAGGAGAAAACAGAAGTGAGGTACCCACCCCAGCTCCCGCAGCTGTTATTCTTGCATTGGTAATGAGCCCTTAGCAAGCACTGGTTAGGTGGCAGGCATTTTGCTGAGTGATGGAAGCTTGAGGTGGAATGGGACACAGCCCTTGCCTTCACAAAGCTGACTGTCTAGGAGAGGAGATGGCTGTGAAAAGCAATGATCACAGAACAATGCAGGGAACACGGTGCCAGCGGTGCTCAGAGCAGACCGTGGGCACCCCACGTCTCAGCTCCGGGCTCCTTGCGTGCTTGAAACCCATGGGCTCTGTGGAGAAGAAAGCTTGTTTTCAAAAATCCTGCCTACTGAGCATTGGAGCTACATCAGAGCCTAGTGCTTTAAAAGAAAGTGTAGTGTTTCAATGCCCATCCTAAATGAGCCTTGCTTTGGGGCAGGTCCTAAGAGAGCATTTGCGCTCTCGGGACAAGGACAATGTCACTGCATGAAGTCACCACCACGAATCCCAAGGGAGGCAGGGGGCTTTCATCTAGAGCCTCTGACTTCCAACCCCTATGCTGGGCTACCACAGAAGACATATTTGGGCTGGAGTCCACCACAGGCAAGCGTGGTGGGCCCTTTATCAAGTCATAAAGTTGGTTCATAAAAAGGGTGTTTGATCTACTGGAAACTCAAGAGGTTTGGGAGGGAATGGCAAGTTGCTGGTGTCTTCTACCTTCCACACCCTTCAACTTCCTCCCCTCCTTCCCCTTCTACCAGTGGTTCTCAAAGGTTGCTGCCCCTTAGAATCACCTAGGGAGGGAGCCTGGGTGGCTCAGGTGGTTGAGCACCTGCCTTTGGCTCAGGTCATGATCCCAGGGTCCTGGAATCGAGTCCCATATCGGGCTCCCTGCTCAGGGGGATGTCTGCTTCTCCCTCTGACCCTCCCCCCCATGCTCTCCTCACTCTCTGTAATAAATAAGTAAAAATTTAAAAAAAAAATCATCTGGGGAGCTTCAAAAACCCCTGTGTGATTTTTTTCTCCCTATGTGATGGAGGGAGGGAGCACAGACCTGGGTGTGACTTTACTCTGCAAGCCTCAGTTTACTCATCTGTGCAATGGGAAAAAAAAACCCCAATACCCAACCCCCTCAGAGGGCTCGCCGTGAGTCAGCCACTGATCAGAGGGCCCTACAGGAGTGCCTTGCTTATTCTCATGACAGTTCTCAGAGTTAGTGATTATAACTCCATTTTACAGATGAAGAAACGGAGGCTGAGAGCTTAAGTCATCGTGCCCAAGGTCACAAGGCTACAGCCTTGGGCAGCCTCTGGGGAAAGCCTGCACACTTAACTCTGCTACGCCATTTCTGAGGGGCAATGAGAAGAAGGGAAGCTCCCCATGTATAATCATATCCCTTCTGGGTCTGTCCCCTTCCCAGTGTCTCTGTCTCCTGGGATCCTGACCCTTGGCGGCCCTGCTCTCTAGCCTCTGTGACTCTCACCACCTGCTCAGGTCATTCTCCCTGCTACCCTCAGCGTCTCTAGCAGTTCTCCGGGGGACTCAGGCCTCCCAGGAACCCACTACCCCCTCAGGGCTCCCATGGGAACCATCGATGTACTCCATCCCTCTAACCCAGTTCACCTCCCTCTGCTCCCCACCCATACCCCAGGACAGTCTGAGTTTTGGCTTCCGCCCAGCAGTCCTCCTAGAAGGGCAGAGAGCAGGGAAGATGGAGCCGGGAAAGCTCCTTCCTCTATTTGTCATTTCCTGGCTGATTCTGCCCAGAGGTCAATGGAGAGCTTAGCCATCCTCATAGAGCTGATCTTCCCACTGAATACCAGGGGCCTTCCAGATGTCATCTCATGTCAAATTTGCCAGAAACTTGCAAGGTAACTGTCACACTTCCATATGGCACATAAACACCCAGGGTCCAAATTCCCCAAGCTAGAGAGCAGCCGCAGTGGGATTCCAACCCCTGTCCATCCGCTCCGCAGCCCGCATCGTCTCTATTACAACACAAGAGAAAGGTAAAGGGACAAGGACCATCTACAGAAGCGTCTTGCAGCCCCAGGTGTACCCCCAGACCAGAGGCCTCAGCATCACCAGGGACCTGGTTAGAAATGCGGCCTCTCAGCCCCCGCCCCCAGGCCTGCTGAATCGAAACCTGCATTTTAACAAGATCCCAGGTGATTTCAATGCCTATTACAGTTTGAGAAGCCCGGGTCTGGGTCCGTGGGCCGCGGTCCGCAGCCCTGGCTGAACACTGGCATCACCTGGGGAATTCGGCAAATTGGGCCTCACAGGGGTTTGTCCGTTTGGTTTTAGCTCCCCAGGTGCTCTAAGGGGCTGCAACCTTTGAGAACCACTGGCAGGAGGAAGGGGAAAGCCAAAGGCTGGGGAAGCCACCAGCGCCCTGCCATTCCCTCCCAAAGCAGGGCCACGCGGGGTGTGGAACCAGCATCAGGGAGGCCGGGGAGACCGGCGTCCGGACAGGGACAATCTGGGTGCATGAGGCTGGACAAACACCGGCTGCGGATAGACGCGGGGTAGGGGGACTCCTCAGGAACTCCGACTCTCCCGACGCCTGGAAAACGCCTCGGGTGAGTTCGCGGGGTTCCCACCCGCGCGGAGAGCCGAGCGCCGGGCGAGCGGGGCGCGGGGAGAAGCACGCGCAGGCGCAGAGCGGCGAGGCGCGGGACGGGCGGCGGCTCCCGCTCCTCTCGGGCTGGGAGGGGGCGACTCCGAGGGCGGGGGACGGGGTGCGGCCGGGAGAGCCGGCGGGCCTCCGCGGAAGGCCCAGGAGGCCCGGCGACGGCCGCCAGCTGAGGCGGCCTCCGGGCCGGGGCGGGGGAGCAGGCGGGCAGGTGCGGCGCGGCCCGGGGGAGGGCGCGTTGGAGCGGCTCTTTGTTTCCCGGGCGGCGCGGCCCCGGGCCTGGGCGCCAGCCTGCCGAAGCTGAGTCACGGCGGACTGCCGGCCCCCTCCCGGAAGGACGCGTTCCTGTCCTGAAGGCGGCTTGTCTCCTGTGGTGGAAGGGACAAAAGCCAGAGAGGTGGCTTTTCTTCTACAAAGCCCTTCACTGCCCCCCACCCCGTGCAAGTCCGGTACCGAGGTCAGCCCGCCCCCAGCCCCCCGGCACTCACACAGCCCTGAGCGGGAGCCTGCCCCTGAGAATGCCACTTCCAAGAGGATCGTGACCCCCCTCGGCAGAGCTGCTCCACAGATCTGTAGTGTCACGGTTAGGAAGGCTCCTCCACAGCTGCTCCGTGTCCCCACACCTGCCTGGGATGCGGGGATGCGGGGTCCTTGGACTCCTTGGCCTCCAGTGACCTGGAGGACTTGTCGGAAATACAAGCTTTGTTTGCAGAGGATGAGATGAGTAGAACTGGGGTAAAGCACAGACTCTGCACTCTAACGAGTATCCTGAATGTTTCTGAAGCATCTGGTTGGCAGTCCTCACTTGAGAATAGCTGGTTTTGTAGAAGTTCCTCTTAGCATACATGTGTTAACCACAAAGAGGCAGGTGCTGAGTAACAAAGTTGAGTTTGCCTGGGGAGATACAACCAGCGTGGGTTGGCAGAGGTGGGAGTCAAGCCAGGGTCACCAGGCCCGCAAGCTTGACTTTTGAAGCCCAGGTCAAACCTACCCTCAGGGATTCCGAGAGAGCTTCTCAACCCTTCCTTTCTGCTTTTGTGGTCTTGAGTGCTATCTGAAATAAACAGTGTCAGGTGGCACTTTTACACTTCTGAGTTTGAACAGGAGGTCCGTCTAATTTGGTATTGGATTTGGGCATACTGTAGCTTAAGCCTAATCAGCCACTCTGGGCATTAGACCCCAGAAGAATCTGTCATGTCTAGATAGAGGTCTCCTCAAATGGATTTTTAGATCATCTCTACTTTAAAGGCTTATCGTCTATCACAAAAAGATCGAGAAAAAAAATTTACTGAAAATTCAGTTTAGGAATAAATTTATTCCGTTGGTTCACAAACGTTATCCTGTTAACAGCCCATCATGGGGGAAAAAAAAAGAATGAACAAATTCTATTTTCTACAATGAAGACAGATGACCTTGGCTCGCATCTCAGCTTTCCCACGTATTAGCTGGTAACCTTGGGCAAGTTTCTAACTTCTTTGTGCCTCCAATTTCCTTATCTGAAAAATGTAGTTGCGAATATTTATTTTCTACTTACTGCTTGTGGATAAAAAGGTTTGCAAGTGTTATCTTACGTAATGCCTATTTTACAACTGAGGAAACTGAGGCTCAGAGAGGCTGGAACTATGGTCACCCTATCTCCACGTCGCCTTTTCACCAGTCTTGACCACACCTCTTCATTGCCTCCTGGCTCCTGACTGGCTGTCTGACGGGAACTGCGCATATCCACTGGAGCGCACCATCATGGCTGACTCTTTTTTTGAGCAGTTACTGTGTGCCTTAAACTAGTGTCAACGCTTTACTTAAATGAATGAACTTCTTACCACCCTTCCACGAGACGGGAATTATCATCATCTCCCTGTCTCAGGGGGAGAAACTGAAACAGAGATATGGAAGTCCCACTGCCAGCAAGGGGCAAGGCCGGAATGCAAGGGCTGCCTTCTGGTTTCCAGGTCTGGGCACCAGACTGCTGTACTGTGCTGCCCAGTTATGAGTTTTACCGAAGGCAGGAGGGGGCTCCCCACTCTCCTGACCCACCAACGCAGCAATGCTGAGATTCTTCCTTCCCATCAGCGCCTGGCTTCTGGGTGCAAAGGCTCCTTCTACCAGAAAGCTTGCCACTCTGCTGGGCCTTTGAAAAGTGGTGTTTATAGAGGACAGCTTAGAGGGGCTTTGGAAAAGACTGCAGTACAAGCTAGCATCTAGTCCCCTGGTGACCTGCAGGCGGGCTTCAAGGGATGGACACTGATGCGGCTCCCTCCCTAGGGGCTGGCCATGCACCCAATTCAGGAAAATGGTTTGCAGGCTCAGCCTCCGTGCCTTGGGTGGTCCTCTGCTCGGCAGCCTGGCTCTGATGGTCTCACTTGTCACGCCGAATTTTGAGGTGCATGCTGGCACTATGGGCCTTATGGGGAATCCTGGTAAGGTCTCAGATGTAAACACTGACCGCATTGGAAACCAGAGAAAAGGTGATCCTTGTTATAAGTGGCAAAGAGCTCGGCTCAGTTGTGGTCTGGCATTTTGTGGAAGATGAACATGTGAGCTTGACATTGAATATTTAGCTGAGGAGATCTCAAAGCAGAGTGTTGAGGGAGGGAGCTGCCGGGGATTTCCTAAATCCTTACAGCAAAATGCAAAAGGACAGACATGAGTTAAAGAAAGAACTGTTAAGCAAAACCAAGCCAGAGCTTGGAGGTCTAGAAAAGTTTCAGTCTGCCATCATTGCAAGAAAATGAGAACTCTTGCTCAGAATTGAACACTAAGGGTGTGGCTAAACAACCATTTGATAACATGGGTGTGAACACAGATCCAATCAGTTAGCTCAGTGGGAAGGCAAGCGATGGGGTTACACCAGCAAAGACACTGCTCGTTTGAATGGAGGGAACAAGGGAAATCGGGGACAGAATTCAGGAGAGGCATCAAGCCTCTTATATGCTGTAGGACCAGAGCCTAGAGCTGTTTGGCCACAATGTGCACTGTCCTTCAAGGAAAAGGAAGAAGGACGTGATTAGGTTCAGACATGATTAGGCTATCACCTTGCAGGAAGCTTCCCACCCCCCACTTGGCAGAGCGGCAGAGATGGGACCAGTGCCTCCGTGAGTCTGGAAGGCAGAGCATTGAACCAAAAAGGGTTATTCTTGAGCTTTAAGATCTAGTGGCATTTGCCTTGTGAACTTCCAGGCTTGCTTGGCGTCCCATTACGCACTCCTCCTTTCCTGCTTCTCCCCTCCAGAACGGGAATGCCTACTGTGTGTGTCCCACTGGTGTGCATCGGAAGTCCATAACTCCTACGATTTCACAGGCTCACAGCTGAAGAATATTGCCTTGGAGTGACTCACATCTTGAGTTACCCATATCAGTTTAGATGGTACGTCGATGCAACTTTAAACTTGAGACTTGAGAGTTGCTGCTGGAGTGAGGCAAGGCTGGTGAGCTGCTGGGTTAGAATGAATATGTTTTGCACGTGAGAAGGACACAAATACTATGGATTGAATTGTGCCCCTCCCCCACCCCCGTGTTGGAGCATGAACCTCCCCCCACCTCCTGCCTATAATTTCATTATTTGGAGGTGGGGCCTTCGGGAGACGGTTCAGGTTAGGGGAGATTAGTGTCCTCCCTCGAAGGGACCAGAGAGCTTACTCCCTCTCCCTGCCACCTGAGACAACCCAAGTCGGCCATCTGTGAGGCAGGAAGAGGGTTCTCACCAGACGCTGACCCTGCAAGCACCTTGAGCTTGGGCTTGCTGCCTCCAGAACTGTAAGAAAAGAAGTCTCTGCTGTTAAAGTCTCCCAGTCTGTCGTATTTTGTTAGGACAGCGCAGGAAAAACACTGCCTCTGGCCCACAAGGGCCTGGGAAAGCTGTTATTTCTGGCTGGCTCTTGGCCAACCAGCTCTCTAGGCAGCTCCTAATCCTTGCTTCTCAAACCTCCCTCCAAGGATACCCATGAAGGACGCTTCCGTGCCCAGCAAACTGGGAGAATACCCGTGGCTCAGAGCAGACCGTTGGCCTTCGCTTGGCGTGCAGTGGCCAGAGCGTGAAGAAGACCCGCCAATCTCAGACGCCAGCCGCTCCCTGACCATTCCCCAAAGTCCCTCCAGCTTCTGCACAGTGCTGTCCGTAAGAGGGAGAACTGGATCTGAGTTTTACTTCTTGTGCATAAACAGAAAAAAGGCCCAAATGTGGGCAGCAGCTAGGGAAGAGGAAGGGAGGTGACCGGTATTCACAAAGCCCCAAGTTGGGCACATTGTGACCCTCCACAAATGTCTACTAAACAGCTGAATGAAGGATGTCCATACCTCCCCTGATTGCGTACCAACCAAAAGTAGGGAATCCAAACTTAAGTCAAGGTTCTGTCAGTAGCTGTGCGTCCCAGGGACACAGTTAAGGGAGCTTCTCGAAGCTTTTGTTTCTTCATTTGTAAAATAGGACTTTCTATGAATTCCTTTTCTGTAAAGCTATTCTGAAGAGCTGCTGACACAGTAATATAAACTATTTGATGAGGGAATCGAAGTTCAGAAAGATTAAGTGATTTGCCTACAGTCCCATAGCTAGTAAATAGTGAAGCCAAAACTTGAACCCGGGACCAAGGAATTTCTAAGCTTTTCTCCTTCCCCATATGGAAATACAGGTCCACATGTACTTTAAAAACGAAAATGAACCCCCCAATAAGTACCCGGTCATAGAGTGAGAGATTCAAATATTTGAGGATTTCTGGCCCCTAAGTCATAGTCGTTGCTGTGAACTTTGCAAGAAGGCAGGGCTGGACCGTGGGTTAAGGATTTTTTCTTTTTTATAAGAGGACCAGCCTGGAAGAAATAAGTAGGCAAAGGATTTTGTTTGTCCAAGGAGGATACGCTGAGAGGAAACCAAAAGGAAGAAGAGGCAGCTGTGTGGGAAAATCCTTCTCCCTCTCTCAAAGGCCTTGCCCAGGATGGATTGGAGGATCCCCACCACCAGCCCTGGGCCAGGGGGCTGCTGGTCTGGCGTTAGCTCACCTGTGCGCATGCCACTGCCCTGAGGTCACACTAGAGAAGGAACCCGGCCTGGCCAGCGGCCCCGTCACCTGTGACCACAGAAGGATTAGGTTAGGATGTCAGACCTCTCAGTGAGGGAGACATTCTCTACCCTGTTACTCGCTTGAGGCTCAGAGACCTTAGGTCACCAGCTACTTCCCAGGGTCCCTCAGTGCCAACACACCATGGCCATTCCTCTCATTTGACCCCAGAATCCACGTGCACTCCCGTGCGGGGCGGCCCAGCAGGCAGGCCGGCATTACCTAATTGCTGGCCGGCCTCTTCCGTCGCCTCATTTTTCCAAGCCGCCCGGCTCTGAAAGCCTCCACCTCAGCCAGACAAATGAGACTCAGGCCTTGTTCTGCCAGAGCGCCAGCAAAAGGAAGAGATCAGAAGCTGTCGCCCGGAGGGAGCAGCAGCCGGGGTGCACACAAAACGCTGGGGGCAGCGGATGTCTTTAGCTGGCGACAAAGTCCAGGCCATTGCCCTACTTACGGCTGTGACTTCCCTTCTTGGGCTCTGCCTTCTGCTGTGAGGCGCCTGGGGTCAGCATTCTGGGCTGTGGGACCTGATCTTCATCAGCCGGCCTCCCTAGGGAGATGAGCCCTTGTTAGAGCCAGCCCTAGCATCTGAAAAGCCTCTCCTGCCTCCACCAGGCAGATGTTTCCAGGGTCAGGGAAGAAAGCCATCAAAGGAATGCACTCTGCTGCAAGGCTGCGAAGAGGCAGGCACAGCCCGCCAGTGCAGGTTACCCAGCTCGAAGGTAGCCTCATGCCCCCTCTGGGCTCCGGCTTGAGGCTACAGCGTCTGCCCTGACAGAAAAGTCACCCGAGAGGCCAAGGGTCATCCGGCCTCACCCTGTCCTTGTCCTGGCTGGTAGGTGGGGTGGACAGAGCAGCCATGTCCCAGGACCTGAGCATCTCCAGGGTAGAAGCCAGGCTCCCCTGAATTCGGCATCTCCTGGTTTGCATGGACCAGAACCGGTACTATTCCGAGTGCTTCAGGTATACGAGCCCACTGACTGTCACCTTGACCCAAGGGGGTGTCCTTCCCATTTTCCAGATGGGCAAACGGATAGAAGAATCAGGTTCCTAAAGCTCATGGATGGGGAGTCAGGACTTGCATTCAGGCAGTCAGAGGCCAGAGCCTATGTCCCTAACCCTCATACTACAGTGACTCTGGGTGAACAAATAATGGATGAACAAAGAAGTGAATGAATGAATAAATCAATCCGTTAATGGCTTGTAGAGAGAGTGACAAAATAGCCCCCTGTTCAAAATAACTTCCTCTGTTAACATTTTCACAGCCTGAGTCCGCCGTGGAAATACATCCTTTGAGTTTTAGTCTGTGACTGTCTTAAAAAACTGGCCCTAAGAAATTGGGGTGATTGCAATTTTTGGCCAGCTAGGTAGCCCCTAGGATGTCTGAGTGAGGCATGCAGACTGGGGAGAGGGGAACCGAATGTATAAGGAGAAAGGAGCAGGGAGGTGGGGGTTTGGCTGCACCTCCCAGCCCCGAAGCCCTGGCCAAGTCCATGGCCCTTGCCAGCCCTGGTCTCCACCTGTGTTGGTGGGGATCCCGATAACTGTCTCACGGTTTATGGCTAAACAAGCGACCGTAGGTAGTCTGCGGGGTACAGCGTGGATGCTTACCCAATGGGAGCTGTTATTGTTGTTATTATACAAATTACAGCTACAAATGTAAGTCTGCAACCATCACTCACCCGTGCTTCTCAACTGGGTTCTGCTCTGGCGAAGTGATTTACGGTGTCCCAGGCGCCTCGATCACGGCCCTCCCTCTCCCATGAGCCCTGCCGTCCATCTCCCTCGTGTCTTTCTTGCTGGGGTGTCCTGGCCCTCCCCTCTCCCACCTGTGCCCCGGCCTGGGCTCCGACTCCCCGCCGCCTGTCCGATGTGATGTCTGGTCTGGGAGATGGAGAAGAGCGCGCTACAGGCTGGGGTGGAAAAAGTTCCTGGGTCGCTCACCTTTCCCAGTTTCTCCCATTTGTCTAGTTCCAACTCTTGGCCAACTTGGATCTCCAGCTGCTCTTCACTCCCAACCCCCCCCCCTTTTTTTTTCAAGTTTTCCTTTCTTCCGGTTCCCTCACTGGCCCCCTCTGGCTCCAGCTGAGCCCAGATCCAGCGATGTAGCAGTGGTGGTGACGTTTTCCTCTCTTTCCATGTGCTCTTCAAAGACTCATCCCAATAAGCCTGGGACACACGATCCCAAGGGCCCTGGACCCGGGGGACAGCGGTGCGGGGCAGCGGGACGATCCCTGACACCAGAGAAGGACGGTCAGTGGTGTCTGTGTCCTTCATTCATGGGTCCATTTGTCGTGCCAGGATAGAAGTCCCCAGGTCTGAACACACAGGAGTGGGGGAGGGCGGCAGGGGGAACAGGAACTGAATGAAGGTGCCTATGAAAGTGCTGGGAACCATCGCTCTGCAAGGACTAATGTTAATGACGAGCATTTTGGGAAGGAGTCACGGTAGATAAAGTCTCCCTCATCAGCTCAGTCACTGGACACCATGAGGTAATGGGTGAAACCCATTTTATAGATAAGGAAACTGAGGTCTGGGCCTCAGTTTCATGATTTGCCCAGGGTCTGGGCCACGGGGCTGATCACCTGAAATATTTCCTGTCACTTCTCTGAGCTCCTCGTCCTTTCACACCCGGAACCCTGACCCACCAGTTAGTCCTGGCTGGCCCTGGGTACCAAGTATTGTGGAGGAAGTCATGCAGCCGTGGGGACTGTGCCCAAGACCAACCCAGCCTCCAGCCTCAGCCAGGCTGTCAATGTGCTCCTTCTCGTGCCTGGCCTGCCCTCTTTACGTTCTCCTTAATGCTTCCAGACTGTCCTTTCCCTCCTTCCTGGTCCCCTCACACTCAATGGATGACCTCATCTCCTATTATCCCAAAAGGTCATGGTCCTAGGGCAGGAATAACCCCGAGTTCCAGCCCCCCTCTGTTTTCTCCTCTCAGTCTTGGGGCTCAGGTACTTATCTCTTGCTTGAGGCCTCCCCTCAACCAATTCTTGGCCCACCCTCCAGGCTCTGCAGCACCTTCCCCCACCAGCCACCCAACTTCTCTTCCAAATTTCTAGCCTCTTTCTCTGGACCCACATCCCTGACCCAGGAATGTGCCGCCGTCTCTCCCACCTTCCTTACCCCTGCCTGTTTTACTCTACTTCCCCATCGCAACTAACTTCAGGAAGGGTAGTCTACACTGGGGCTTGTCAGCACTACTGACGCTGTGGACCAGATCACTGTTGGGGGGCTGTCCCGTGCGTTTGCCTTAGTTCGCGTGGGCTGCCGTGACCAGATACTAGAGACCTGGCTCAGACACAGAGATTTATCCCGCCCAGTCCTGGAGGCAGGGGGCCAGGACAGAGGTCTGGCAGAGCTCAGTTTCCAGTGAGGGCTCTCCTCCTGGCCTACAGATGGCCGCCCCTCACCATGTCCTCACGAAGCCCTTCCTCCAGGCACTCGGAGAGCAGCTACCAGTTCTGTGGTGTCTCTTCTTCTAGGGACGCTGATCCCATCGTGAGGGCCCAACCCTCCTGATCTCATCAAACCCTGACTGCCTCCCACATACGTCTTCTCCCCATTCTATCATGTTGGGGGGCAGAGGTTCAACACAAACATTTAGTCTACAACGGCATGGTGGGAGGCTTTGCCAAATTGCTGCCTCTACCCACGAGACGCGCCTACCTTTCAGTTCAGAAAGATGCCAAAGGACCCCAGTCATCAGTAGAGACTGTTGTGACAGCCTCCACCGGTTGTAACAACCAGAAGTGTCTCCAGATCTTACCAGACATCCCCCAGAGGACAAAATCTGCCCCACCCTGGCCCCTGTGGGGGAACTACTGGTCTACCTATTCCTCTTCCTTCTCCCCGTTCGCTTCTCAATTCACTTGTAATTCAGTTTCTATTTCTCCCCTAACCTGCTGAAACCACTTTCACAAACACTCTCTACACCCCATATCGTGACCTCCCTTGTGTTCCCAGCACCTGGCTCCTCTGCTGCAGTGGAAACTACCGCTCCCAGCTTCTGAGAGCCTCTGCTCTGCGGGCTCCAGAGGAAGCCGCTGGGGGCCGCTCTCCTGATGGCCGGCCTTTCTCCGACCTTCTTGCAGTGAGAGCTCCGTTCCCACCAGGAAGCTGAAATGCTAGTTCCTCACTTGCCCCTCTCCCTGCTGTTGGGACCGGTTCATGGGATCTGAGGGGGAGTCTACCTGGGAAGGTTCCCTAGGAACATTCACTTGCTCATAGAGGGGGAGGAGAGAAAGTCACATGATTGGTGAAAAGAACAATGTAGGGAGTTGCTGCCGCCATCTCTTGAACTCAAGGAAAAGCCCCAAAAGGCCTGACTTAGCGGTTGAACCAGCCTTGGAATTGCCTCCTTACGGACGCCTTGTAAGGGAATCGATGTTCCTATTACCTAATTAGTCCGCCTTTTCTATTTAGGAAGCTATTCTATTACTTGCAGCCAAAAGTACCGTGACTGAGTCAGCTTTTGAGACTCTACCCAGTCCCTGTTCTCATACTTTTCTGGTGATTCTTTACCTCTAAGGACTCCTCCTCATCCCTCTCACTGCTGCGTTGATTATTTCCAAGGCTCACTGTCCTCACTCCATCCTCTCTGCCGTGTCAATGACATCCCAGGTGCTCATGACTCACGCATATGAACCTAGTGCTCTCTTGAGCCTCAGACACTAAAATCCAGCTGCGCACTCACATTTCATCATTTTGTCGTTTCTTTTGCCAGCTCTCATTTCTCTGCTCCTTATGCTCGTTGCTGGGTCCTTTTCTTTTTTCCAGCTATCCTCTCCCCACCTCCCCAGGGTTGCCTGATGAAGGTGTAGGTGACATTCCTGGATGACATTGCCATGTTGAAAACCCACAATTATGCCTAGAGCCCAGAGCTCTCTGGTGAGCTCTGGATTTGAAAACACAGCTGCCGGTTGACCGGCTGTGTTTGGAACATGGCACAGAGCTGTCATACCCACATGCCCGCTACTCAGTCTGTCCTCCCTCCACTCTCTGGTGTGCTCCAACTCAGTGATGCCCACCTCCATCCTCCCAGATCAGAACCAGTGGATTAGGCAGGATGCCTCCTTTTTCTCATCTTGCATATTCCAGGAACTGCCAAAACCCTCTGATTTTACCTCCAAAATACCCCTCAACGCTGCCCCTTCTGTCCCACATTGCCTAGTTCCTGCTGTGGTCAGTGCTGCAGTCTCCTCTCCATTGACCTAGCACCTCTGCTCTCACAATTCTGCAACCCATCCTCCTGCCTACAAGCAAAGTGACATTTCTACAGTGCAACTCTTACTATGTCACCTCTGCTCAAAACCCTTCATTAACTTACCATTCCCTTCTAGCAGGAGGGGAAAATAGAAAACTATTTTCAGTAGAAGGCCTCCAATATACAATAAATTAAAGCTGAAGAGTAACGGTTGAAGTTAGGGACATCCAGAGACCCTCATAGATACCCCAGCTCCCATCCCTTTCTCCAGTCCAAACACACGCACGCATGTATGTACATGCCTGTATGAGCAAACACGCACAGAAGTGCATATATACACTTGCATGGACCCATGTGTACACACACATGCACACACACATGCATACACATGCACACACAATTTCACACATGTGCACACACCAATTCCTATATTACTTTTGTTGAGACCATATATACTGTTGTTGAGACGTCTGCCCTACCTGGATATACAGGAAGCACCACTCCCATGTGCCCAGTAATATCCAGGATCTATTGGACACGTTTTTTTCTTAAAGATTTTATTTATTTATTAGAGAGAGAGAACATGAGCAGGGTGGGGTAGGGCAGAGGTAGAGGGAGAAGCAGAGTCCCTGATCAGCATGGGGCTCGATCACGCAACTCTGGGATCATGACCCGAGCAGAAGGCAGACACGTAACCGACGAAGCCTCCAAGGTGCTCCTATTGGATACTTTTGAATAACAGGCAGCTCACTACTTTACCTGATCCATTAAAGGATATTTTCAAAGTCAAAGAATTTCAGTCATTTTTGTGACCACGTGCAATGCAGGGTTCTGTGTTACCTATAACCAGATGTCACAAGGCTTGTCTGACCTGACTCTGGAGGACTTGGGGTTTCTACTACAATTTGTACTTGGGTCCATGGAGGAAAGGGAATGCTTCTGAACACTCATTCCATCACCCCATATTGCTGTCTCAGCAATTGGCTGCTGGAACGTGTTTAGCCAGTTGCGGCTGAACTACGAGCCTACAGGGCTGATTAATATGAACCACAGGAACCATGACTCTTTCGGGTTCCTGCTCACTGAGAGGCTCGGGTCCCTCCACACCTCCGGAAGGGGTAACACCAGCCTGGGCCACTCCAGGTTCAAACCCCAGCTCAGCCCCTTAAGAGGCCTGTGACTGAGCCAGAGAACTACTCTGAACCTCAGTTTCCTTATCTATGAAATGACTGTCATTAGAATAAGAACAGTGTCTATCAAATGCCAAGTCCTTGGTAGTTTCTCAACAGATGGTAGTTTTTAGGGAGCACCATATACCAGCTCTTCCCCATTCCCACCTAGGGGCTTCTGGATTTTATGAATGAATGAAGTCACCCTTTCTTCCCACTCTGTAAGGTGGGGGCGGTGGCTTGACTGATGGATGAGTTTGTGCACCACTGGCACAGCCCCTGCTGGGCCCTCGTTTTAGACACCCACACCCTGGAGATCGGCTGTCCAGGAGCCTCAGCTTCCACAAGGGGAGTGGGGCCCACCATTTGGGGGGCAGTTCACTTGGGGTGGGAAGGATTGGGGAACCTCTTGTAGCTTCGAAGTCTAAGCACTCAATCCAGAGGAATGATTCCTGTTGGCATGCTGACACCTAGGAATGGCTTTTAGAGAGACAGGGTCAAGCAACAGGTGGGAGTGGGTACCAGGTGAATGTAGGGGGCCCTCCTGCTTCTGAGAAGCTCTGATGCTTCGAGCGTGACATGTGACGTCATAGGGGCAGGATCTGGTTCCCACACTCAGCTGGCGGGCTGGTAGTAGCCACTCACTCTACGGCAGGGGACAGGAGGAGACCTGGAATGGGCCAGGGACAAAATCGGGCCCTGGCATCCTCCAGGATGTGCCGTGAGGCCCCGTGGAAGAGGTAGCTGATTTATTAGAGTACTTAGCACACAGCCTGGTGCAGCGTAAGCAAATACTGACCTTTGATGCTTGGCAGAACTTTTCTTGGAAAGAATAAAAGGATTATAAGTCAGACTGAAGCCAGCACAAAACATAAATCTGGTCATGGCATCCCCACCGCCAGTGCCCTCAGTGGCTTCCCTTTGTCTTCCTAGTAAGGACAGTCCTCGTGCACTGAGCCAGACCCTGGTTCACCTCCCCCGCGTCTACACAGATCCTCAGTGCTCCCTGTCCCCTGTTACCACCTGCTGGGGGGGAAGGCAGGTGGCAGAGGAACACAGTATCCTGCCCTGGAGAGAAAACGAGAGATGCTTCTTTAAGCCCACCGGCTGCACGGGGGCTCGGGGTCTGTAGGAGAGACTGGGCAGTGTCTGCCCACATCTGACACTGATGCCTCGCAAGGCCAGAGTTGGGCCCGGGTTGCCTGCCTTTGTGGCTTGTGTGTCCCCACCGCGCCCGGGGACATGACTCCGGCTGTAACTCAGGCCGTGCAGGAGCTGTGGGACTGTCTCGAGGGAGGGGCGGGCTTAAATGAGATAGCACCTGGAAACTGCTTTGGCAACAGTGTGTTTGTGAACTACATTCCCACGTCGTTGACAAAAAGAGCTGGGAAGATGGCCCTGGGACTTGAGGATGGAATGGAGAGGAAGGAGATGGCCCGGGGCAGCAATGTTCACATGGTGATCTGCAGACTCCATTAGATGTGGGTCTCAAATAATCCCAGGGCTTTCTCCACTTGCAAGACTGGGCGGATGATAGGAGCCTTTTCTCCAAGAAATAATAATTAGGATTAATTGTAATTACCGGTACTGACTCGTCGAGAGCTGAGCCAACCACTTCCCGGCCTGACCTTGAAGCTCCCACTCCAGCACAGGGAGAGCGGGACCATCACTGGCTCTAAACCGAGGTCCAAGGTCCGGGCATGCTAGATGACCTGCCCAAGGTCACGCACAGCCAGGGGTGGCAGAGTTAGTATATAAACCTAGGTCACCTGTCTCCCGAGCACTTGTTTCTCCCGTGTGCAGAATGACTTGTCCAAGGACTTTTCCAGAAGGGGTGAACTCAGCAGCCAAGTCCCATTAGGCCCGAGCATCTCAGACGTGGCTGTGTGATACCATCAGGAGGGAAACTTTGTAACAATACCGATGACTGGGCCCCATCTTAGATGAGTGGAGACAGAATCCTAGGGAGAAGTGCGGTCCGGGCATGAACATCTTCTAAGAGCATCTCAGGCAGTTCCAGGATGGCCAAGGTTGGTCAGGAAGGGCACTGGAAGCAAATGAGGGGGAAGGGCTGTCCATTCGGGTCAGATCCGTCCCTCCCTCTCTGCGCCGGCCACCTTCTAAGGGGCCCGCTGTGCACAGGCCAGGAAGTCTGACTTTCGCCCTGACCTTGGCATAGCACTGCCCCCCTGGGACTGCTCAGAGGGTCCCTCCTACACACTCTGATGGACACAGTCTACCCACAGCTCGGCCAACTAGCACAACCCCCGGGCCCAAGAGGAAAAGGAGCAGAGTGCCTTTTTTTCTTTCTTTAATTGGGTCAAGAGAAATAGAGAATTCTTAAAAAATGCAAGTCATGGTTCCAACTCCAGTCATTTTTCAGGCCGCAGCTGTGCTCTGCGTCTCCCACCTAGGAGAGCTGCAGTACCGCGAGAGGTGGGAAATCAGCGTGTCTTCTGTGCGCCTGGCACTGTGTTAGCCACCATGGTGCCTGGTCTCAGCCCGGCCTGGGGAACATCCCATGAAGGAGGCATTATCAGGGCCCCATGACAAATAAAGCAGCTGAAGTTCACTGTGATACAAGAGTCTAAGGCAGCCTGGCTCCAGCTTTCCAATCTAAGTGACTTTGGTTGGTGGGGTCTCCCAGGGGGTCAGAGGGGCTGCCAGGTCCCCCCTGCCCCACTCGCCCCTTCTGTCTCTTCTCCCTGCTCTCCGCAGGCTCACAACAAGGGCTCAGGTGACCCCAGACCTGCAGATCTGGGGCCATCGGTCAAACTGGCCCCCACAGAGTCACTGGCCATCAAGGCCATCTTGTCTGCTGGTTTGCTCTGCGTTCTTGAGAAAGTGAGGGAGGACTTTCAACCTCCTGGGCCTTCACGGGGTGGATCTGAAGTCGCGGGGCCCAGGAGGGATGGAGTGTGAATTCCCTGGGAGTCCTCGCCGTGCCAGACACAACTGGAACCCCATGTCCCATCCGGCTCTCTGACCCGTCTCCCACCAGCCTTCCCATGTCCCCACGCACAGACAGGGTAGGAAAGGGAGGCCATGGAGGGGCTGGGGAGAAATCCTTGCAAAGTCATACACTGGGCCCTAGTCATCATTCTCCTTCCTGCAGCGAAGAATATTCACTCTTTCATTCAGTTCGCATTTTTGAGCCCCTGGGCTACGTTGGGGGCTGGGGCTACACAAGTCCACAGCCCTCGATCTGGTGGAACTTCTGGCTTCCCGGGGTAGCAACTAGTTCCGAGTTGTCAAGCCACGGGATGATTGCGATACCAGAAGCATATCCACGATCCAGAGTTAGCCTGGAGGAAGACATGATTCACTTTTGTGGGGAGAGGTGCTGCGTCCTGGGCATCCAGGAACAAGGCATAACCTCTGATCACAGAGGCTGAGTTCTACCTCCCATACCCTGAGCTGATCGGGCCATTCCCGCCATCCCCAGTCCCCCCTGCTGGGGACACAGACAGCTTGTCTTCTGGCATCTCCCAGATACTCTTAACTCTGCTTTGTTCACCATGATTTTTTGGTCTCGGGGGCCCCTCTCTCAACTGGATTTTAAGTTCCACAGGGCAAGGACCACTTCTGGTATTTCCTCTCCCCCAGAGGGCTAAGACAGCATTGAGCATCTTGGAATACTTAAGAAACACGAATTGAGCTAGTGACCTAGTGAAGTTTGGAAAGCTCAGACCTCAGACTTTGAGGGACAGTTCCAGGCAAAGAGTGGAAATGCCGGTGAGGGCACCGTGAGCCGGGGGGACTGGGGTGCTGTAATGGGGACTTGCCATCAGAAAGCCCGTGAGGCAGACCTCTACCCTGGAGGAAGGGCTGGTGGCAAAGGTAGACAGTTTTTACACGTCTCACCAGCTGGCTTCCTGGAATGTAATTTATGACCTCCGTGTAGTCAAACAGAGCTGCGAAATTAATTTCAAAGTCAAATATTGGGTTGAGGATTACGTGCTCTTTGGGGTGATTAAAACCGCAGTTCTGTTTCATCATAATAGAGAGGAGGAAGGAGTGAGACAGTATATTCTGTTCAAAGAGCAAAAAGGCCCAAAGACACGATATTTTCCCCAACTCCAGTTTCTAGTTTTAAGAGGAAGAAGCAAAGGCAAGTAAATAAGCTGATGCTGAAATTACTTTCTAATGTTAATTTTGGTGAAGGTAATAAACATACCTTATTGAAGCATCAAAAGGCATCACAAGGCTTTAGAATAATAAGCAGAGACTCCCTTACTCCATCCTGTTGCTACACCCCCCCACCCCACCCCCGCCCCACTGAGTCCCACTTCTCGGAGACAGGCATTTTCAACTCTTTTAGACATTTTCTGGTATTTTCCTTCATAGTTATAAGGAATATGTTTCTTGACTCCCCCGCCCCCATTTTAGACATATATTAACTTCCTACGACAGCCAAGGAGAATTGAATTTTTACATTTTATACACACTTGCACACATTCACAACCATTCTCCAACATGGCATTTCATCTCTTTTGGATTCATTACTGCTCAGAATTTACGTTGATATGCCTCAGTAAGTACTGTTAACTATTGTTCCCAGCTAAGCCTCAGAGATTGCTCTAATTACATTGCCTTTCATGTGCAATGTTTTGTTTTTCCTGGAGTTGATCATCTTGGTACATTTGCTCAGATTTTCAGGAGCCTCTCACTAAGTCCTCCGACTTCTTGTTAAACTCTTCTCCAGGTAGGCAACCACATGAAAAGGCCATCAGGTAATTTGTCCTTGTTATGACGTGAATGCTAGTGTCCAGTATCCTCTATCCTGTGGCTCCCTTCTGAGCTGAGAGCTCTCGAGACCTTCTGACCCGTGTTGTCTTGGACATGATAACCATGGACTAGATGTTTCCTGGGACCCCTCTTGTTGGCTTACTCCCTTGTTTTGTTGAAGTGTGTCCTTTAGTAGCTTCTTAAGAAATGGTCTATGGAACCATTGAGATTTTGCCTATCTGAAAAAATGTCCTTGGCTTATCCTTACATTTAACAGACAGCTTAGAAGTCATTTTCCTTCAGCATTATAAAAACATTGCTCCTTGGACTTCTGGTTTCCAGCAGTATTGGCAAGAAATCTGAATGCCATTCTGATTCCTAATTTTTTCTATTTTCCTCTGGAAGTTTTTATGATCATCTCTTTATCCCCGGTGTTGTCAGATTTTACCATAATTGGTCTATTTTTTTTATTCAGTGCTCTGGGCACTTGGTCCACATTTTCTTGTGTCTTTCTAAATAATTTCCTCCTCTCCATTCTTTGCCCTTCATTCTTTCTGGAATGCCTGTAAATTTGGTTTTCGACGTCTTGCATTGGTTCTCAGGTTTTTATCTCTTCTCTCCTGTTCTTTATCTCTTTGTCTTGTTCTACTTCTTGGGAGACTTCTTTAAGCTTACTATTCAGTTCTTCTATTGAAACATTCATTTCTGCTATAAACGTCTTAATTTCTGCAAGTGTTTTCCTGGTCTCTGTTTCTTTTTTACCCTGTTTTTGATTCATGAATACAACATCTTCCCATTCTTCAAGTTTATAAACTTCAGTTTGAAGCCATCTTCTGCTTTCTGCATTATTTCGGCTTTGGGGTTTTCTGCATTTGTTTATCTGTTTGCTTCATTAGATCTCTGGCATTTGGGTTAGAGGCTTTCCTCAAAAGTCTAAAGATGCTTGGCTTCCTCTTCATATTGAAGATTGGTGACACTTAACAAGTATAAATTATTTCAAACTGCAAAATAAAATTTTTAAATTAAAAATATACACATACAAAGAATGGTGACATTTAAAGCTACTTGGATGTTCTGGGTACATGTTAATGGTAATTCTTAAGAGCTGGGGCTTTAGGGGCGCCTGGAGTGGCTCAGTCGGTTAAGCATCTGCCTTTGGCTCAGGTCATGATCCCAGGGTCCTGGAATCAAGCCCCATATTGGGCTCCTTGTTCAGCAGGGAGCCTGCTTCTCCCTCTGCCTGCTAGTCCCCCTGCTTGTACACACACACACACACACACACACTCTCTCTCTCTCTCTCTGACAAGTAAATCAATAAAAACTTAAAAAGGGGGAGAGGGATTTTAGCTAGACCTAGGTTCAAATTCTCTTTATTTTTTAGCTCTGTGACCTTGGGTAACTGCCCTACCCTCTGTCTGCCCATTTCCTTCTATGTTAAGGTAGAGATGGACTGGGGCAGGGGCTGGCCTGCACTTCTAAGACCCCAAGAGTGAGCGCCTCCTTAAGTTTTGTGCCCTAGGATCTCGCTTGCCTCCCACTTGTCCCAGTCCTCTTAGGGACCTCACAACCTCAGAAGAAATCTGAGGATTCAGCAGGATAGGCCTCGGAGCTTGGCCCAGAGCTGGCCTGTGGTAAATGCTCAGAAACTATGAGCTATTAGTGCACATCAAGTGATGTAATATTTATTAACATGAAACATTTATTTAATACCCACTGTGCATCTGGTGCTCTATGAAGTCAGAAACAGAACAGAGGAGGAGAAAGGAGAGAGGACTAAGAGAAATGATGTGAAAAAAGCATCACAATAATAAAAAGTAGAAAAACAAAAGGAAAATAATCAAAATTTAACTAAGAAAGACTAACCCGAGAGACAGAAAACCGTCTAAAGCAAATTTATGTGGACGTGGACGCTGTGGCTGGAGAGATTTTTTGCGTGGAGAGGAACACCTTCATCATAATGAGGAATGAGGCAATAAGAAAAATCTGGAATCCCTGTCTCTTCCGAAAAACAGCAGAAGTGATTGATTCTTTGAGGCTTCCTGAAGGAAGAGAAGCCGCCTCAGGCCCAAAAGAAAATGCTCTTTTACAAGCTGTGTCCCCTTGATTTTCCTACATGCCAGTCACTACTGCTGCTTCTCCGCGTTTTAATTGATCATCACTCTTCAGGGCTAGGGCCTCAAGGTGATTTGAGTCAGGAGCAGGGTGAGTTTCTAGGTCTGAGGAACAAACATTCAAGACTCCTTCCCTCCTTAAGATGATGGGAAATAAAATCTTTATGAAATAAAATCCTCCCTCCGGCCCCTAACCGTTCTCCAGTCCTCCATCACTCCCCCTCCCCTCCTCTCCAAACACCAGCATGAAGTCGAAAACCAGGGGAAATTTAGAAAAATATAGAAGAGCCCATGTAAGTTGTTTTCTTCTCTAGACCCATTTGCTCTCCCCAGTTTAAGGGCTGTGTGTTACTTGAACTCAGTTTGACTTACGTGCCTAAAGTGATCATCCATAAACTTTCGTGGTAGTCCCAGGTCACCTCTCTTGTTTGGGCCTACGTGTTGGGGTGCGGCCTTCCTGGCCAGGCCTGCGGAACAGAAGTGGCGGGGGAGACCCGATGATGGAGAGAGGGAGTGAGCACACCAGCCACATCCCAGGCCCGCCTCAGGAAGAACCTGGGAGAAGGGATGGCCACAGAACTTCCACCGCCAAACACAAAGGAAACATTGGATGGCAAACCATTTGACCTTTCTGGAATCCCATTGTTTCTTTGTGCTTTGCTGGCATTTAGGGAAGTGACTGAAATACCAAATGTGTTTTCAAGTATGAGCCCTACTGCCAGGGGTGAGGGAGGGTTTGCTTGGGCCCTAAAACCTTTCCTGGGGGTGCGTAGGCATCCTAGGAGGAGCTCTAGCTGCTAAGCCTGTGTGTTGGGAAGGGGGGGCTCCGCCCCTTGTGAGTGGGCCCTAATCCAATGTGACTGACGTTCCTATAAGAAGAGGAAGAGACCCCAGGAATGGGCGCACACAGAAGGAAGACCGTGTGAGGATACAGCGAGAAGGAGGCTGTCAACGAGCCAAAGAGAGAAGCCTCCGGAGAAACCAAACCTGCCAACACCTTGATCTCAGACTTCCAGCCTCCAGAACTGTGGGAAGAGAAATGTTTGTTACTTAAGCCCCCCAGTCTGTGGTATCTTGTGGCAGCAAACTAAGAGAGATATGATGACGGGAGTCTCTTGAAATTCTTTTCTAATTTCACTGTTTCCCAAGTGACATCCCAAGCAATGTCACCAACCAAGGTGGAGATGCTGGGGACTGAAGCATGAGGGAATGCCTGGGCTGAGGGACAAGCCTGTATTTTCAGGGAGCACTAAGGGTGCCCTCACATTTAAAGTAACTCCAATCAGCCTACTTATAATCTTTTTTGCTGTCCGTGTTCAATGTTGGGGGGCCAGCTGAGGTGGGGTGGGACAGGTTGTGGAGTTGACAGAAGGTTGGGTCCCTCCCACCCTCCCGGGCTGCCGGTGTGTGAGGACCACAGGGGAGGGCACAGGTGTGCATGTGTGGAGTTAGGACTGGCCCCAGAACCCGAGCTAGAGAAACGGGAACTGGAGAAGTTGAGGATGGCGAGGGCCACTTGGAATGCAGTAAGACCAGTGACGTTAGGTCCTGGTTCAGTC
>CM053606.1:132978446-132997439 GCA_028646535.1 Procyon lotor | reverse complement strand
AGCAGGGGTGAGCATCGGGGTTCTGGAAGAAATGAGCAGAGCTGGGAAGTGAGGAGGAGGTCAAAGAAGAGGTCGCAGAGGCTCTGCGATTCTTAATGAGGAGAAGGTTCGGTGTCCGTGAAGGGGATGAAATCAAGGAATGAGAACAGGCAGTTAGAAGGACTGAGTCTGTGGATACAGAAATCAGGTATTGCCGTTGAGAAAGTTGCACCGGTGACAGGCAGGTGTTGAATCTGAAGAAATGAAGGGAGTGAGTCTAGGCTGTGCCGGGGCGAGGGGCAAGGTCATTCGGCACGGGCTGCAACCTTGGGGGTCTAGGCCGGACGAGTCTCACAGATGACCCTGATGGGTGTAGCCGGAGGTCAGAAAGCTCACTGGTGACTGGCCAGAGTCCCGTGGCTGCCCCAGAAGCTGCCCGTAGCCATAGACAGACACGTATTCTTTGCTTATCCAGTCCTTTCCTGGGTCACTCTTCCAACAGTGGAAGGTCAGAGATGAAGGTGAGGAGTGGGCCCGAGGAGTGGGAAAGATGTTGTTCCGGGGCCACGCACCAGGGCCCTGCCCCTGAGAGATGAGCTTCCACCCCATCTCCCTCTCCAAGGGTGGGGGGTGAAGGAGCTTCCCTCCCTGACCCCATATACCAGCACGCCCTCCCCAGCCCTTCCCCTCACACACACACAAACACACACATGCCACACACACACTCGCACCTTTTACTTTGTAACTAGAATGGAGGCAAGTGGATGCAGACAGGGTGAGCTGGAAGGGAAGAGATTTCCCCCTCAAGCCCCAGGTCACCAAAATGCAACCTCCATCCCAGGAACGGTAGAAACACTCAGCTCCATGCAGCCAAGGATACCCAAAAAATGTTTAGTGGTCTGAGTATAGCCTTGGACCATTGAGACTCTGGAAGTTTGGTTCTTCTAATTCTTTTTTTTACTAGGAAGCATCTGAAGCACCCAGTCACAGTTGTCATTTGGCAGCTCAGGAACATGGCACCTGGGAAGAAGTAGCATGACCTTCCCATAGTCACACAATTCTTAAGGGGTCTGGCCATGACAGGAAATTGGGTCCGGCTAACTCCTAACTCCTAAACAAGTGCTCTGTCCCTTCCTGAGCTATCCCCACTGGGCCACAGTACGTGGGTGTGCCCCCCATGCACACATACACATCCCTCTATTCTCCTGGCTGGCCTCCTGACATTAGGTACCTGGTCAACTTGGTGCAGATCTCAGACAATCCCTAACCTCAGGTGGGAGGGCGAAGATATAGTGCCGTCTGGCTTTGTGACCCACCGGGGGCGGCAGGCCCTCCAGAGCCAAGGCCTCACCATGTTGTACTTTGTGTGTGTGGTAGCCAGGCTCTTGGTGGGGTGGGCAGCTATCTGCACGTTGATCAGCCACTTGTCAAAGGGCTTTCCCGGTCCCAAAGCTTCAGAGGAAATTCTACTGAATTCTAACCTCGGACTTAGCCAGCATCAGCTATGAGAAGGTGGCTTGCGGCCATGTTCTTCTGGGTTATCGATTTGACATGCGATTTGCTCTAGAACCATCTTCTGCTCAGCACCCTCAACTGCAGCAAGATGCCTCCTATGGGCTAGTGACAGGCCTCAGAGCTCCAGAGAGGCCCTGGCCACCTCCAGCCACTTTAGGCCCCAGTGAGAATAGAAAGGGGAGGACAGAAGCGAGATGGTTTGATGGGAGGATTTTTAGGTTTCATTGTTGGATCTGATGTGGGAGCCATGGGAAGAAGGAGTCCAAGTTGGTGGTGATAGAGTAAGAACTTTCGGAAGCTTCCAGGACAGGGCTGCTGGGTGGTGTGGTGAGACACCGGCTGCGAGAAAAGTCTTCTTGGCACACAGGACCTATCTCTGGGAACCGAGTCAAGCTCAGGTTACTTAAGGATTGCCTCCCCCTTCCTCCTCCCACATTTGCTTTCAGGAAATGGTCCCACCATCCCTGCAGTCACTCAACTGAGCCAGAAGGCTGGAGGTTATTCTCAGCTCATGTACCCTCCCCACCCCCAGATCCCATCCACATCCGAGCTGTCCCCTCCTCTCCATCCCCATTGGCCTTAAGTTTGTTCAGCTCCTTTATTCCAGCCATAACTTGCTAATTGGCTCCATTTACCTGCCTCTCATCTGTCTGTCATGTTACCACCTGGAGAGATCCTTCCACAATGCAAATCAAGTCATGTTGGCTTGCGCTTAACCCTTCTGTGGCCTCTCAATCAAGTACTATCTGGCCTCCTCAGCACTCCCTTCTCTCCTCCCAGGGATGCTCTTGCTTCCTCTTGCCACCTAAAAACAGCTAGTGCCCTTTACAAATATTGGCAGCATTCTGGGGGGGAAAGGCTTAAGCAGGAAGTCTAAACCCAAGACTCACAACCATGGCCCCTGTGTAACACCTCCACTTAGATGGTCCCTGGCACTTCAGCCCCAAACCACTCCCTCCATTCTCTCCCACACTCCACCCCAAGCCTGCCCCTGCTCTAGGTAAGTAGTACTTCCATCAGGAGTTCAAGCAAGAAACCTGGCTGGCCATCCCTTGTTCTTGGTCCCCTCTTCCCACCCAGAGATCCAGTCCCACTCTCCCATTGCACATTTTTCCACTTCTCCCCATCTCCATGCAGTGCCCCCCACTCCCCGCCCCAGTGTCCACACCAGGCACACCAGTGCCTCCAGCCTGGGCACCCAGGCAGCCTCTGGACCCTTCCCTGCTTCCATCATCTATCCCCATTCTCCCATAGCCGCCGAGATCTTTTGCTTCTTTAGAGTTCTATTTCTTCCTTTTTTGGAGGACCCAAACACACCTGCACACATCTTGTTCTTAAATGATGGATACTCTATACCCATGGCTCTGAAGCTTATTCTTTTTAAAAAATTATTCTTATTGATATATAGTTGGCATGCAATGTTGTATTCATTTCAGGTATATGAGCCTTGCATTTTAAAATTGACTGTATGTTTATCTCAGGGACTGGCCCCCATCAGTAGGTAGAGAGCTCCCTTATCCCCACGGTTGCCCAGCAGTCTATTGGGTGGATGACCAACATTCACTCATCAAAGCCCTTATTTGTGGATGTTGTTGGGTTTAGTCACTTATTGAAATTCAGGGCCTTTTCCAATCTTTTGCAATCCTACAGTGCTACAGTGAACAATCTAGTATACATTGATTTTGAAGCGTATATACAGGATAAATGCATGGAAACAAAGTTGCTGAGTCAAAGTAGTACATTTTTGATTCCGATAAATATTGCCAACTCACTCCCTTTAGGGTTTATACAAATTTATAACTCTACCAGCAAGACAGGAGATTGTCTATTTCCCACACCTTTGCCAACACCATGTGTTTTCAAACTTTAATCTTTGCCAATCTGGGACACGGAGAATGATTTAAAAAATAAACAAAAACAAAGAAATCAAATCCTATCACTGTCTTGCTTAAAAACTCCTCAGTGGCTTTTATGAAATCTGATCTCCCTGTCCTGGCCCACATCCCCTTCTTCGGCCTCATCTCTTGCCTCTGCCCCTGCACATCTGCTTCTTCTCAGTTCCTTAAACACACCGAGTGCACCAGCAACTCAGGGCCTTTGCACAAACTCTTCCTGCCACCCGGAGCACCTTTGCCTGAACCTTTAGGTCCCAATTATCACCCCCTTAAGGGGGCTCTTTGACCACCTTTAAAAGTCATTATCTTTGTTGTTACTTATTACTGCACCCTGTTTCCTTCCTTTCATTCATTGCAATCAGAAATTACTTGTATGTTTACTTTTCTTCCCCACTAGATTTTAAATTTTGCCATCCCTGGCTCATACCTGGTGCTCACTCCCTGAGAACATGCTGAAAGAATGTCTGAATAAATAAATGACTGAGCACTTCTCCCTGGATTCGCAATGACTTCAGGCTTTTCCTATATTCTCTCTCATCCCATTGTGTGTCTTACAGACTTACTTCTAAAACTGGAAGGCTTCCCATTCCCCAGGTGGCTGCATTTCCCAGGTGTCTTCAGCCAGCTAATGTCATTCTTTGGGATCCTTCTGAAGGCAAAATGTGACTCACACCTAGGTCACAGCCGTCACAGGTGTGCCCACAGAAGCAGATTAGAGGCCCCATCAGAGACTTTCTGTAGTTGCCAAAGCAGATCTCAGGCTGCAACATGCTGTCTCAGGAAAAGAGACAGATCCCTGGGCTCATCTGAGTTAATAGGATTGTTCAAGTCAATCCACTGCATTGGAGAATTTGAAGCCAAGAGTCAAAGCAGAATGTGAACACAGGAAATCCAAAGTAAAGCTTCATGTGGGAAACAGAAAGCATGTGAATTCATGGAACAGCTTTTGTATGAGTTGAGTTGTATCCCCCCAAACCCCATATGTTGAAGCCCTAACCCCAGAATGTGACTATCCTTGGAAATGGAGTTCTTTCAGAATAAGTTGAGGTTACACTGATGCGGGGGGGTAGGTTCTAATCCAATAAGATGGGTGTCTTTATAAAAAGGAGAGATTTGGACCCAGATATACACAGGTAGAGCACCATATGAAGATGAAGACAGTGGAATGCAAAAGATGGCCAGCAAGCCCCCAGAAGCTAGAGGAGAACACAGCATGGATTTTCTTTTGCATCCCTCAGAAAGAACCAACCCTGCTGACACCTTGATCATGAACTTCTAGCCTCCAGAAAAGTGAACCAATCAGTTTCTGTTAAGTCATTCAGTTTGTGGTTCTTGGTTACAGCAGCCCCGGCAAGCTAATACAAGCAGCAAGCATGTTAGGCTAACTTGGACAGTGTATTTTGCATGCCCAAAGTAAATTTACCCATTTTTCCATCTAAATAACTTCAATCACAAGTGTTTCCTTGCTTGAGTGGTGGAAAAAAAGATGCGGCTTGGGTGGGAGGGCCTGGGGTATGGGCCTGGGGTATAATCCTGGTGCACATTCCCATTCTGGTTTCAGTAGACAACAAAGTGAGTGGGTTGCACAAATGATCTCTCTGTTCCCTCCCTAATCAATGCTTGATGGTTCTGTAGCTCCCATGGGCATGGTTACCACCAAACGGTTTGCAAGGCTTAGGGAGCTCAAGGCCAAAAACCTAGCACCTTCAATGTCAGAGGTAGGACTGTGGAGACCCTTTGTATTTGGACTTGATAACGATATCCTGCTTACTCTCCCTTTCTCTCCTTTCCCACTAACAGAACTGCCCTCTCGTTTCCATTCATGTGGAATTCAGTTTTAAACCACCTCAAAATGGTTTCATCTACCTGGAGATCTCACTTCGGGATGTTATTCTTAGGAGTCATTTGGGGAACTGTGAAGGCATTCTTAGTTATCACCATGAAATTGGGGGAGGGGTATCAGATTCATGGGCAAAGGCCAGGGTGCTAAGGATCCCACAATGTGCAGGGAAAACTTACAAAATAAAAATTCTCCCACCCAAATTTCAATAACATCTCTGCTGAGAGACACTCATAGGATGGTGTCAAGGAAATAATATGGACCATGGACCTTGGACCTTGGTGTCAGGTGATGTCTCAATTCCCTATTGCCATGTAAAAAATCACCCTAAAACTTAAATGGACTTTTCAAATAATAATCTTATTATCCTCTATCACAGTTTTGTGGGTTGACATATCAGCTGGGTGGTTTCACTTGGCATCTCTCATATAGTTGTAGTCAGATAGTGACTGACTGGACTGGAGTCCAGTCCAGTGGACTGGGGCTGGAGTCAGCCGAGGGCTCACCTGGGCTGGTGTCCAAGATGGCGGCTCATTCACATGATTGACAGTTGATGCTAGTTAAGCTGGGATGTTGACTAAAGTGCTTCTACATGTGGCTTAGGCTTCTGCCAGGATGATGCTGCTTTCCAAGAGAGAATGTGCCAGAGGGAATACCCCAAAGACCAAAGCAAAAGCTGTAGGGCTTCTAATGACCTAAGTTTAGAAGTCACCAAAAATCACCCATATGATATATTGGTCAAAACTGACACAAGACCTGCCCAGACTCAAGGGGGTGGAGAAATAGACTCCATCTTTTGATGGAGGAGGGGAAAAAGAGCATGAGGAATTAGTCCATCTTTGAAAATATAATCTGTCACAGAGGACTTGGCTCTAAGTCCTGCCTCTACCACTTACTAAATTAAAGACTCCCATTAAATCCTGTGTTTTCCTTGAAAGTATGGGATAACATGGTAGCAAATATCTTGAAAGCCTCTGGAAACTATTGCTAGTTGTTATTGTTGATGTTTTTGTATTAGTGGGAATAATGGTCCCAATTCCAGAAATTCTCCTAATGCTGTGCATGTATCTGCCATTTTGTCTTTGCTGACTTTATCACTGAGGAATTTGAAAAGCACCCTAGGTGTGTGTTTGTAAAGCCACCATTTGACCAACACAGGTCCAGCCTTCTTTCCTTTATTGGATTTTTAATTAATTTTTATTGTATCAAAATATACCATCTGTGAAAGTCCCTTGACCTCCTTCCTACCTCATCTTCCTTTTGTTCTCCAGAGGCAACTGCTTGCAACATTCACAGCTTTGTTTTTCTTTTTTGGTATTTACATTCATATTTTTAGATAATAGGGATATGCCCTCTCAAGTCACTAATTTTAAATATTTTCCACTAGAGTAAGCAAATATTTTAAATCATTCATCCCTCTCCTTCCTGTGCTTTCTATCCTTCCAACATAATTGTTTATCGGTTTTTGGTTCAATCCACACACAGTGTTTCCATTACGATGATTATGTAAAATAAACATTGTTCACTACCTAACCAAGTAGTGAACTAAGGTTTTATTTTATTTTTTCCTCAATGCTTTCTTCTTTCTGGAGTTAATAATCTCTTTATATTTTGCATTTGCTTTGTTTTCCCTAAATATCTACGTCTTTCCCTATTTCCCGTAACTCTGCAAACTGATTCGATAATCAGAATTTTCTAAAGAAATTCTTTTTGGAGCCTCAGTGCTCTTTTCTAACCCCAACTGGTTGGTTCCTTGGCCTGCCCCATAGCTGTCATTCTGGGACTTTCCTTCACCCCCATCTTGGAAATTCCCTTTGCCCCTCTGCATTGTTAGATCACAAGCCTTCTTCCTCTTTCTTGGTTACTCCCTCATCACAGAGCATCCTCCAGTGGCTTCCCAAGAAAGGGCACATCAAATGTAAACTTTTTTGTATTTTACATGTTAGAAAATGCCTTTATTTTGTCCTCATACTTCTTTAATAGTGTGGCCAGGAATAGAAATCTAGGCTGCAAATAATTTTCCCTGGGGATAATGAAAGCATTTTTCCAAAGTCTTCTAACTTCCAGTGCTACTATTGGGAAGACCAATGCCATTCTGATTCTTGATCTTTTATATGTAACTTTTGAGTTTTCTCTTTGAAAACTCTTAAGACTTTCTCTTTATCCCTAGAGTTCTAGTGTCACAATGCGGTATCTTGGTCTAGGTCCACTTTCAGCTACTGTGCTGGGCATGTTAGCCAAGATTTGTGTCCTTCAGTTCTAGAGCATTTTTTGTATTATTTCTTCGATAACTTCCTTACCACCATATTTCTCTGTTCTCTTTGTGAAACTCCTTATTGGATGTTGAAACTCTTGAATCACTCCTCTAATTTTCTTTTTTACTCCTATTCTTCTTCTCTTTGTTTGCTTTCAGGGAAATTTCTGTAACTGTATCTTCCAACACAGGTACAGAATTTTCAAAATTTTCACTTCATATTTTTGATTTGCAAAAGCTCTTTCTTGCTTTGATTATCCCTTTTCTTCATACCCTGTGGATGCAGTGTTTTCTCTTATGCCTTCAAAGATATCAAATATACTTTATTTCCAGATTCTACTGCTCGTTCATCATTTCTGCTTCTTTCATAGATCCTTTTGCTTTCCTGTTTGATTATGTTTTTCTCTGTCATGTTGGATGCTTTCCTTTTTGGTGATTGTTGACTGCCACTCAGATTTAAGGCTATGGCCCTAAAGAGTTGATTGAAGTTCTGTGTACATGGATGGGATCTATTCTAGGGTGATCACATCAACAATGGCTTTTTCGCCTGGAGACTCCAAATGTCAGTACATGTAGGTCTTTTTCCTGGATTGGGTCAGTTTCTACAGAAAAGAATCTTTCACCCCCCTGCCCCTGTAGGCTAGGAGGAAAATGAGGTAAGGGAGAAGGGCTCACTTAGTGCGCAAACTTTCTTTTTCTTAGGCTAGGAGGAGAATAAGGCTAGGGAGAAGGGCTCCCTTAGTGTGCAAACTTTCACCGAACCCCAGCCTCCCTCTGTAGCTGATATCAGTAGAACAAAGTCTCTCTGATTCAGTTTTTCTAGAAAATAACTCTCTTGTCCCCTGCAGGAGGGGGAGTAGGGGTTGGGACCTGCAAATCTATCTGCCTCTTATAAATACTTCTAAACAATGTCTCTTTTCAGGCCCTACATCATCCCCTTCTACAGGATTGCCAAGGTTCTATGGGCCATTAGCAACTTACTCCTCTTTGTGGTTTGCTACCCTACCCTCAAGGCACTCGGTTCAGACTTTCCTCCTTCCTGCTAAGCCCTTCACTTTTCTACTATCTCAATATACTGCCATTCAGGGTTACTTTATGTGTCCCAACATGTAAGAGACTTTTGAGGAGGGATTGGAAATTGCTCTACCCACTGGCTTGAAACTGATGGTCCTGGCAGCCCATATAAGTCACTATTGGGAAAACCTGCCTTTTGCGTAACCCTTAAATCACTGAATGCGCGTGTTGCCTCTCCAAGGGCTTAGAACTCTCATAACAGCAGCAAACAATGGCCATTTTTAACACCTATGATGTGTCAAACACTTTGCATGAATTATCTTTAACTCTCACTACAACCTACAAGGTGAATGTGATTATCCCCACTTGACATAAGAGGAAACCGAGGCCCAACCAGTTTCAAAAGCTTGTCCCAGTTCATCCTTTTGATAAGCGGCAGGGCCAGGATTGGAATCCAGGCCTGTCTGGCTCCACACTGCCTCCAACAACAGAAGCCTTACAAATCTACCTCAAGTTGCCCAGTGAGTGACCCTTACATCTTGGGTCTCGGTCCTGACCACACACTCTCATGCATCCTTGCTTAAAAGGCATCCTTTGGCGGTGCAAATAAGGCCCCCCGGCAGTATATACGGTCCATTCAGTTGTTCTCATCTAATGTGTATTTGAGGTGAACACTTCAGGTAAGAGGCCTTGAATCTGCAGTGTGCAGCCCTAAGCTGATTTTAAAAGAAGCCGGTTCAATAGGAAGACTAATGAGACCAGCCGCCCTCCCCCAGCCCTGACTCCTGCTGATCTCTGAGCTGCAGCAGGAGCCCGGTAACCATGGTGATGGTGGCGGTCTGCCGACAGCAGAGGGAGGCGGGCGTGGGGGAGACGGAACCGGGAAGAAGCCTCCCGCAGGGGATGGGAGCGAAGGGTTCCACGAAGAGCTGGGATGGAGGGTGGGAGTGGGCGGTGGGAGGCCGTGGGGGCGGGGCTGCTCCGCCGGAGCCCGGGGCCCCTGCCAGCCAAGCACCCACCTGCCTTGCCAGCCTCCCCGACACTCCCGTTCTCACCTCTTCCCCTGACTCACCGCGCAGGTGGGTAACTCACAGCGCCCGCGGTGTGAGCGGGGCAGGGGCGGCGCTCAAAAGCCTCCCGCTGGGGCTGGGGCGCTCAGTGGGCTCCAAGGGGGAAGAAGGGGTGAGCAGCATCTGGAGAAGACAGGCCTGAGGGACCTGAACTTCACTTGGCCGCAGCTGGGAAGGGGAGTGGAGGACCCACTCTCCTGGCATCTGTCCCCGCCCTGCCTCCAGCTGCACCATTTCCTGGTCCGTGAGCCTGGGGATCCCATCCCCACTGGCGCTGCTTGACCGGGAGGCTGAAGAGGCCACTGGGCCCATGGCTTTCACTGGGCTAGGGGCCGAAATATAGATCCAGGATGCCCTGAACCGTCACTCCCTTCTCCGGTCCCTGACGGGCTTCCCGTCGTCCCCGGCCGTAAAGAAACAGCTCTGAAAGTGGCTGACACAGCCTTCCTCTCCAGTCCTGACTCCTACCTTAGTCCCCTCCACCCTCTGCCCTGGGCCTCCCTGGCCACCTTCCACTCCCCGCAGCTTTCTCACAGGGCCCTGCCCTGACTCCCTCCCTGCTTACGCCCCTTCAGACAGCCTCCACCCAGACATCACTTCCTCAGGAACACCTGTATTGGCCTCACGGATCGGTCACTGCACCCCCTGAGGCCCCCAAGAACCTCTCCTTTGCAGCATTCCTCACAGCTGCCATGTCTTGATATGACGCGTCCCCTTCCCACTGGACTGGAAGGGCTGGGAGGAGAGGGCCGGGTCTTTGTCTCTGCTTCCATTGGATCCCCTGCCTCTTGCACAGTGTCTGGCAGATGGTTGTCACTCAACAGAAAGGGAGGAAGGGACAGCTTGGGTAAACAGCTGATGCTACTCACCGCTCTCCGCCCCACCCCCTAGGCCCCCCCTTGCACCTGCCCCCTGCTGGGAGGCAGAAACCAATGTGACATTTCTCCTGAACTCTTGTCCCCCCACCCACTTGGACCATAGGCTACTATGGTAAAACTACTATGATTGGGGACTTGGGCTCCTCAAACCAAATGATCACTTGTCTTCCTCTCAGAAACGTTTTTCTTGAAGGTAGGAGCAGCTAACACTTCCCCATGAAAAGAAGTGTTTCTTTGGCTCACCTTTCAGAGCATTTGCTTTCTTTCCTGCAACCACCAGGCCTGGTTCCTATGTCACCCAGCTGTCTGATTTCCTCAGGATAACCTGCCCCTAAAGGCCACCAACACACAAGGGTATTGTGGGAAAGGCCAGGAATGACTTTTGGGGCCAATCTCCCCTAAATCCTGGTGATGGGGCTTCCTGCTGGGGGAGATGGAGATGACTGGAGGTTTAAGAGGCCCTTTTCTCAAGTGGGTAGAGAAGCTGGTACCCCTCAGTCCTGCAACCCCAGCCCAGGCTCTTGCAAAGGGCTCCAGGGAGTGAGTCACCTCTGATAAACCCAGGTAGGAGGGATTTTGATAAGATAGAAGGAAGGGCGTTTACACTCGGCCCTTCAATGTTGGGCGGATCTGTTTGGTGTGTTGGCCAAAGAACATCCTTTGGAAAGTGGAGGAAGTCCTGCTAGAAACAAGAGGGAAGGCAGGGTAACTGACGGCCTCCAACTGATGTGTCCTTGAACTTGTTTTAGAAGGGTTCTGAGTCCATCCTACAAAAGAAAGGTGTCCGAATGCATCATGCGAATCAAATGCGTTCTCAGCTATATGACTTTGAGTAAATCATTTTACTTCTCTGCTTGATAAACTGCTTCAAAGCCAGCTCAGAGGACCTGCTGGGGACCCTTTCACTCTAATAAAAATTTCTGGGTTCATTAATGTCTCCTCTGTCATGTACTTCAGTTGGGGCCTCAATTCTAGAATTTGCTGATTTTCCGCCTCTGTAAAATGGAGCCTAATCCCAGGGCTATGTGGGTCTCCAGCCCAGTGCCCCATTCCTGGAACAAAGGAATGGCTATTCGTTAGTCACTGTTCTCCCCTTTCCCCATTTTCCAATGAGTGTGGAATGGGTTGCTGCAGGTGTTGGGAGACCATGCATTGTGTTTCTGAAAGGAAACTCCTGGCTTGTTAAGAATGATCCAGGAAGCCAAAAGATTGTTCCTTTCCTCAGCAGGGGCTGGACCTAGCTAGAGGCCTTCAGTCTTGGACCCACAGAATGCTTTTATGGGAAACCCTGTTTCAGATAAACCAGTACTCCAAGAACCAGCACGACTGGGAAGCCCATCTGAGCAGAGGCAGGGGAAACACAGGTGGGGGAGCCCCGTTCACAAGCCAGTCCTAGAAACAATTCTAAAGCCCATAAAACCAGAGTCAAGACTAGAAGAGTTCTCAGGGGTGGCCTCCCCCACCCTTCTGGTGTAACATATAAGGAAACAGGTTCACAGAGGTGAGGTGAATCACCTGGGATCACCCAGAGAGTGGGTGGTGGAGCTGGGACAAGAGCCCAGTTCTCCTGCCACCAGGGAGAGGTTGCCTTTGGACCTTAGTTACCCTATGCTTCTGAAGCAAGGGCCCTGCTCATTTCCATCAAGGATTAACAGGACACTGAGGTATAAAGTCCAGGGGGTTGGAGCTAATTTTCTGAGTGGTGGCTTCCTTTGAGCTTATGAGCTTATATACACAGTACAGCAAAATGTAGCATTCGGTCAACAGTGAAGACCATCTTATCAATTATGAAAGGCCGTTTCTAACTCTCAAGTTTCTGTTTGATTAGTTTGTTTGTTTTCAATATTAGCCAGAGATAATCATTCATCTCTAGGCCTCTTGAGACTCAGCCAATGTGTCAAAGATCTCACTGAATTGGCAATAGATACTGTGATGAGAAGGAATACCATGGTCCCTCAGGACCCAGCGTGTGGCAGCCCATACATCTGCACCCCTGCCTCCCTGCAAAGGCCCAAGGAGAGACTATCACATGTGACTGATAAGCAATGTCAAGTATAAATCTCCTAGGAATACCCTGAAATAATCCGCTGTCCCATGAAACTGTGGAGGCAGCAGAGCAAGGCTAGGCAGAGTTTCTCCTTTTTTATCAGAGACTAGGAAAGGGCCCACAGGATTGGGGTTCTCCATCTCCTAGAATGGGAGCAGGACTCTCTGGACCCTCCCAGCCCTGTGATAGAAGTAAGTGGAAAAGTTGTATTTGTCAGGTCCTGGAGGATATGATATGGTCTCCCAGGAAACAACCTCCAACCCAGGGCAAGAGGAAGGGAGTCACTACTCCACCCAAGGATAGCCCCACAACCTTAACTCCCCAGACCACAGGTGGTACCCAGGGCAAGGAGTGTTAGAAGATAAAGAAGAAGAGGTTGGGGTCCTGGGGCCTGGGGGCCACTGCTCTCAGAACAGATAGAGCTTCGAGGAGATGGCACAGCCTGGCAGGGGCAATGGAGCATAGAGAGTGAGATTCTGTTCTGAAAACTTAAGAGAAATGCCCAAGTTTCCTTTCAGACTCTGCTGGGACAAGAGGACTAGGTTGCCAACAGACCTCAAGGGACATGGAGCAGAGACGAGGGACAGTAGGAATGAACCAAATTGTAGAACATATAGTGTCCAAGTTAAAAGCCCATGCCCAGGAATATGACCTGTGTTTAATCTCAGCTCCTGCACTTACTAAATTATGTAAAAGTAATGGACAGATGTCTAAACTTTGGTTTTCTCAACTGAAAAATTGGGACAAGAACACCCACCTAATGTTGATTAAATGACATCAGATATATGAAGTCATATATCTCTTATCACAATGTCTAGTGCGTTCGAGTAAGTGCTTATATCGGTTATCTGTTGCTGCATAACAAATTACTCCCAGACTTTGTGACTTAAAACAACAAACATTTACTTTCCACTGAGTGGAATGTGAGTCAGGAATCTGGGCACAGCTTAGCTGGATACTCAGCCTCAGAACTTCTCAAGAGATTGTAGTCAAGTGATTGGCAAAGAGGTCTCATCCATAAGCTCAGCCATTGTGGAGGAGAGACACATCCAAGCTCACTAACATAGGTGTTGGCAGGCTTCTGTCCCTCACCATGTGGTCCTCTCCATGGGGCTGCCTCATGACGTGGCATCTGGCTTTCTTCAGGACACACGATCCAAGAAAGAACAACAGCAAGAGAGAAAAGTGCCCAAGAAAGAAGCCACAGTCTTCGTATAATCTAACTTCAGAAGGGCACCTCGTTACTTCAGATATATTCTCATTCTATTCACTAGGTCAAGTGCTCGCTTCGGCAGCACATATACTATTCACTAGGTCAATAGATCCAATCCATACTCAAGGGGAGGAGTTACATAGAGCATGAAGATCAGGAAGCAGAGATCACTGACAGCCATCTTAGAGAATGCCTACCACACTGTTTAGCATTGCCTATTTTTATTATTCCTTTTATTCTCCAAATAATTCTCCAGTGATGCCTGTACAAGGTTATGGTTTTGGTTTTTTGGTTTTTTGCTGCCATTCCTTCTGCCAGAAATGCCTGCTTCCAAATCTTTGCATTTTCCAATCCTACCCATCTTGCAAGGCCGGACTCAAATGGTACTTCCATGAAGCCTTGTTAACTGCTGCCTTGTAGGAGGTAGTTGTTTTCTTCTCTGAGGTTCAAGAGAGAATTTGATAGGGGAAAGTGACAAAGGACAACTCTATGGTGCTCAAGGTAAATGCAATGACACTTAAATGAGAAGGAAGAAGGTAACTCAAATACATTCCATGTTCTTTTTCTCAAAAATAGGCTATTGGTTTTGGCATTCTGGATCAATGAGGGTACCAGCTCTCTTAGACTATAGCAGAAACTGCTTTCATATTTCTGCTTGTTCCGGGCTGGCAGAGCATCTCCCCATTTGCTGACCCTTAGGACTAGGCTTTGCTAATAAAGGTGATATGTGTTAAAAAAAATAAATAAATAAAGGTTCTTCTGTAGGTAGGCTCCTATAACTTCAATAGCAATGTACAAATGCAGAGCCTTCTGCCTACCATGGAAATAAGTCATCTGGGAAAGAAATTGAACTGTGGTGGTTTCTTCTTCTATCTGTGACTTCTCTTGTAAGTTTGTAAATGCCATCACCTGAAATGATTCTGTCAGGCCTGAGCAGGGCTTTATCCTACGCCAAAATGCTCTTCTCTGATGAGTCCAGGCATCTCAAAAGGATGAACTGCCATAGGATTTCCATGGGGGTCATGGACTCCTAAGGAAGAGACAAAGCCAGAGCAGCAAATGTGCCTTATGTGGAGTCAAGGATCCAAATGGAGGCAATTCAGCTTGAGTAGAGGGACATGAGGTCAACTCAAGAAAAGGGAAGGAAATTTGCATGTGTTATCAACTGCTGTATCCAAGACTGAGCAGTTAATAGTCATGGCGTTATTGAATCATCAGGAAAGCCTGCAGGAGTAGAGCGTATTTTCCCCATTTTACAGAGAAGGAAACAGACTCAGTGAGGTGAATTGGCCTCCCCTAGGTTATACCACCAGAACACAAGATGGCTTGACTCAATGCCTGTGTTTATTCCATGATCCCCTCTTACAAATGACTGTAGAAAGATGAAGGGAAAGGCAGGGCTGTAAGACAAGCTAACTAAAGTGACTCCAAAAATAGCTATTACAGACCAAACATGAAGTTTCATTTAGATCACCAAGTTCCCAAATCAAATTGTAGCAAGGCTTCTCTTACTGTTCCTGAGTTGCAAAAAAGCCGTCTTCCAGAGTGACAACCTGAAGAAAAGGGTGGGAAAGAATGTTTAGTATGATTAATAACAAGACCTCCATTGTCTCCTGCCCCCCATTACCACCCCATGTTTATAAGAAGATGCATATTAAAAGTGATGACACAATGAGAGAGTAAACAGGATGGAAAATCTAAATCTAATTATCGGCTTCTATTCTTATGTGAACCCCATCCCCCGCTCTCCTTACTCTTTCTCACCCCATCTTTCTGTTCTTTTAAGATTAGGCCCAATTTCCTGTCCCAAAGGAGATGTCTCCCAGAAGGAAGTAGAAGGCTCAAGCCAAGAGAAGACACAGGACTGATTCAAGGCTGTGGGGTAAGATCAGCCCAAAATGGTTGATGCCAATCCGTTTCTTCTCACCTCAACTTGATGATGTGGATTGGTTTAAAGAGCTGTTGAGTCTTTTTGGGGGTGTGGTTAGAGAGAAACCAGGAGGTCTAAAAGAGCCCAACTAAGGCAAAACGGCATCATTTGTCTTTTGATCTCAACAGATATTCAGTTAGCACAAATTCTTTGCCAAGCTCTGAGCTAATAGGTACAGTGGGACTCAACTGTGTGGAGACTCGGACCCTGTCCTCAAAAGATCTAAAATTCTATAGAAAAGATATAATGTGTTTATGTCACTTAAAAATAAGACTGCATATTATAAATGCCATTTGAAAAACAGAATCAAATCAGAGTTCCTTAAAAAGGAAGGAAATTCCAGGGCACCTGGGTGGCTCAGTCAGTTGAGTGTCCAATTCTTGATTTCAGTTCAGGTCTTGATCTCGGGGTCATGAGTTCAAGCCTTGTGTTGGGCTCCATGCTGGGTGTGGAGCCTACTTAAAAAAAAAAAAAAAGAGGAAGAAAATTCCGATATATGTAATAACTTGAGACTTGAGGTCATTATTGTAAGTGAAGTATGCCAATTACAAAAAGATAAATACTGTATGATTTCACTTATAGGAGGTACCTAAAGTAGTCAGAGTCATCAAGACAGAAAATAGAATGGTGGTTACTGGTAGAATGGGGAGGTATTGCTTAATGGGCACAGTTTCAGTTTTGCAAGATGAAAAAGTTCTGTAAAAAAAAAAAGAAAGAGTTCTGGAGATTGCACAACAATGTGACACTTAACGCTTTCAAACTGTACGCTTAAAAACGTCTAAGATGGTAAAATATGTGTGTATTTTACCATGACTAAATATAAAAAAAAATGTCTTAGTGGAGAAAGTTGCTCTGGACCTGCAGAAGACGAAGCAATTATATATGTAACTAGAGATACCAAAGATGTCTTCGTGGAGGAGGGGGCCTTTGAACTGAGCCCCCTTTAGAATAGAGGGCCTAGAGATGGACAGGAAATAGGGCCTTCCTGGTGGACAAAGCAGCAGGAGCAGAGGCACATCTTAAAAAAAAAAAAATCCAGAAATTTCTCTCTTCCATTGCATCAACCCTTAACAGGCATTTTTTCAGTGATCAAACTGCTGGAGCTTTTGTCTGTGAATCTCTCCTGTGACATCTCAGCAAGGCCTGGCTCTCCTGCCTTCTCCCGCCCTTCATCTCTTTGCTTCTCTCTGTGCATGCCTCTTCCTGTCTCTTGTTCCCACTCTCTCTCTGGTGTCTTTTGAACCTTCTAAAATGAAATCCTTGACAAAGGTTTGCTTTCAGCCCAGAAGAAACCTTCCTTGAGGTCTCTTCAGCAACAGAAAAGACCCAGAGAATCTCACGCCTTTATGAACAGACCTTGTTTCATTGTTCTTTTTCTTCCTTGGGGACCAGGAGCTTCGGAAGAAATTACCTCATCTCCTACAACAGGCAGGTCTCCATTGAAAGAATGGTCCCTCTGACAGACACTTCCATTGCCTATTCTCCCTGATTAACAGCGGTTTCCTAGAACAGCACTCTGACAGGGAGGGAAAGGAAGGGAGGCAGTGTATACTAAATTCGTGAACAGAGTCAAGAGGAGGATGGGTTCTGCCGAGAATGTCTCCCTCTTAGGAAGGATTATTAAAGTCAGAGCTTATTATCCCTCATGTTAATTATCGAGATTTAAGGCAAGAATCCTTTTGTATGAGAATGGTAACCAAGAGCAGGGAAGGCATGGAAGGCTCCAGAAAGACAGCCTCCCAGGCCGGACTGTGGGCCCTCCTGCCCTGGCTAGGGAATTCAGGGCAGGCAGGCCAAAGGTTCATATGATCAGGGAGGAGGCCTGGTGCTCAATCTCCCAGTCCCCAAAGTGCAGACTCATGTAGTGGGGATGCCAGAGACGCATCTTATACAGCGAATAGAATTGACCAGAAGGGTCGGCCTGCTTCACTCTGCCCAGTGTGATCTGCTTGTTTTCAGTTTCCTGTCTCTTCATCTGCTCCTTCGTTGTCATTTGTTACCTTTGGTTCTGAGTGAGGACACGTGCCTTTTTTGGGGGGGATGAACGTAGAGCAGGCTGGACATAGCACGAGGAGCATGATCACGGGTCCTGACTCCTCTCCTTTGTGTCTCCACACTGGAGAATTCACGTGGCCCTTTTTCTCAGCCCTTCAGCTGAGAAAAGTCATCAAATGCTGGAAAGAAGGCCGAGATCAGTGCGAACATGTACTCTGTTGGGATTGATCACATTGGAAGTTGAAGGGGGGGCGGGGGTGGAGTCCCATTTAGGGACCGTGGTCTTTTTTTCGGTGTCTATTCAATTCCATTAAAAATGATCACAGAAAAATCATGGAATGTCAGCCCTGGGGGGCCTCTTAGGTGTTATGTTAGCCAAGCCCCGCGTGATACGAGAATCCTCCAGAACCATCCCAGCTGGCTGTTGCTGACTCAAACGGTCAGACATTTTCCCTGATGGAGAGTGAACTCCTGCTAGGAGAGAAGTCACTGTTAGAAAACTCTTCCTTGGACTAAATGAAAACTGTAATCTTCATGTTGAATAGGTTCCACCCACAGACGTGGGTGCCGGGCACACACGTTTGTTGACCAGCCCCTGACTGGCCAGCTGAGTGAATCAGTGGCTGAGCAGAGTCAATTGGCAGCAAGGAGAAGGCAGGAGAGGAAGTGGTTGCAGGGGTGACTAGTAGTGGGACGAGTGGGAAGGGAGGAGCAAAGCACAGTTTTCTCTATGGATTTTTGTTTTGTTTTCTCTCTTTGGTGGGGAACAGAGGAGAAGGCGTGATTGTCCCAGGGAATGTTTTCATTCCCTCACATCTTCTGAACAAACCAACAACCGCCCCCCCCAACCCAAGCCATAGAATTTGTAAGTAAATCACATTTCACATTTGTGAAATGAATTAAATTACTTTTGATGAGCGGAAAGTGACAAGAGCTGAGTAGTGCCTATTTTCCTAAGTTACTTTGTCGTGACTCCTTTCCCTCTCTCCGTCTTTCTCTCTCTCTCTCTCACACACACACACCCTCCAGAGCTTACAAATCGTGTCTTCCTGGCCTCCTCAGAGCACGCTAGCTAGCCAGAGCCGCCAACAGTGATCTTTGCTGTAACTCCGTCACCTGCCCCCTCCGCCTCCCCCTCCTCAAACAGTTGCTCCCCACCCCCCTCCACCTCCCATCCCCCCACCCCCCACCCCCGCCCTGCGCACCCCTCCTCCAGGGCTCCCTGTTCTGGCAGGGCTGCTGGGCTAGAGCAGGAGCCTCGCCGGCTGCAGACAGGCAGCAAACACGCTTCGCTTCTGCTGTGTGGGAGGGCTGGGGAGGATTCCCAGGGCGCAGGCTGCAAGCGCTCCCCGGAATCTCAAAA
>CM053606.1:132959603-132978346 GCA_028646535.1 Procyon lotor | reverse complement strand
ATCTGGAACTGGGATGCTCCGGCCACCAGAGCCAAGCGAGATGGCCAGCAGGGAACCATAAACCATTCTCCGGCAGCAAGGACAGCCGAGCTAGATAATACCAGGCAGATCCTCCCAGGGTTTGGTAATTGAGCTACAAATAGACCCTTGGCTTTTTGCCTTTCATTTTGCAGATAACTGGAGCTATAACTCATCAAAAATCTGCAAGATCGTCTCTGCGCACTAGTCCTTAGACACAGAATTCTCTGGGTGGGAAGGACCCTAGATGTGAACCAAGGTTTATGGTGCTCCTAGTATGCACTGAGCATTCCTCAAATACTGAATGTCTTTTTCAACCCTAGGAGCTGAAATTGGTTGTTAGACCAAATATTCCAGGATGATTTTCATGTGGCTCTGTTCTGCGGTCAGTGGGTATTCTGCGTGTCTCTCCGCTCAGACTGGGACCCTGTGAGGGCAGGTCACATAGCTCCCAGCACCGGCTCTGATATGCAGGGGCTCAAACAAGGGCACGTGGAATCCCCATCTTCTGTGCTCCCTTCCACCAGACCCAGAAATAGCCACATATCCTCAGCAAAGGGAGTCCAGCCTCCATGCCAACGGTCCCCACAGATAGAAGAGTCAGAATGTGTTCCAGGTACCCCGTCAGAACCATACCAACAGTATGGAGGGGCCTAAGCCCAAGTCTTATAGAGTTGTCCTCCTCTGTATGACCTTGGCTCAATGACCAGAAGCCACATGCATCCTCTGGCCTGAGATGCCAAGAGCAGCATCTCTTCTCCCACTAAGTGTTAGCAGAGTGGCAGCCAGACCTCTCTCATTTTGCTGGATGATTTGCATGTTGGGTATTCTGTCCCATTGTTCCTGCCCATTCATGTGTATGTGTCAGACTGTGCCATTTCCAGTTCAGAGTTTGGAATTCCACTCTCCAAGAATCGTTCTTCTGGTGGTTCATAAATCCCCTGGGATCATTTGGGTTCCTTCTAAAGCGAAGACACTGAGACAAGCATTCAGGTGCAAATAGTATATTTGAGAGGTGCTGAGAAAACCAGTGGAAATGGGGAGAGAGATAAGAAAGGGAAGGCAGCTAATAAAGGGTCGGTGACCTAGCCAGCTACTAAGGTGAGTGACAGAGGCTTTCTTCTGTTGGGGAAAATCTGGGGCTCCCTGTCAAATGGTGTTCAGAGGTAGCTCACCTGGAGAGGGCGGGGGCCGGGGTATTCCTCACCAGCACTCATCAGTCATTGGCTGCAGGATGCTCCCCGCCCCCCCCCCCAGGGGGGCCACTCTCAACCTGCCATCAGTCAGCAGACACAGATGGTGTTTCAGTGGTGAGGGGAAGTCCCCAGGCAGCAAGATGCTGGTGCTGGCAGGTGGCAGCTGGAGTGGTGTGTGTGGGCTGCTAAGCGCCAGGAGATGTGGTGGGGACACTAGTCGAATATTCTACACCTTCTTCCCTCTAGGAGATGTGACTGTTAATTCATCTGTGAGGGGCTGTGGCTTATAATGACTGAGAGCAAAGCCTTTTAGGAACAGGACCCAGGATGTGAATCAGTGGCTAGAAAGATCAAAGATACAGATACTGAAAAATGTGGTGGGTAGGCGCTAATGCCAACTCTTCGTGCCTCCCGACTCTGCGTGGTCTGGTCTGGTTAGTCCAGCAGGGACAGGAAGCAAGGTGTGCAGGTCTATTTCTGACAGGTGGGCAGGTGAGCCTGACCCCAGTCAGAGGCCTGGGGTCTGTGTGGCAGATTTTCATTGGGACTTTAGCAGGAGAAAGCAGGAGGAATAAGGAAGGGTGATGCATTGGGGACTAACACCAAATACCTGCTGCAGGGCAGCCCTTCCCATTCATTATCTTGTTCCCGACTCACAGCAAAGCCTCAAGACCAGCACGTGACCCCTGAGGTACCCACTGAGAGTAGCACCTGCTCAGAATGGCTTCCTTTTCTTCTGGGCAATGTTAACTTAGACTAGTTCAGACTGCACAGAAGAGCAAGGGCTGCCTGCCAATCATGGTCTCCCATCAATCTGTCCCCAGAGACTTCACAAGCTACCATTTACCCTGGTTTTCTGGAGAAGTATACAGAGGCTCAGAAAGGTTAGGTAACGTGCCTGAGCCACACACCTGCCCAGTGCTAGAGCTAGGAGACCCCCTCCCCCACCGCCCCCGCCAACCCCACCATGTCTGTGTGACTCTGAAGCCAGGGCTCTGGATCTTCAGGTCAGTTGCAATGACAGTGTGCTGGGCTAGTGCCAATGGTGAGCTAGAGCTGACTTTTACTTGCAAGAGACCATCATTAATATTCAGGAATTTTGCAAGCCAGTTACCATCATGTTGTAAGCTTGGGAGCATTTACACCATGGAGATTGGCAGACAATACAAGACCAGGACGTCCTCCCACCTGTTGTTAAACATTAAACGAATACATCTTGCAAGTTCATATTTTCTCCGGGCCCAAAAAGGACATTCTCAGTATCACTCTTGGAGTGAGTACTTATCCAGCATCCACCAGATGTCTGAGCCTGGTAAGAGATGCTTCAGAAAGGCACAGGTACTCAGTTGGGCCTTTCTCAGCCTGGGATTAGGGGCAAGAACAAAGCCCCTTCTGCTTTTGACCTTACCCAGCTCAGCTCAGCTTGAGACTCACAGTGAGCCTACGCTGCCTGACTTGGCAATGAAGCAAGACTTGCATCCAGGCCTGTCTTCCCCAGGAGAGGGGGGGAAGAGTTTTAGAAGAGCTCAAGTGTCATCACCCCCAACTTGCTTGTGGAGTCTCCCGCAGGAAAAGGAGGAGTGAAGTCTCCACCTATGGGATGGATGAGGAACCAGGCTGTCATGGCCACGAGCATGCCTTCCTCTGGCTTGTCCTCGTTACTCCTGGGCTGAGGTCATCACAGCCCTTATTTCTAGGATCAGATCTTCTCGTGTCTTATTTGGCCGTGACCACTGAAAACAGAAGTCAATGACACATTTTGAAGGAACAGACATTACTGTCCTGAAAGCAACATCCAAACCAGATATTCTACCCCGTGTGTGTATTTGTTTGGTTGAGTTTTGTTTGTTTTTCCCAGACTTGGGAGAGTCCTCTGGAAAAGCGAAGGTGGGGGACTTTGTGGGCTTCAACCAGAAACCAGGACAGAACAAGTCATAGGGGCACAGAGGTCTCTGGGGCCAAAGAGGAAACCAGGGGAGATGGGTTAATTCCTACAGGCCACAAGGGTCCTTGCAGAAGGCACAATTTCCAAAGCTAACAACGTTTCCCTAAATGCTTGCCTGACAGCTTGGCCAAAATCCAGCTTAAAAAAAAAACACATTTGGAAATTTTTAGGCAACAACTTAGATAGTTTTATTCAGAACTGGAAATAAGTGACCTTGGGCTAAAACTTCTCCAGCCCAACAGAACAATTCAAGTGCACGTGTCAGGGCTGATATTTAATCTGCTCCCGGCACCCAAGACAGCAGAACAATCCCTCCTTTCAAACTTCCTCAGGCTCCTCCCCTCACAGAACCTTCCAGGGCTCAGCAATTTGGACTTTAAAAATGCTGGCTGTTCTTGCTTATTATCTCCCAGTAGAGCGCCACAAGAGCCAGAGTCCCGTCTCCTGCCTTCTGCCCTAGCAACTGTGGGTCGGGTGGATCACATTGACGTAGCAGGGATGGTATAAGCCCCTCACATTAAAATCTAAAATTAAATGGCCAGGCAGCACTCTGCCTTTTGACTCAGCTCAAAGAAGAGGAGCCCGATGCTTTCTTTAATTTCCCAGGTGCACTCAGGCTGCAAGCATCTCCCGGGGAATAAGCTTCCCTAGGTGTTAAGACTCAGTACATGAAAACCCCTTGAAATGATGCCGCATGGTGGCTCTTGGTCCCATCAGAGCCAGAGCTCCCCAGCTCTGGGAGGACAGCCTCCCAACCCCTGACACTTGTGCCCAATCTGTCCTCACAATACGTGCTAGGGTGATAAACCATCTACTCTCGGGGACACGCTTGGTATCTGTCACATTTCTCAACCTCTTTGGTTCTAAGTTTTCAGAGGTGTTGTTTGATGTCCTCACATATGTGAATGCAAAGTTTGCACCTTCCAAGCCGACTTACCACTCCCTGCAACATTTCCATCACATTTCTTAAGGGACCTTGTTGAAAATCTTTGGACTTCCGAGGTCTTTTTTATCCAAGATAATTTTTTATAAAAATAATTTTCTGTTCCTCATTGCCAACTTGAATAAGTAACACCATATTTTTCACTTTAAATTTTTACTCTGTGTACAATACATATATATTTTGCTATAAATGCATGTTCCTGCCTAATTTAAACCTTTAAAAACTCAAGTCAATTGCTTGTCAGCATGCATAATGTGTTCAGGCTATGGACAGGATAGGGAATTAAGAAAATATAAGCTCTGTTATTTGGGCTTAAGAATCTAAAATCTGTTGAGGGAATAATACAAAATAGTGTAAATATGGTGCTAGGGTATATGGACAGTAGCGGACATGAGCCCAAGAGTTAGTTTATAACCCTGACATCTCCAGGAAAACAGGATTCCCACCACAACCTTGGCCCAAGGTAGAGGACGGATGACTGCCAGATACTTAACTAGCAACTTTTGTATAAACAGAACTGGGATGACCTCTAGAAGGATAAACCTTCCATAAAGAACCTTGTAGAAAACATGAACTGATCCTTTTACCAGATCCTACACTGAGAATCTCTGGCCCCGGCATTTCCACTGTAAGATGGAGAAAGTCCCATGTGGCTCACAGAAAAAGCAGAAGCTTGACTTATCTTGTCTATCTTATTCCATGGCAATAAGGCTTCAAATGTCGCTCATCTCGGTCAAAAGGGTTCATTTGCCCAAAGCTTGCTTAAGTCATAAGAAGGTATCAGGGAGCGCTTGGGTGGCTCAGTCAGTTAAGCATCTGCGTTCAGCTCAGGGCATGTTCCCAGGGTCCTGGGATCACGTCCCACATCAGGCTTCCTGCTCTGTGGGGAGTCTGCTGCTCCCTCTCACTCTGCCCCTCCTCCTGCACTCTCTTCTCGCTAAGAAATAAATAAAATCTTTAAAAAAGATTTTTTTTTTAAAGAAAGTATTAGTACCCTCCATTCTCATCCCAATACTCTACCAGCCCACATCTGATAATTGACTGGCATGTTACCATGGAGGAAGGGAAGAGCAAGTTGTGTTCCCAGGTCTACCTTGGAGGTCATTCTCCTAGAAGATCTCAGCATCTCTAGACACATGGCACCAGCCAGAGCCCTGGAGATGTAAAGATGGTTCTATGCTAGCTTTACTTGCCCTTTTTGGCAGCAAGACTTTCCTTTGGGTCTTTCCTTAGGACCGGATTCATTCAATCGGCTGAATCCCAAATTACATATATCCAGCTGGTGCAATTTAGGGGGAAAGAAGTACCAAAACACTTTATGGTAAAAGAGAGAACATGTTTATCATCCTGCTGAATATAAAATAACACTTAGAGTATCTGATGCTATAAAACAGGAGGAAATTTTTCGAAATCGTTATGACTCTCTTCTTCTATGTGGGGAGTCCAGAGTAAGCCCTCTGTTCCATCTGAAGTCAACCCCAACTCATGGATTTCTGCGTCTTGTCTATTCAAGGTCCTAGTAACTCTGTCTATACACTGCAGTGACTTTGACCAAACTGCTTGACCTCTCTGGCATTGTGTTCTCACCCTGAAAATGAAGCTGTGATCTCTAGGTTCCCTACTAGTTCTTAAAGTCTAAAATTCTGTGGCTATGCTGCACAGAGATAGGCTCACCCTCAAAGAAGCATTCCTTATTGAGGGAATCATTTCTGTAGGTATCAATCTTGCACATCCGAAGAAATGCCCCAAGCCACAAACAGTAGGCTGGAACGGAGTACTTTCCCAGGAAACTAAGAGCTTTCCAGAATGGCCTGGGTGCTCCACTCACACCAGCCTTTGCAGTCACACTTGACCCAGAAAGAACCACCATCTGCAAGGATGAGTAGCTGTAAAAAAAAAAAAAAAAAAAAAAAAGGTAGGGATGGAAACTGCAGGATATGTTGATGTAGCTGGAGCGAATTTCAAGCAAAGGCTGGAATGACAAGGTGGCAGTAGACAGCCATGCCATCGGCCCATAATTTTTGCCATGATTGCGTCTCCGGGCACCAGTTGTTCCCCAAGCTTAGGCTTGCCCTAGCCCCCAAAGACTTTAAAGATGAGTCTGGGAGGAGAAGCAGAGAGAGAGGGGAGGGTGAGGTGCGTGAGTGATGAGTTACAAGTTACCTTGACACTTCCCCGAGCCCTGGGTGAGGTGTTATTTGTGTGACCGGTAACCAGAGCTGCTCCCATGTGTCAAGTACAGTATGGACTCCCCCCACCCTGCCTGCTGGGCCTGCAGGGTGTGTCAGATGTGTTGAAACAACTCTGGGCTCCAGAGGATGGCTCACCACCAACGGAATACGGTACGCAGGCGCTGCCCTGGCCTAGGGCCTCTCTGGAGTTCTGCTGTGTCAGGGACCAGGGGCTGCGGTCTTTTTTTTTTTTTTTTGTCTTCCAAATGAAAAGTGACAGGCAGCCCAGGAAGGGACGGCGTGGTGTGGCACTAGGGAGTACTAAATGGCATGTCCCGTTGGCCTGCATCTCCGAAGGATGAGAGTAGGAGATGCCGGCAGCTCTGGGAGCTCTGGCTTGGCGACTCTACTTGCATGACTTGCTTTATGCACATTTCCTGGCCCAGAAAGCAAGGGGAACTACCTCTGTTCAGCAGGAGAGGAGGGCACCACTCACCTTGGGTAGAGAGATTCCATCCTGTCCCATGCATTGGAGGACGGTGGCACCTAGCGGATCACACATGGACACATAGGCACACGTGTGGATGCACATGAAAGCCTCTGGCTGTGCCTGAGGAACCCCGTGCTTTCAGCACCCTGGCGAAACCCCACTCTGCTTTCTGCCATGGGCAACAAAGGCTGGAACCAGATGTACCAAGGGCTGAAGAAAGGGTCCCGGTGTGGCATTAAGTTTGCTGCAGTTGCTGCGGGTACTCGTGTAGGGGGCAGCCTCTGCCAGGGCAGTCAGTACACAAAACCCACCCTGAGATCCAGATCGCTGCGGGGTCTCTGGGTACAAGTCCCTGGTCACTCCATACCATCCCAGACGTTCCTGACCAAGAATGAACTTCATGCCCATCCTGGATCTACAGTCACCCCTCCAGGGAAAGGCAGGTTGGGTGGCGGCCCTTTGGAGGAGGCTCCCCAAAGAACACCTGCTCTGAGAAATGGTACGTGATTCACCCCATGGCACGCTTCCCTCCAACTCAGCCCAGACTCGGTGCCCAGCCTGCTGGCGGGGGCTTAGAGCAGTCATAGAGGGTGGCTCTTGGGTGAGTCATAAACCAAGAGGCTGACCACTTACATTCATGGGGGACCCAAGACTTACTCAGAAAAAGGCAGGCAGAACTAATTTCTAGTCACTCTCCCTCCTTCTGGCTTCTGTTTGCCCATGGTGATGATGACAAGTGCCGTGAGACATGCTGATATGCTTTTTCACTGCTTCCAAACTGTTGTTGAAAGTTTCTGGGTCACGTTAAGCAAAAAAACCCTAACTTGAGAAGGCTCCCCAGTTTATCAGTGTAGGTGATCAAATTATATAGCCAACCATCTAAATCTTCACATTCAATATGGTAGCCACTGGCTACATGTGACAAGTTAAGTAGAATTAATTAAAATTTAGAATTCAGTCCCCTAGTTACACTGGCCACATTTGAAGCACTCAGTAGCTACATGTGAGTACATAGTGGACGGCTCCACTGTATACTCCATCACCACGGAATTTCTATTGGACAGAGCTGATCTAAATACATTGCAAGTATTAGATGTCCACTTAACCGCTCACTCATTTGTTTATCAACAAGTATTTATGGAGGGTCAGCCATGTGATAGCAACTGTAGGGGGAACAAAGATGAAAAACAGGTGGTCCTGCCCCCCCCCCCCCCACCCCGGAGTTTGTAACTGATTGGGAGTATATACATGTAATCAAAGCGACAGAACTTTTCCATCTGGGGAATGAAATTAGCTACCCAGGAGTGAACAGAACGCTTACAAAAGGCCAGCTTTAGGGAAGAAGAGCAGAGGAGTAGGTCGACCTGGTTGGACTTGAGCTTATAAGTACTTCATCAACATCTGCAACAGATGTGTGTGCGGTAACTCAGCTTAGACCTGAGCAACAGGTGTCACAGTCACAGAGCAACGAAGCCAAGAAAAGGGAAGCTGAGACCCAAACCCTTTCCAGGAGGACTTCTGACTGTGCCTTCTGAAGAAGGCAGTCTTATGAACATAGCTGGTCGAAGAGAGGGCCATTTTCTCAGGCAACCATGTCACAACTAAAGGGCTTGTGTGGGTTAATTTTGCCATTCACCTCCTGGAATTCTTGAACACTGTGCTTCCCACCACAGTTCTGAGAAAGTGGTGAGCAACCAGCTGGCTCCTTCTCCAGCACAGCTGTTCCTTGTTTGAAGGATTTTCACTGAGTGATTTTTAAATGTTTTTGCAAGGTGTTCAAATTGGGCGACTACATTTGGTATGCATAAAGTACAGATCCTGGACAGGCAAGCACAAAGCAGCAAGAACTCAGCAAGGTCATCTCGGGGAGGGAATGCCCGAGCAATAAGACCATTGGAATAAAGGGCAGACACTACTTTATTAAGTAGAAATACTATCTGAAAATGACCAGTTGAGTGGGAAAGAAGCACATGGGAAAATGTGAAGACCTGAATCAGAGCCCCCAAAAGGACGAGGGGTATTTTCAACCTCGAGGAAGTTCTAATAACTTACAGCTGGATGATGCAATCCAGCTGCCCTCTAAAGACATATATTAATTTGGAGGGGTATGTTTCTTAACACTGAGTGCTCGCTGGAGGTGGTATGAATCATAAGAGGAGGTGCTGGCTTCTTCTGAAAGCCAGGCTACACCAGGATTCTGAAAGACTACGGAAACAGAAGCTAATATCTTTTAACTGTAACATTTTGTATAGGGTTTATATTCACATGATTCAGAATTCAAAAAATATAGAAAGGTTTCCAGTGAAAGTCTCCTCCTCACACCTACCCCCACCTGCCTGGTTGCCAAACCTCTCTCACCTCTACTTGGACAATCATTTTGTCTCTCACCCAAGTTTTTAGGCTTTTACAAGAGAAGGCAAATATATAGTCTCATTTCTCCTCCCCCTCATCATACACAAAAGGCACCAACTATATGCACTGGTCTACCTTTTTCTTATTTATCTCATAACTGTCTTGGATATCTTGGAGCCCTTCCCTGTCATGAGCACGTCTCACTCTCTTTCACTGTTGCATGATATCCCATTGTATGGAGTCTACCGTCACCATCTGTGGTATATACCCTATTGATGGGCACTTAGCTGCTTCCTGCATTTCACCATTATAACAATACTGTAATTAATAACCCTGAATACACATTATTTCACATGTGTACAGTATATCTCTATAGTCAAATCCCAGAAGTGGAGGTCAAGGTCTAAGCAGTTACCATTTGGATAGATATTGTCAAATCGCCTTCCACTGAGCTGTGCTCATTTACCCTTCTACCAGCGGTGGTTGATGTTGCCAACAGAATGTGTGTTATCAAAGTCTGGGGTTTTTGCCTGCATGATGCATGAAAATGGGATCTAAGTAGAGAATTAATTTCAATTTCTCTCACTGAGAGTGAGGTCAAACATCTTTTACATTAGAGGGTCATTTGTATTTCCTTTTCTGTGAACTGTCTAATCTTTTGTACCTTCTTCTCAGGATTATTGGATATTTTTAAAAGTCAGTTTATTAATTTTTAAAAGCAACTTTCTTATCAATTTCAAGTTCTTTATTTATCAAGGACACTAGCCCTTTGTAATATGAGGAATAGCAAATATAAACACAGAGCTAATCAATAACTCTCTTGCTCAAAGATGACTTGATGATTTCCCATAAAATTCTTGACAAGGCAAAGCATTCCATCGCCACTCCTCATGCTCTCCCCCACTCACCTTAGGTCACACCAGGTGTCTAGCTATCCCTCTTTCACTTGGTTTTCTTCCTTGGGGCCTTTGTATTGCCTTTTTCCTCTTCCTGGAATGAAATTTCCCCTTTGTCCTCCTGGTAAATTCCTTTTAACCCTCTCAAGGCCTGTGGCACCTTCTCATTAGAAAGAGCAAGTGGGGACAGAGAAGAGTGACAACCAGAAACTGTGGGACTCTCCCCTTAGAGCCTCGTGAACTGAGGGGAGACCCAGGCTGGGCAAACGATGACAAAGCAGTGCAAGTCAGGAAGAGGGGGTGAGTGGGAGACCCTGCGGGAGGCAGAGCAGTGTGAGGCCCGGGGAGGGTACGGCTGAGTGAGGAAGCTTCTCTAAAACAAGAGGTATGGGGAGCAGACCTGGGCAAGGCATGAGGGCCTGATGGGGCAGGAGACCTGGGCACATCTGTTCAGGGGGCTGTGCTTCCAAAAGGGACCCAAGGACAAAGGACAAAGAACTGGAAAGGACATGGAGTATGACTGCTTTGTCAAAACATGCAGAAGTGGACCCTAAAAATAGTGAGTTTTGCTTTATGTAGATTATTACCTTAATATACAAAAAATACAAAAGAATATGTACAATATAATAGTATTTATGTGAAACCTTAAAAAAATGTATAACAATAGAATATCCTTTTTTAAGAAATGATTTTATTTATTTAAGAGAGAGAGAGAGAGACTGCACAAGCAGGAGAAGGGGAGAGGGAGAAGAAGAAGCAGACTCCACTGAGCAGGGAACTGGATGCCGGGCTTGATCCCAGGACCCCGAGATCATAACCTGAGCCAAAGGCAGACGCTTAACCAACTAAGCCACCCAGGCGTCCCTAGAATATACTTTTAAAATGCATAAACAAGTCATAACAAAACAGAAATCTTTGAGGAACTGATGAACACCAGCTTCAGCCTCATCTTTACTTGCAGAAGCAGGGGACAGTGGAGGTATTGGGCTCTATCCATAGTGATTGATTTACTTTATTTTTAAAAAGAGAAGGGTCTGAAGCAAATATGGCAAAACGTTAACATCAGTTTAATTTTGGTAGTGGGTACAAAGGTATTTTATTATTTTCTGGTCTTTCTGTATGTTTATCTGGGAGGCAGGGAGGCAAGCAAACCACGAGGACATGATGCTTTCAGAGCCAAGGGGTAAGAGGTAATATGGAAGCTCCTAGTATAGAAAACCATTTTGTGAGACTCCTGCCATCCCTCTCTCCAGCCTCACCTCTGGGATGTGTAGTAGTTACTATAGCTGTGTAACAAATTACCTCACAACTTTACCATGTGATCCTCTCCATGGGCTACTTGCGTGTTCTCACAGCATGGTGGTCAGCTTCCCCCAGAGTAAATGATCCGAGAGAAAGACCAAGGAGGAAAGTACATCCAGATCATTGGAAGAGACTTACTAGCTCAGCCCACATTCTAGGTGGCGGGGAGGGGGAGAATTAAGCCCCACCTCCGGAAGTGGGGGCGGGGCGTGAGTCTCAAATAACTTACGGACTCAGTTTCAAATCACCAAAGGGCAGGAAGGAAGCCAGACTTCCTGAACTGCTCCACTGTCCCGATCCCCAAAATGTGAAGGATTATCATGGATCCAGTGATAACAGCATGAGGAGGTCCATTTGACAAGACTGGAATTGGGATTCAGACACGGATGGGAAAGGTTAGGAGTCAAAATATAAGAGCACAGTCAAAATTGTCTCTCCTGGAATGGGGCTTTCAGGGAACCAGCATGGCGGGGTTTGGTGGGGGGGTGGTAATGTAGAAGCCAGGTGTGAGCATCGTTAGCCAAGGTCTGAGCTGTCTCAAGGGTCAAGGAGGGATGGGGCAGAGCGTGAGAGATGGGAGGAATGAGGAGAACCCCAGCCCCAGGCTCAGGGCTGGACTTCCCAGTGGGCCTCCTAAACATGATCTCCGAGACACAGTCCAGCAGGCACTTCCTACAAAACTAAAAAAGGTTCAGCTTCAGTGAACAAAAATTTTGCCATCAAAACATCCCAAGTAAAGTCATTCTCATTTCAACATTTATATAAATTTGTGTTTTAAGAGTCAGCATTGTTTTTATTTTAAATTTTATTTTGAATTCCATAATGGGGCTGGGGGATTGAGAGTTTCTAAAGCAGAATTTGCCGCTTGGCCTCCCGCAGCCCCCACCAGAGCTGTGTAGCTAGTGGCCAGCCTGGAGAACCTGGCATAAGGAGTGCGCGCATGGCGGCTGACGTCCAGCCTGCGTCCTCCTACCAGGCCTGGCACCCTGGCTCAGGGACGAGCCAGCCTGTAGGAAAGGACACACTTTTTGTTATTTCTAGTTTCCACAAGCTGCTGGCTCTGCTAGTAGGTTACAGACCCGTTGGATCATGGATGCCTTTGGCCCTTGGGGAAGAAGGACAGGCAGGCTAAGACAGTACCTGCCCTGCAGCACCCAGGCCAGATCCCTCCCACTGGGAGCAGCCTGCCCAGTGCCCAAGTCAGAATAAAAAAGGGTGACCACCTGAATCCAATCCTAACTAGGCAACTAACCAATCAGGCATCAACACGGTACCTTGGGCAGGAGTACACGTGCCAGATGAAGGGTTCCTTACGGTCCCCTGCTTAGTAATTGATCCCCAAGTATGGGTGCCACAGGACTTCAGGGCTGATCAAGGAGGCATGGAAGCAGAGCCCAAGGGAAGTGAAGAGACAGGGAGCCTCCCCCCCCGGGCTTGTTCCCTGTGGCTGATGGGGAGCAGCATACTGAGAAAGCTGAACGGGCCTGACCTTCCAGAGCTTTGGAAGTTGGCTGCTGGTGGCAGGGAGTCCGCAGCCCTTCAGCAGTTCGACTCCACTCCGCCGCCCCACAAAGGGCTGAGCCTGGGCCTTCCTCTGGCGTGTTCCTCCTGTCAGCGGGGCTGTGAGTTGGTCCAGAGCAGCGAGGGGATAAGGAATGGGTGGCCAGACCCCCTGGCGTAATAGAGCCTGAGTCCAATAGTGAGAGGTCATCCTGGACAGCTTTATCTGTCCACAGGATTTGGAGTCCAGAGCCTGTGGGCTCGGGTGTGCCGAAGGAAGTGACAGATGCAAATAAGTCCCAGGCCTGTGCTTCTGATCTCCCGGGGCCTGTTTATAAAGAGGCCTGGAGTCTTCTCTTGTCTTTTGGCAACTCTCCAACTTGCTCAAGCATGACTTAGCACAGAAATCAGGTTTGACTTTAAAAATGCTCCTTGTGATGGTAACTCAGCAGCCGAGACAGGCTCTGTGCTGAATTACTGAGTGGCGTGCGTGTTTGCCTTCCTCAGGCAGAACCTTTCTTCTCTGGAGCTCCATTGCCTGACATGTCAGTTTAAATATGCAGCAACACTAGGCTCTGTGCTCCCTTGGCCTAATGCTGAGCCAGATTCCAGTCATGCTTGCGTAGCTGCCAAGACACCCCCGGCACCAGGCTTGGCTCCAGGGTCATGGGCACGACAGATCTGGACAAACGGATATCTTGATGATCTCCAAGCTGTTGTCCTGTAGGAATCATATATTAATACATCTTAAACGAAAATCATGAATTAACCCCCCAATCAACTGCTTTGCCTGTTTTCTCTGTTTTCACAAATGATGCTGCCAAGCACCCAGCTGCCCGAGCCCAGGTCTCGGTTCCCCCTTTACTCCTGTTGCCTCCTCCCTCTGCAACATGGTGGTGGTCTCCAAGTTCGTCTCTGGAGCCTCTAAAATACTTCTCAGATATAGTCAATCCTCTCCCTTCTCACTACTCCTGACTTGTGGCTGTTCTCTCCCCTCTGGGCTCCTAACTAGTCAAGCTCCCCTTCTCCCATCCTTTTGTAATACCGTCTAATCCTATTATTGTCCAACTTTCACTAGTTCTTATTAATTGGAGGATAAAGTCTATACTCTTTAGCATGTTAGTCAGAGGGAGCGCAATTTGAATGTGAGCTCTGCCCCTTGCAACCCTATGATCTTAGGCTAGTCAGCCTGTAGAGTGAGAATGATAGTATCAGTGAGGATTAAGTGAGATGATGCATATAAGTGACATAGTTTGGTATCTGGTCTCTAGAAAGTGCCGGAAACACTAACCTTTGTCTCTTTGTCTAATGAATGACTTGCTACTCATTCTTTTTTTTTTTTTTTTTTTTTTTGGTAGCTCTATTATAACCTATTGCCTTGAAATATTTGTTTTCATGTATGCTCTCCTATCATATGGTGAGTGCTCTAGGAACAGAGAAGATTATCCATTCTGTCATCCATTCAATAACAGGCACATTGTATTCCTCATGGGCCAGGCATGGTACTGGACAATCCAGACACAAATAGGCATTAGATACTAACTCTATTAATCAGGGTGCTTAATTGTCGTCCCCTTAATAGCATCCCCTCTAACTAGTTTAAACAAGAAGGGGTTTGTTTTATTTATTTATTGAGTAGCTCGCAGAATCTTGGGAAGGGCCAAGGCCAGGCTTGATGTCTATACAGGCAGCAGCAATGCAGCTGGGAACTGTGCAGATTAAGACCAACGACACCAAGGCCATGTTCTAGGGGAAACACCAGAGGCGGTAGCCACCCTGTGCTGGGGGCTGGATCCTAGAAACTCAACTATACGTGCCCCCAAAGAGTCAGATATCACCACCGAGTTTGCCAGAAGACCCAGTCTTCATTCTTTGCTTCTCTTTAAAGTCTCATCCAAGTATACCTGCTCGATGGAACTTCTCTTACCTACCTACATCCCAGCTGCCAGGGAGTCCTGTAAATGCAACTTTTAGCTTTCCAACTGAAACAGGAAAATGTGCTATGAGGGGTTTGCAATGAGTGTCAAGTGAGCCAAGCTACAATATTGTGGCTCTTAAAGAGCTCCGACTCAGGGAGAGAGGCAGGCAAGCAAACAGATGTCTCAGTGTTACCAGTGTGGCACAGGGGCTGTGAGCCAGGGGAACAGTCCCCAAGCCAGGTGAAGGGGTTTTGTGTGAAAGATAGAGCTCTGTATGCCGAGTCTTAAAAGCTTGCATTTGATCCTCAAGGCATGAAATGGTCATTGAGGGATTTAAACAGGTGAGTGATATAGTCATATTTTAGTACTGGAAAGAAGAACATGGATTGGAGAAGAGCAAGGCTAGAGAGGAAAAAAAAACAGGAGAGCATCTGGGCAAGACGATTGATGATCTAAACAAAAGAAATGGCAGGAGGGCTAGAGAAGAAGGACAGAGATAAGTATTTTAGACCCCATAACAGGTTGATCATTAGCCCTGGAAGTCAATGGCCAAATCCCGGTCTGGGTGGTTGGGTAGACTGTGGTATGCTTCACCAAGATGAGGTACACCAGGGAAGGTGTAAATCTATGCAAACGGATGGTGAATCCTTTGAAACATGTACTAAAGAGTTCTCAGTGGGGTAACTTAGAAGTGGGTGTGAGACATCCAAGTGGGGATGTTGAGAAGGCCATTAGATAATCTAGCTCTGCTAGTTATGAGGGAAGTTTCAGCTGTTATCATAGCCATCGGCTTGTTTTCTGGCCCACCCTACCGATCTTGTTTTGGGGAAACTACCCTTTTGGGAAGCCATGGTGTTGGGAGGAACCGACCTCCTCTCCGATACCAGGAGACATTTAACCAGGCTGTCCAATCAGAGCCCACCACCCTCAACCGCAAGGACTGTTTCAGATGTAGGCATGTGACCCACACTGGGCCAGTCAATAAGGAGCACACCCAAGCTTTGCTGGACCCATCAGAGAGGAGGAGATGGTGTGTTTCCATGAGGTTGACGGGTTGATATGTAAAACCACAGAGTGTCCAGGAGCTGGTTTTCCATCAGGTATCTCTGATTGAATATCAGGGTGCAGGATGTTACCAGAAGGTAGAGTCACCCAGAGTGACATAACTTTGCGTCTCCTTCATCAACAGCGTACCAGCACCTGAATATAGCGAACGCTGAACATGTTTTTAATGAGGAAATGAATGAAGCCTTTAAAACATGTATTTATGAATACAGTATGGTCCTACAACTAGATCATATCATTTAAAGAGTCAAACCTTGAAATTAAAAAAAAAATTATCAAGTAGATTTAGTGGATATGTAGCAATTTAAAGGCAGGCGGGTTCCAGGTTTTCTTGGGAGCCAGGGGAAAGGATCACACTGGGCATACTGTTTTGTATTGCACAGTGGTTACCCTTGAATGTGTACAGACATAGATGAAGAATATTAAACATATCACAATATTAAATACTGTATTCAATTAGATCCCCAATCACTTTCCTTCAAATGGTTGATGGCATAAAAAATAACCAGCATCACAGCAGGACTCTTTCAGAGCCTTGGAAGCCTGTTTTCTACAGGGTGGTGCACCCGGATTCCCAGTCTTCTTAAGTGGCAAAAACAACAAAGGCAGTATGAATTAAATTGCCATTTTAATTGAGCAGAGATCCAACATATAAAAAGATACCTAATACATTTTGCTTAACATTGTGTACCATAATTAATCCCAGCTTTTGGGTTGCATGTGTGCACCTGAACAGAACTAAACCCTAGCTAGCCACACTTCTCCATCTTGCTCCTTTCTTTGGCTCATCAACGATGCGAAAATCAGGAGAACTCGCAGATCTGGCCATCGGTAACTGATTTACTTACTTGGCCTCTCTTTTTCTTTCCATCTCTCCACACATACCAGGAACCAACATACGTCTTGAGCTTTAATTCAACAAATTACCCAGAAGGTATCAGCAACATTTGTCTCTCAGGGAAAATGAGAATATGAGGGCGCTGCCGGTAGTTGGAGTTTGTCTTGGGTGATTGGGGAGCTGACAGAGAGGGATGCTGAAACGAGAGGAGGAGAGGGCAAATAGAGCAGGCATGGCTTCGGCTTGCCGTGGTGGAACAGTTTGCACACATCTCCCCCTGAAGCTGCGACAATCAGCAAGCCAGGCAGGAAGGCACCGACTCCCTCTCTCAAAGGATCCTTTCCTTTGACTCCCACAGACTCCGGGGCTGTGCTCTTCTTGGCAGGGCCACACATCCCCAGTCCCAAGTCTGACCGAGGTGGTGTTTGCAGAAAGGAAGCCTGAGTGTGCATGGGTAAATGGGAGCATTTTTTTTATCATAGGATGGAGAAATATTCATACACACACATGCACAGGCACACACACAAGCAAGCGTGCAACTTTCAAATCCCATGGGAAGTTCTGATCAAGGTATTCAGCTACACCCCATCACCTTTATCTGCAAGGCGGCACTGTGCCAGGGCTGATTTTCAGCAGCAGGGACTTGGAGAGAGAGGGGGGCCCTGTGGCCGCGGATGGTTTGCTAAACAGTTACCAGCCCTCTCTCCTGCCCCATCTCCTTTCTGAAGCTGTCTGCCTTCCCGCTCTCAGACACCCTCTTTGTCACCTGCCCTCCAGCTAGCTCACATACCCTTGCCCCATCGTCAGGAGAAAACACTGTAGTATTTTATAGTGACCTTCCTACAAGCAGGCAGAAAGGAGGTAGGAACAGGTGTAAGCAGGGACTAGAATATCAGCCGGTCACAGAACAGCTGCCCAGTTAACATTTGTGGAATGACCCATATACAGAAAAGTATCTAGATAGCTCAAAGAACCAAAAGAGCTTGGGGGGGGGGGCTTGGGGGGCTCAGTTGGTTAAACAACTGACTCTTGTTTTGGGCTCAGGTCATGAACCCACGGTTATGAGACTGAGCCCTGCCTTGGGCTCCACACTGGGCATGGAGCCTGCTTAAGATTCTCTCTCTCTCCCTCTCCCTCTGTCCCTCCTTCCTCCTCTCCCTCCCTCTCTCTCTTTAAAAAAAGAAGAGCTTTGAATGTAGTATAGAAAAACTAGATTGTTCTTTACCCACTCTTCTACTCTGCCCTTCCACTGGCTTCTCAGGACCTTGTACCCCCCCCACCCCCCCAGAAATTATGGACCTAAACATGCTGCCTTAACTTAGCTAAGCCCCCAAATGATTCAGTAAGACACATATCTGGATGGGTGGAGGGGCCAGTTTTGCTGGTGAGAGCCCGAGACCACTGCCATGTTGAAGTCAGGAGAGCTCTATTGTATCTACCATCACATATGTATCTAACATCACAAGGCCGCAGCTTGTAGGAGGATAAAGTCCCCACAGGGTCTGATCCTTTTTGGTCTGCTCTGACTAGAGGGAACTCACAGAGCTAAGATGATGCAGTTACGTTTGCGTACCGATTATTCGTCCCGTACTTCCTTAAATCATTTTATTCGATTATACGACAACTCTAGTTCTGCCACCCCACGTCACAGTTGGGCACATTGAGGCTCAGGGAGATTCAAGGACACACGGAACACTGGCAGAGCCATGGTGTGAACCCAAATCCATCTCCTTCCCTCCTGGGCATTGCGGCATCTCACCTGAAGGGCACTTGCCATCAGCAAAGGTACCATCTATTTGACGGCTGCATGTCAGAAGTCAAACCTGATCATTTTTCCCACAGGTCAGCCTTTCTCTTAAGAAAATCCCGTTTTGCAAATTCTAATAATAAAAAACTGGAATAATCCTAGCATGTCTCCTACTACACCAGTGTGTTTAGAATTGCTGGTTTGATAGCTAGTTTTCTTCCGTCACTGCAGCTCATTTCTATTGTTGCTGAACAAAAACAACAAAACGAAGAAAGCAAAAACACTGTGATCGTGAGAAAAGTGACACAATTTGCATGACTTGATTTTCATTTAGAACTACTCTAGGTAAGAATAGAGGTGA
>CM053606.1:132945867-132959503 GCA_028646535.1 Procyon lotor | reverse complement strand
AAAAAAAAAAAAAAAGAAAATCCCGTTTTGCCTGTTATAGAGACAGATATCCCCGTAGAAAACCCTGGTGACCCATTAAAATGTTAGGAAGACTACCTCTGGCCAGACCAGTAGGAACCACAGTGAGAACACGAACGACATCCTCTAGTGATTTACGCAGGTGTTGGCTTCACAGCCTAGTGGGGCTGCTCCAGGTACAAATGTTATTAGGCAAAGCCACAGAAATAACAGACCGAATTAAGCTTTAATCTCCAGACCATTGTAAGGATAATGAGTGCACTTTATAATAATTGCCAGAAGTGAGCGCAGGGAAGAAAACACTGGAAAAGGCCACAGCGTCAGTTTCTTCCTTGGCAAAGCAGGGATCAATGCAGCAGCCAAGCTCCTGAGCTCCCAGAGGGCTAGAATAAAAACGTGCCACAATTCAGGAGGAGGGAACAGATTCAGAAACAGGCCCGCTTTACCAATGGGTCTGCCAGCCCAGGCCCCTAGCTGGCAATGACCATGATGACCGCAAGGACGGCGCCCTACCCTGAGCCAGGCTCTCCTGCACATTTTCCCCGTAGGCTGGAAATCCAGCTTGCTTACATAACAGCCTCCCAGGCAACACTCATCTCTAAGCGAGAGGGACTCTGGATGATTCTCATTTCTGTAGCTTCCATGGGGGGGATCTCCCAGCTTCCTGGGAATTTCATGAACTACCTGACCTTGTCCACCAAGCCTCTCTTCTCTGAGTCTGTTTGATTCATTGTCCAGAACTCCAGCAGGTAGCATTCACCCATCACAATGGCTTGTCATGCTCAGGAGGTGTGGGGGTACCTGGGTACGGCTTTTGACTCTCTCCTGCTCCTGTCCTCATTTACCTTTTGCTCAGATAAAGAGACATTTACCTGCAGAAGCACGAGGAAGCTGGCAGCGAGTGCCCAGGGAAGACTGAACACTTGTGTTACACATACTCATTTGAGTACTGTTGTCAGTTGTTTGGGTATATTTCTAGGAGTGCAATTGCTGAGTCGTGTGGTGGGATTCCATTTATATGTAATACGCAGAAAAGGTAAATGCAGAGAGACAGGAAGCAGGTTGGTGTGGCCAGGGGCTGGAAGAAGAGGGGAATGGGGAGGAGGCTGCTAATGGGGAGTCCTTTTGGGGGGATGGACATATTTGGGAACTTTGTAGAGGTCATAGTAAGACAACATTGTGAATGTACTAGATGCCACTGAACTGTACTAAAAATTTATGGTACGTGAAGTTCACCTCAAAAATAATTTTTTTAAAAGTTAGAGCCTTAGTTGCCTGAGACCTGCCTTCATAGGGAAGTACAGTATGAAATAAAAGCTACTAAGAGCTTAAGCCCAGACCCCTTGACACTGAATGCAGTTACGGGGTGGTCACATTTTATGGGGAGAAGGAGATGGTCTGGTAGCTTCAGATTCATGAAAGACAAAAATCTCTATACTGTCATGATTACCATGATTAGGTGTTTCTTAAAACACAATGAACCCTTTAAATTGCTCTCATAAATAGTATTCACAGTCCTGGGAACAACTTTCTGGAAGTTCTTATGAACGTCAGCATTGAGAACCACTGAGGTAGACTGAACGAAGGGAAAAAGGCAAGTATATGATGCACGTGCTTAGTCCTTCTAAATATTCCATCTTGAAGAGAAAGAGGGGGATACGTTCAGCGTGGCGACTCTAGTTAATAATACTGTATTGCCTATTAAAAGTTGCGAAGAGAGCAAATCTTAAAAGTTCTCATCACAAGAGAAAAAACTCTAACTCTGTGCAGTGATGGATTTTAACTAGACTTACTGTGGTGATCGTTTCACAATGTATACAAATATTGAATCATTATGTTGTACACCTGAAACTAATATAATGTTATATGTCAATCATATCTCAATAATTAAACAAACAAAATCTTCCAAGAAAACACAGCAGAACACCCCAACAAACAGGAAAACAAACCATATTTTCTGACAAGATGACGCAATGTTATTTTCCTCTCTTGTATCAAGAGTATGCCGATTTTCTTAATTTGATTTTTAAATTTAGCATAATGTCAATAAACCTGTGCATAATTAATAAAAAGGAAGGTAGGCAATTTTGAAAGTGTTCCTACTTGTTTGCAAGGCTTAGTCCCATTCTGTGTACATACTAAGATTCTGTAATATAATATTAATACATGTTAATAGATTTGGTATGATATTATCTCATTTGGGGGCGAGTTGAAAGAGTTTAGACTCTGTTAAAAGACAGTTATTTTAAACAACGAAAAAAGGTAAAAATCAAGATTCTCAACAAGATATAAAATGATCACTGGTCAAAGATTTTATTTAACTCGTTAATTGACCAGGGAGAATTTGGTTAGTTGCCACCTGGGTCATAGTCTCTATTCTCTTGGATGGGGGCTCCCATTCTCAGCTCAACTCAGCCTGGCAGACCCCTCTGGGCCTCCAACTGGGCCAGGACCATCATTTCATTCCTGACATTTCTCACATTCAAATGTCTCCTCACCATGAACCCTACTGAGCTGGTGGATGGGATGGCCCCTGGCTGGGGCAAACTTATAGTCAGCAATTTGAAACAAAGAGCACCATACTACAGACCTGATATGAGCTCTCCAGATCCGTGCTAAAAGCCAGCTGTTCTCTGAGCTAGACACTGCAGGGCCCAGAGGGAGAGCACGGGGAAAGAGAAGGAGTGTGGGCGGAGCACAGGGCACAGAAAAGACCCTGCCCCCACCCCTGAAAAGATTGCTGTCCAGCCTGGGACAGAGGAGGCCACTTTGTATGAGTCAGGAATCCCTAGAGAAACAGAACCAATAGAATGTGCCCATGTAGAGAAAGAGAGATTTATTTTAAGAAATTAGCTCACCTCATTATGGATACTTGGCAATTCCAGAATCTGCAGGATGGGCCAGCAGGCTGGAGACATAGGGGTGAGTCAATGTTGTGGTTCCAGTCCAAAGACCATCTGCCGCAGAATGTGTTCTTGCTCAGGGAGGTCAACCTTTTGTTCTCTTCAGGCCTCCATCTGACTACATGAGGCCCACCACCATATGAAGAGCAATCTGCTTTATTCAAAAGTCCACCGATGTAAATGCAAAGTTCATCTAAAAACATCCCCCATGGACACATCTACAACATTTGACCAAATATCTGGTCGCTTTGACAGAAGTTGACACAACCTAACACATAAAAACCATCACACATTCCTAGGACCATAGTCTGGGTCTTAGGAACCAATGGGATCAGTGGTCCAGGTGTTGGAGACAAGCTTCTTCTCTGAAGAACAAGGCTGTGCTGGGAGAAGGGAATGAGAAATATGGCTTTAGGGTGGCCAAACAGAGGGAGGTTGGGGAAAACCAAGCCCAGCCTTACTCATCCCCGTCCAGCTCTCTCCGTGCCACCCCCTGTTGCCTAGAGAAGCTTTGCTACTGATCTTACCTCCAGGCTTTTCAAGGAATTTCTACTGAGCTCAGAAAATGAGCCAAGACAGCTCATCATGGCTTTGCTCAGCCAGACCACTCTAGTGAGGACCCAGTGAGCAGCCCAGAAAATCTGGACTTCCTTCTCTTAATTCCTGGGGTGCCCTGTGATGGCCTCTCATGCTTACAGTCTACTTGTGGTTGCAGGGGAGAAGGCTGCGACCCATCAGTGACACACTGCACGACAACAGGGAGGAAGTTCAGCCACCCTGGAACCAGTAGTTTCTCCATGTCTTTTGGGACTCCAGACCCTTGGTAGTAGGTTGAATGGGCCCCCTAAAAGATATGCCCATTCCCTAATCCCTGGAACCTGAGAATGCGACCTTGTGTGGAAGGGGATCTTCTGGGGTATAATTAAATTGAGGATCTGGAGATGAGATCGTCTTGATTATCCTGGCCCCCTGCCAGAACTGTTCAGGTGGTACCCCAGAACCCATTTCCAGTCAACACCTTTCCTTCCCTGGCCTGCCTAGCTGTAAGTCCCTTGTGGGATTTGGGACGAAGAGTCCCAGCAGGGAGTCACACTGCCTGAATCTGATCCCTGACCTCACCATTTCCTAGCTGAGTAAACTTCAGAGAGTATTTCCTCCAAGCACACTTCATTTTATTGCACTTCACAGAGACCACGTATGTCACAAAGCGAAGGTTGGTGGCAACCCCCGCATCAAGCAAGGGCATCCATGCCATTTCTCCAACCACGTTTGTTCACTTTCTGTCGCCGGGTCACATCTTGGTAATTCTTACAGGATTTCAAACTTCTTCCTCATTGTAATATTTGTTATGGGGATCTAGGATCAGCGATGACAGCTTGCTAGAAGCTCAGATGTGGTTAGCATCTTTTAACAATAAAGTGTTTTTCAATGAAGCATTTAATTAAAGTACAGACATTGTGTTTTGGACCTAATGCTGTTGCACGCTTTAGACCACAGTGTAGTGTAAACACAACTTTTATATGCCCTGGGAAAAATGAAACCTTCATTGGACTCTCTTGTGAGCTTCGCTTTACTACAGCAGTCTGGAGCCAAACCCACAGCCTCTCTGAGACGTGCCTGTGTTTCCATTGGCCTCAGTTGTACTTGTGTGAACTTTCATTTCCTCCTCTCTGCAATGTGGACGCTAGTGCCTGCCCCCAAGGGCTGTTAAATAGATCAAATGCTCAACGCTCCATAAATAGCAGCTATTACTATGTTTATGGAACTGGTCCCTTTGCCTGGTCGTCCTCTGCCTCTCATCAGGAAGTCCGGGGCCCCTTCTGGTCTAACCTGGAAAGTTCTGTGTCTCTGATCAGGCCAGGAAGGCATCTTTCAGAACACGCAAGGGCAAATGGCAACCAAGAGAATAATCTGGCAGATAGCACACCAAGGGGAGGGGAAAGGGGCCTTCAGTCTAACTCAACAGTGTGCCTGCCTGGACCTGCAAAGAAAGGAAGTGGCAACAGTGAGGAGGGATGTCAGGGTCTGTGACTCCAACAGAATCCTTCACACCCAGAACCACTATGCTCCACCAGACTGGGGTGATGGGGCAGCCGCTTCACTGCGGCCTACTACTCCAACACACCAAAGAAGAATGAGAACTTGGACTTTCAGATACTCCTAATTCCCCCCCTACCTGAATCTTGAGTTTTAAATTCATTAAAATGAAGGGTGCCTGGGTGGCTCAGTCCACTAAGCGACTGCCTTTGGCTTAAGTCATGATCCCGGTGTCCTGAGATCGAGCCCTGCATCAGGCTCTCTGCTCAGTGGGAGGTCTGCTTCTCCCTCTCCCTCTGCTGCTCCCCCTGCTTGTGCTCTCTCTGACAAAGAAATAAAATCTAAAAAAAAAAAACAAAAAACATTAAAATGGCAATTCATTAAAATGGTATATGAGCAAGTACTATGTTCATAGCAGCACCGTTCACAATAGGCAAAGTGGGGAACAACCCAAATGACCTTCACCAGATGAATGAGTAAACAAATTGTGGTCTATACATTTAACGGAGTATGATTCAGCCATGAAAAGGAATGAAGCACTGGTCCATGCTACAACTTGGATGAAACTCGAAAACATTATGTTAAATAAAAGAAACCAGATGCCACAGGGCATGTACTATATGGCCCCATGTATGTAAAACATCTAGAACAGGTCCTTTCACAGACAGAAAAAGCAGACTGGTGGCTGCCAGGGGTGAGAAGAGGGGAGAATGAAGAGTAACTGCTTACCAGGGACCTGGTTTCCTTTGGGATGATGGAAATGTCCTGGAACCGGATCGTTACACAACAGAGTGAATGTACTAGATGCCATTGAATTATTCACTTTAAAACGATTAGTTTTTCATTGTGTGAATTTCACCTCAGTTTTTTTTTTTTTAAATGACAACCTTCCAACATGAAAGAATCCTGAAAGATTCTGAAAGAGCCTGAAGACCATTGAGTCTCCCTTCTCCTTGAGTCTGGTTCTAGGATCTTGGCTTAATGCTGCACCAGGAAAAAGAAAGCTGCTGCAGATTTGGAGCTCCTGCAGCAACTCATCCTTCAGTGGGGATTCTTTTGAAAAGAGCCAACCAAAACAGCAGGTCTGGTTGTCTGCACAAGATGTATTTGATTTCAAAAGCAACTTGTTCTTGGTTATGATATCCTTTTTGCATTCAATTAAAGCTTCCATTCCAGAAATATTAGTGTTTTTTAATACCTCCCCCACACCAACTGTAAGTTCTTACAGCAGCTTTCTGGATTAGCAGCGAACCCCATATTCCTTCAGAACACGGTTGGCCAGAATGTTGGGCGTCCCTGTTGAACATATGGAGAGAAAATCGCTCCTCTCACTGATGTACCAGTTCTTTAAAAAGTCTTCCCAAAAGATACTCCAAGTAGCCATTGCGTAAATGTGCAGACAAGGTAAGGTTACATTTGGAGGAACTCCTGCTATATCAGATGAACAAACACCAGATGTCCCAGTCAGCACTGCGGATGCCCCGAGAGCAAAAGACTCCCCTGGGCCTCTCAGTTGGAATCTTCCCTCTCATTTCTCAATCACTGTAGGCGCTCTGGGGTTGGGATGGTGGTCTGTCAATGTTGGGAGTCTGGACTCTTTCTAGATTATATCTTTGAACTTTAGGATGCTGTCCTTATCTACACCGTCCAAAATGGCACAGCAGCACATCCACACTCCAGCCTGCAGGAAAGAGGAAATAGGAGCCATGGAAGACAAACCCATTTCCTTTCAGGAACATGACCTGGAAATTTCACACGTCATTGCTGTCGATATCCTCTTAGCCAGAATCTAGTTGCTCTGTCACACCTAGCTACAAAGTAGGCTGGCTGTGTACCCTGCTTAACCTTCCATCACTATAGAAAAAGAGGAGAATGGATACTGAGAAGAACAATTAGGATCCAGCTCCACCATCCAATTAGTATTCCTTCTTTCACTCATATCCCCAGTCCCTTTGCTGTCATTCAACAAAGTGGGTTCATGCCCCACCACTGACCCTTTACTCATGCTCTTTCTTAACATGGAAGGTTCCATCCACTTCTCCACACCCATATTGCCTTCACTATCCCCTCAGGCCTCATCTCTTCCTTCCTGACAACTTTCCCCAACAGCCCCAGCCCTCAATGAGGCAAGGCATTCCTTGACCTTTATGTTTTCATTATACATGATGTTCCATGTAGCTAAGGCTTAATTTCAGAACTAAACAGTACGTTACTTGAGAACAGGGTCCCTATCGTATATTTTTCTTGTATCCTCCATGATCCCTAGCTCAGTGCTGAGCACACATATGCATTTAATAATTATGCTCTGAAATGAATTGAATTTGATTAGAATGATATGCTGAACAATTTAGGACAATATTTTTATTTTCCTTTACTTATGGTATTTTTTCACCTAAGTGGTCTGCGTAATTTTATATATATATAAAATTATATGTATAATTATATATATACACACATAATTTCATATAAATAAACACATATCTACATATAGACATATATATAAAAAGTTTAATCCCAGGGTGCCTAGGTGGCTCAGTCTATTAAGCATTTGCCTTCAGCTCAGGTCATGATTCTGGGGTCCCTGCTCACCAGGGAGTCTGATAAAGAATTCTCTTTCTTTTTCTCTTTCTCTGTCCCTTCCCCTGCTCATGTTTTCTCTCTCTTTAAAATAATAGATAAATCTTCTAAAAATAAGTAAATAAATAGCATAATCATAGCCTAAACATTTAGCACAGCACCCAACACACAGCCATTACTAAGTAAATGCTAAGATGAAAAAAAGTCAAGAGCAAAGTATAAATGTAAACTAAGTTAAAATATACTGGGGTGCCTGGGTGCCTCAGTTGGCTGAGCATCTGCCTTCAGCTCAGTTCATGATCCTGGAGTTCCTGGATTGAGCCCTGCATCCAGCTCCCTGCTCAGTGGGGAGTCTGCTTCTCCCTCTACCCCTCCCTGCTACTTGTGCTCCCTCTCTCTCATTCACTCTCTCTCAAATAAATAATAATTTTTTTTTAAAAATTAAAAAACCTTACTGTAAGAGCAAGGATCCTGGTACTAGACCCTGGTTTGAAATTTGGTTCTTCTATTTATTCACAGTTTTGTAGAGTATTAAGTAAATTGATTAATGTGTGCTTGTTGATTACCTCCAGTTCCATGCACACCATTTATACTTCGATTTGCAATGCTTTGGGCTTGGAGTCTGAAAATTACATTTCCCAGATTCCCTTGCTAGCTGACTTCCAGTTAGGGTCTGCAACTGGGAGGCATAGCTGGGAGATTGGGAGGCAGAAAGAGAGAGGAAAGGACTCTCTTCCTCTTTGCACCTTCCTCCAGATGGCTACAACTCTGTCAACTTTGACCCTACACCAGTGTCGTGTCACTTTCTAGTGGCCCCATCACCAGCCACACAGGGACCTCTTAGTAGTCTCAGTATGAGGTACATGATGGTCCTACAGCAGCCCAGCAACAAAGATGGTGGCTCTTCCTCTGCATTCCCAAGTTCTCATTATACCTCTTCCTTTAGGTTCCCCCAGCCTTAAGTTGCTTCCCTGTATTTACTAACCTCACTGTTTTCTTTTGGATGTTCCAATGCATTTGAAATTCATTCACTCTATTCAATATTCCCTGGTTAAAGAATCTGTCATAATTTCAGTTTTCCCTATGGCATTTTGACTGGTACAGCATGCAATGTGCTTAATGCATTTCATCCCTTCAACAAATGTTAGTTCTTCCCTAGGTGATTTCATTCTTCTGTATTTTAAATTATCATGTCTTTTCAGAGTTCTTGAACTTTCTCCATCAGCTCCCACTATTCCACAAAGGTACTGGTTCTCAGCCCTAGGTATGAAGCATGGTCAACGGCAGAATCCTTAAAAATGCAGATGCTCAGGCGTACCTGGGTGGCTCAGTCGGTTAAGCGTCTTGATTTGGGCTGATGTCATGATCTCAGGGTTGAAAGATCGAGCCCTGCATTGGCTCCATGTTCAGTGGGGAGTTTGCTTCTCTCTTTCTCTCCCTCCCTTCCCCGGCCCTCCCCCTCTGCCTCCACTCATGCGTGCTCTCTCTCTTTCTCTAAAATAAATGAATGAATGAATAAATATTTTTTTAAAAATACAGATGCTCAGACCCACTCTCAACCAAATTTCAAGGAATGGTTATGTGTATTTTGAAGAAATTCTCCAGGTAATTAGTTGCACTGAAGTTTAAAGACCTCTGGTTTAGAAACTCAGAATATATAGTACATTAATGATTTCTTAATGCGTCACAAATGGTAAAATTTTACCTGCTTATTGGTATCTCAGTAAATGTTGTTTGAGAATGATGCTGACACTTTATCCCAATAACCAGTTGAATAATCCTTTGTTTCGGTGGCATCAAATTAAGACCTCCTGAGGGACATCATGGCTTGGCCTTGGTTGAAACTGAGGGACACACCAAGGACAACTAACTTCCCAACATGCTAGGCTTATACCACCCATATATAATTGAAACTCAGGATGGGGGAACCTAAAAGAGAACAAAAGAGAATACCACAAACATTTATCCCACCATCTGTTCTCTTGGCCATGCTTACCTCTTCCCTTCCCATTATGCTTTTATGCTGACCTAATCTCAGAAAAACTTTAAACCCATAACAACACTGTTCCTTTAAGCCCATGTTTCTCTCACTCATCCTAGATTCAAATCAGAAGCCCATGAAGAGCCCCTTCAGTGAGAAGTGACCCCATAAATGTTGAAGGAAGCTTTGCCCTCACAGGACAATCAAAGCACTAGGTTATTATGAAACCCTGTCCTTTGTAATTATGGTTGTACCAAATGAGATGTAGTCTCATTGGTGTGCTTCCAAAATCTATCTCAACAGAGAAATCCACAGCGAGCCAGCAAAGTGTAAGGAAAGAAGGAGGAGCCCAGGAAGGGTTAGTGTAACAAGCTGGGTGACTGCAAATAATATGCCTTTACTTATTACTTTAACAAATAAATCAGAGCTTACATTTCCAAATAGTAAAGTTTTTTCCAACCATGCTGCCCATGGCTCATGATATTTTAAAATTATCCCTAGAGCCTGCTGCAGATTTTTATGAAGAATTCTCCCTGGCCTCAGCTCTTCTTCTGGGAGTAGATTTGATGATTTGGAAACAACTGAAGTCATTAGAAAGTAATCTGGTGACCAAGGTATGTGATCAAGGCTGGAAACACCATTATTTGGTCAAAACTGGCTGTGACCAAAAGAAACCAGGACTAGAGGGGAATGTAAGCTAGTCGTGAGTAGTTTTCAAAGAGGAGTTGCAAGTATTTTAGATGGTGCTGGAAGAAGTAATAGTCTTCCAGGATGACTATTTTAAAGGATGGCTCTCATCCTGAATAAGCAGATCTCGTTTATGTGTGAGTGTGTGTGTGTTTGATCAACCTAATTTTATAATATTATATTTATAGAAGTTGTTCTCAGTTCTCTCTACATATAAAGATTCCCAGCTGTCTAGGGATAGGCATGTCCCTGCCTATCATGACCTAAGGCAATGAGATTGTCTGAAAAAGGCAGGGATTTTGGAAAAAGATTGGTGTGCAAATCTATGCCTTAACTACTTACTCTCTCTGTAATCTTAAGCAAGTTGCTTGAGCTCTCACTGCACTTTGGTTTTTTTATCTATATAAAGGACATAATAATACTTACCCAGTGGACTAATTGAGAGAATCAAAGGAACTAATATATGCAAGTGCCTATCAAAGTGCCTTAGCCCAGAGCAGACACTCCATAAATGGTTACTATTATTAGTGCAAACATTATTTCTTAAGTTTTTATTTTAATTCCAGTTAGTTTACATATAGTATCATGTTAGGTTCAGGTGTACAACATAGTGATTCAACAATTCCATGCATTACCCAGTGCTCATCACAACAAGGGCACTCCTTAATCTCCATCACCTATTTCACTCATCCCTCCATCCACTTCCTCTCTGGTAATCATCAGTTTGTTCTCTATAGTTCAGTGTGTTTCTTGGTTTGCTCTCTCTCTCTTTTTTTTTTCTTTTCCCTTTGTTAATTAGTTTGGTTTCTTAAATTCTACACATGAGTGGAATCTTATGGGTTAGGATTAGCTGACTTATTTCACTTAGCATTATATTCTCTGGCTCCATCCATATTGTTGCAAATGGCAAAATTTCATTCTTTTTTATGGCTGAATAATATAATTACACACACACACACATCTTCTTTGTCCATTCATCAGTGGACACTTAGGTTGCTTCCATATCTTGGTTATTGTAGAGAATGCTGCTATAAACATAGGGGCATATATCCTTTTGAATTTGTGTCTTTGTATTCTTTGGGTAGATACTCAGTAATGTGATTGCTGGATCATAGTGTGGTTTTCTTTTTTAACTTTTTGAGGAGGCTTTCCACTGTTTTCCACAGTAGCTGTACCAGTTTGCATTCCCACCAACAGTTCAAGAGGGTTTCCATTTTCTCCACTTTCTCACCCATACTTGTTGTTTCCTGCATTGTTGATTTTAGCCATTTCTGACAGATGTGAGGTGATATCTCGTTGTAGTTTTGATTTGCATTTCCCTGATGATGAGTGATGTTGAGAATCTTCATGTATCTGTTGGCCATCTGGATGTCCTCTTTGGAGACATGTCTGTCCATGTCTTCTGCCCATTTTTTAATTGGATCATTTGTTTTTGGGGTATGGGGACATCATTATTATCATCAGTGAATAGCTATGGTGTCAAAACAGACTCTCCTCAATCATTTCTCCAATGTAAAAATACCAATATATCTATTTATATGAACCAGAGAACTAAGCCTGGAGAAGCCTGTGATGAGTTCTAAGTAGAGGAGGGAAGAGCCAATGATAGCACACTAGAATTGTTTCCACTTCTCTTGGAATCCTGCAAAATGAGAAAATTAAAACATCTCAAAGTACATCAGTCTTAGAATGTTAATACAAAGAGATCTCATTTAACCAATAGTATTGGGAATGCGGTCTTTGGCATACTCCAGACAACTAGAGTTTTCCCATTTGAGAACCAACACTTTTCCCAAAATATTAATCATTTGGAAGAAAAGCACTCAAAAACATACCATTCCCCTCTCTACTTTTTAAAGCAAAGGACATGATTTAACTTTTTTGCAAAAAAAAAAAAAAAGTTTTTTGCAATAAGCCAGGATAATCATCACAAACATCTATTGCAGTGTGTATGGGTCGGCTCAGAACTGGGCCTACTTTTTGGTTTTTCTGCCTTCTCCTTCTTCGATGTCAGGCATTGTCTGGATATAACAGATTTGAGATGCAGCATATTCCCCAACCTTGGAAAGAGGCAGATACTCAGAAGTCATCAAGGCTCAAGACAGTGACCCCATACAATTAGGGACATAGGTTCATTAGTAGACAGACCTGAGGTGAGACCCATGTAATCTTGAGCAAAGTACTGTACTGAACCTCAGTTTCTTCACCTGTTCAATGAAGATAAAAATAGTACCTACATCAGAGGGGAGTCATGAGTCTTCTGTAGGAAAATAAAGTGTATAGCATGGCACTGGGCAGATAGTGAATGCTCAATAAACATTATCCACTTCCATGATCATTACCAGTAGCAAGCAAGGTCTCCAAGAAACTCTGACTTCACTATTGCAACACTCAGTGACACCTACCCTTCGTGGGTTTTTCTTCCCATCTGTTAAATAAGACTGATTGAAGGAGTAGTCTGAACAGTCAGTGACTAAAGCCCTCTCAATCTTTTCCCCCATAATCTGGTGAAACTCTCAGATGGGAGAATTTCAGCCAAAGAAGAACTTCCAGTAATTCTGCCAAAACTCTGCCATCCTCATAAGGGCCATGTTTCCTGTATGACTTGAATGGCCCCCCAATCCAGCTGGATCAGCCCCTCTGGGCCACGGAGGCAGACCCCTAGGGCAGGACTGGGCTCCAGGACCAAAGTTTTCTGTCAGATCAAGTCATCAGGTCGGGGCTGATAGTCTCTGCTGGCAGAAGGGTGGGAGGCAGGAAGCCCCCAGAGCCGCTTGTCTGGCACCATCCACGGACTAAAAAGACACTTGCTACGGAGCGGAGCGCGGGCAGGCGGCTCTGACTGAGCCGGGGAGGGTTCCGGACCAGCTGCTCTCCAAGTGTTCTTTTCTATCTTGTGTATCCTGTGGGGTTAATGAGAATCCTCAAAGGTGACTGAGCTGGCTCTTCCACCACTCGGGGATATAATTTAAGGTCACTCCGAAGTTTCAAGTTTTGGGAAGGTAGCAACAACAGCAGCAGCCTTTGTGCAGTCCAGATTGGGAAACGCTGGGAACCTCCCCACCCCCACCCCCACACCCAGGCCCACTTCCTCACCCCCCATCCCCCCACCCTGCCCTTCCCCGCCATGACACCACAAGTACCAGCGACAGGACCACGGGCTCTGCAATCAGCCTGCAAATGTTTTCCCCCAGCACGTGCCACTGGGTTAGGGCTTCAAGCTTTGTACCAACTTTCTGGCAAATGCTTGCTTCTCGTGGGGACTCACTGGCTTGAAACGATTTTCCCAGGATAAGTGCCAGATTGCAGACCATCTGACAGGTTGGTTTTTGTTGTTGTTTTTTTCATATTTTATGTCCCCAGGCCTGTTCTCTCTCCATCAAACCTCCACAACTGGGGCGCCTGGGTGGCTCAGTCGTTGGGCGTCTGCCTT
>CM053606.1:132922804-132945767 GCA_028646535.1 Procyon lotor | reverse complement strand
GTGTGCCTTAGCTGGGTGGTTCTAACTTGGAGTGGGGGGTTCTCTCCTGAGGTTAGAGCCACAATGTTGGTGGGGGGCTGCTGTCTCATGTTGAGCCTGCTACCAAGATGGCTCACTCACGAGGCTGGCAGGTTGGTACTGTCATTGGTGGAGGCCTCACTTTTCTCCCCACCTGGGCCCCTTAGGCGAACACATTTTAAAGCCACCACAAATGGTTAGGAGTAAATCATTCATTCATTTAACAAGTGTCTATTGAGTACTTACTATATGCCAACACTGTTCTAGAAGGTTGGGATACATCCAGGACAAAATAGACCAACATCCCTGCCTGCCCTTGTTAAATTAAATTCTAGAGGAGAGAGACAGAAAAGAAATGACAAGCATAACAAGGACATTTTGTAGTGTGCTACAGATTTCAGGGGTCTGGAGAAAAAAGGATCGGGGGAAGAGAGCTCCAGAATCCTAGAGTTAGGTTATATTCTAAATAGAGTCCTCAGACTTGTCGTCACTGAGAAGACAGAGTGCGGCAGGCAGGGATTTGGAGAGGTAATAGGACCACATTTTGCCTGGCCCCATTGTCCAACATATGACCACAGAAGCCATGTGAATCCTGGTGGTCACCATGTTCCCTCAGGGCTAGAAGGATGGAGAGAGAAGTTTCTCTGTAGCCCATGAGAACTGCCAGCATTCCCTTCCCCTAGATCACATAGGAGAAGGTGTTCTTGTGGCCATCCCCAGCTGCCCAGGTGACCTTCATATTGTTCACGGGAAGCTTCTGTGCCCTCCTGAGATAAGCTGTAGGCGGCACATGCATACAACACACTGAGCCCAAGGGGAAAAGACAGATGAGCCACTCAGTCCTGAAGAGATCCCATTCAGAGGAGCAGTTACTTTTGCAATGCTGCATGTAGACTTTTAACGCTTAATGGATCATGGTGTTTCTACAACGGAAGGTAAGCTTTAGACCATACCCAAGGAAAGTCACCCAGCCTAGGAAATGGCAGAATTTTGAAGTTTTTGGAATCCTGAAGGGAGGGAGTAGGATGGAGAAGACATTCCAGGCTTATGTGTGGCCAAAAGGAGGTCAGTATACTACTGGCCATGTAGAATCTCTCAGGAGACCCTTGCCAACAGGGTGCCTCAGGCTGGTGGAGCTAGAGATGAAGCAGTATGTAGACCGGGTGCCAGAGGATTCTATGGGGCACCCAGTTCTAATTTAACCTTCCAGACAGGCTAGAGGAGCCCCAGGGCAGGTGGAAGGGTATTTGCACAGAGATGTGTGAATCCTCAAGGCACCATTATGATCTAGAGTATGGCGATTATTCCACTGGAACATGGGCTACCCCTTAATCCCCATGAAGAGGGACCCTATCCCAAGGGAAGAGAGAGGGTGAGGTGCACAAGAGAGCCCAGACAGGGCTTCAGGGTCTGAGGGGGACCTGCACACGTAGCAAGAGATGGTTCCCTGACAGGGTCATCCATCTCACCCAGATGACCTTGCCCAAAGATGGCTATGAGGAGAGAATGAATGAGAAAGCTCTGCCCCTGGAGGAGCCATAGACACAGGGCACTTACCATGAGAGCAGGCAACAAGCACCAGGATAACTGAGGAGAACATGAAGGAGACCCTGGGTGTCAGAACAACCATCTATAACAATGTCCAAAGCCTGTGGAGGCTGGCAGGGGCATAGGGTGTGGAGGTTGACTTATACAAAAGAGAACATTTATTCTTATTCAGAGGGCAATCCCTAAAGGGTTAAAAGGCAGGGATTGGGTGGGGGTGAAGACACCCAAGTTTGTATCCTGGTGATGTCACTTACTATGTCAGGGAAGTCCCTTAGCCCCGGTTTCCTCACGTGTCAACCTCAAACAGCTAGCGAGAGATAAATGAGAAAATACCCAACTTGGTTCCCAGCCTCTAGAAGTAGTCTTCAAAGTAGTCTTCAAATAACTGCTATTTTTGTTACTATTTTTGCAGATGTTGTGGACAGCCGCTGTGGGGGCTTTGTTTGGTTTCCTTTGGAGATGCTGCCCCACCCCACCCCCACACACTTGGTGGTGGCGGGCAGCTAACCCCAGGACATGGACAGGGAGGGACGAGTAACCAAGTTGGGTCCATCACATTCTCTCTCCCAGGGATTGGAACCCTAAGTGTCTTCATGCAGGAAGGCAGTTAGAGCTGAGTCATCCTGTGACAGGGAATTTCCTGGAGTGGCTCCTGCTATCATCCCTCCCAGGGTCTGAAATCCGACTCATCCTTCCAGAGTCGGACTTGGCCAGCCTCCCAGTAGTGAGCCCCCATTGCAGTCAAGTATCCCCTCTGAAAAAACAGTCACAGACAGGGTGGGACATCACTTTATAGGTGGCCATCCGAATGGCAATGTGGGGACACAGAGGCCAGGAAAGAGGATATGACCTTCCCACTTCCTCCCTTTCCCTTTTCAGTTCAGCCCATCAGGAGGACTTCTCTTGCCCTGCCTTCTCTTTTGTTGATTACTTTTTTTTTTTTTAATCAGGGTAATATATGTACTTAAATGTGAGAGTCAAATGGTGAATAGGGTTGGGACAACTGGGTAGCCATCTGGAAAAGACGAAGCTAGATCAATATATGGGATAAATCCTAAGTGTATCAAAGATATAAAAAATAAAAAGAAAACCTTAAACTTTCACTAGAAGAGAACATAAATAAATTACTCTGCAATCTTGCAATAGAGGACCCTGCTAATTATGACTCATTACCCAGAATCTATCAAAGAAAATATTTCTAAATATGACTACATATCAGTCAAAAACTTAGTAGAAAATAATAGCAAAGACAAATGACAAACTGAAAAATAAAATTGCAGTGCAAAGGATTAATTTCCCAAAAAGGTAAAGAACTCCTAGAGATCAAGAAGAAAAAGATATAAAAAAATGAGAATGTGGGCAAAGAACATAATTAGAGCATTCAGAAAAAAAGAATTCTAAAGAATTCTAAATGGCTCTTGAACGTTTAAAAGATTCTTAACCTTACTCATAATGAGAACAGACTGACACCCATCAGACTAAAAGAAAAACTCAAAAGTTTGGCAACACTCAAAGTTTGGGAAAATAACCACTTTCACAAAATTCTGGTGGGAGAATAAGATGCTACAAACCCCGTGGAGAGTAATTAGGCATTATCTATCAATAGTACAAATGCATTTGCCCTCTGACCTCTGGAAAGTTATCCCACAGCTTATGTGCACACAAATGAAATAACATATGTATAAAGGTATTCACTTCAGCATTGTTGGTATTAGAACATTAGAAACACCCTCTGTGACTAGTTTTAAAAAAAATTCAAAAGTTTACTTTAAAAAAACTTATCTCATGCTCCACCCAAACCCCATCCCCAATTCTCAATTACCAGGAGCTTTAAAATCTGTTAATTGATTTTCAGATATTTACCTGTATATGTCTCTTTTAAAATGTTTATATTATTTCTCCATTTTTAATTTAAGCATTTTCTGCTGATTTTCTATATAGAAGGGAAGTTTATTATATATCCTCCACCCATTATGCATACACAGAGCTAGTCAGTATTCACCTTCATATTTCCCAAATGGTTATATTACAATTTTTGTTAAAGTCATAATTAATATTTGAGTATTATGACTATGCAATTATTGCTTACAGTTGAGACATAAGTATAGAATCATTAAAATTCCTTTCTTAAACATTTTATTTTTTAAAGATCTATTCATTTGAGAGAGAGAGAGCATGAGTAGAGGGAAGTGGGAGAATCCTCAAGCAGACTCCTCGCTGAGCGTGGAGCCCAACAGGGCTTGATCCCAGGACCCTAAGATCATGACCTGAGCTGAAATCAAGAGTCTGCTGCCCAACAGACTGAGCCACCCGGGCACCCCTTTCTTGACCATTTTAATTTTTTTCCTGAAGTTAATAACTACCTTGTTTTTCATTTGATCATTTCATTTTCATTTGACCATTTTTAGTGTATTTATCAACAATTCATCCCCCCAGTATTCTATGTACCATAAATCTGAGATCCTTTATCAATTCTTTTCTTTTTCCTAGAATTTTCCCCTTTATTCTTTTGCTGTATTAACTTGTTTCCCTCTATCCTGCTGTAGAGCAGCTATCTTATGACCTGTCTTTACTATCATCCTGAGACTTTCCTTTGTTCACCTCATCTCATGTGTTGGGTCCATTCATCATGTGGTTTGGGTCGTAAGTCACCTAGATTTGGTCACTTATTTTAGTAAAATACATTCTCTAGGAGATCCTTAAGAAAGAGTACATAGAAAAAATTTGAGGTCCTGCATGTCTGAAAATGTTTTCATTATACCTTCACATTTGGTGTTAGTTTGGCTTTATACATCAGTTCAGAAATACTTTTCCCAAATGTTCCATTTCCTTCCAACATCCGGTGTTGCTATTGAGAAGTCTGATGTCATCCTGTTTCTAGTCCTTTGCTCTGGTTTATTTCTTCTCTCAGGAAATCTCTCTGGAATCTTCTCCTAATTCCTGGTGTCCTGAAAGTTCACGATAATGGGCCTCCATGTGAGGTTTTATTTTACAATTATTTTTTGTGTTTGGGCACTCCATGGGATTTCTTGAATTATTTCTTTGATGATTTTCTTTCCTCAGTTTTCTCTGTTCTCTCTTTCTGAATATGCTATAAGTTGAATTGGGGACTCTTGAATCAGTATACAAAAGAGTATACAAAATACTTTCCATTTTGTATTGTTTCTCTCCTACTTTCCAGATCTGTATCTTCCATTTCCTTCCTATGAGATTTCATTAATTTCATCTACTAACCTTTCTATTGAATGTTATTCCATCATTGAACTTTTATTTATTTTTAATTTTTATTTTTTTGAGAGAGAGAGCATACAAACCAGGGAAGGAGCAGAGAGAGAAGGAGAGAGAGTATTTTAAGCAGGCTTCATGCTCAGTGTGGAGCCTGGCACAGGATTTGATCTCATGACCCTGAGATCATGACCTAAGCCAAAACCAAGAATCAGACATTCAACCAACTGAGCCACCCAGGCGCCCCTCATCATTGCACTTTTAATTTCTAAGTGCTCTTTCTTGTTCTCTGATTTTTATAGGTTCCTATTCTTTTTCATAATTTGACAGTGCTTTTGATTATTTCTCCTCCCTGACTTTTTTCCTACTTCCTTCAGGTTTCTTTTTTTTCATTTGGTTTCTGTCTTTCATGCAATCAATCTGCCATGTTAAACATAAGTCTCTACTCATTCTCAAACGTTGGAGTCTTCCAACTCCTAAATCCAGTCTATCTTGTGTTTTTTCAGACAGTTGACTTTTTAAAATAACTACATAAGCAATATATAAATGTGTTCTCATTGTCAAAAATCCAAACACTATAAAAGTATACTGAGAAAAATGTAAAAGTCCTCATATATTCCCATTCCTGTTCCCAAAGGTAACCACTGACAACAGTTTGGTGTGCCAATATGTTTTCTACCATGGAGTCTAGAACATCTGTTTGTGTGTGTGTGTGTGTGTGTGTGTGTGTGTGTGTTGTTTCTTTAGACTGCAAGAGTAATTTAAATTTTGGATTGATTACCCAACATTTGAATATTAGGAGATCATATAAAAATTCAGATTCCCAAACTCTCTCTTAAAAAATTGGAAATTCTGGCAACACTGGTCCCACATCCCCATATTATGAATTGGCATCTTTTCTACAGTTCAGTTAGTTCCCAGTGGACCTGTCCCCAGTGGGACTTATATTACTTGCTTGGCTCCTTTAAGCACTAGAGTTAGTGATGCCTAGGTTAAGGTGTTGCTCTATACTCCAGAAGTTGTAACACATCCATCACTAATGAATAACAGAATAGTCTATCAGATCACAGGATGATCTGTCAGATAGGAAAACCTAGAGGGGAAAGGCCCTCTCTTAGAATGGCATGGAAAAGAATGGGCTAGAGTGGACTGGACACCAGGTCAGTGGACTATTGGACATGGAAGATTCTGTGGCAACAAAATACACTTTCTGACTTCTATATAGAAGAATAGGTACAAGCTGGAGGGCAGATGAGGCAGGAAGCAGCAGACGTGTTGTGCTGCCAAGACGAGAGGACACTCCATATGAGCTATCTGTCCCCATGGCCATTGCATCATGAATGGCAGCCACTTACCCTCATATAGCTGGTTACCAAGGCTGCTGACTCCCCACACTTTCTTCAGTCAGGGAGAGGACCCACTGTGCCATTTTTCCCTGAACAAATGCAAGGAGTCTTTTGGTTCATGGAGCTCTTGTTGCTCAACACAGTCCTTTCTATTTAACCCGGTAAATAGCCACACAGCCTCTCATCCAAGCCAAATCATGACCTAATGCCAGATGGAGGCTAAAGAATAGAGATTTTATGAACCCCTTTAGGTTAAAAAGGGTTAAGGAAAACCTAGTAAAATCTTTTCTGTGGGCGGATACTTAGCTGTAAGAATATATTACATATTTGTCAGTAGAAGAAAACATCTCTGGCCAATTTTAATTCACTGCTATATAGATACATTTTAGTGCTCCTTTTTTAAATTTCACAGGTGCAGAGGATGACTTGGGGGAAAAGAGATTGGTCAGACCTCATCATTTGTCTGTAGAACACAGAGCAAAGCACCCTTGAGTTCTGTCAGTCTCCACTCTAGCAAAGTTTTTCTCATGGGACATTTTCCACAGAAGGGCAGTATGACCCCTATTTTTGCCACTGTCATGTCCTTACCCCACCTTCAACTTTCCTTCCTCTTTCCCACCAGCCTCACTCCCAAGGGTCCTATAAGCAGTCTCCCATGGGCCCTTGCTCTGAAACCTGTACAGAGATCATAAAAACATTACAACCACAGTGGATGTTTATTTTCTCGCTTCCAATGAGATACTAGCCTTTCTTCCCCTAAATTGCATCACTGTACTGTACTTGAGAAATGACAGGGTCATCTTTGGTCACATTTTCACCCTGAGCAGAAATAAAGGGGCACCGAATGGGGAGTACGGATGGAATGATCCAGGTTCCCTCTGGAGACACTATTTTAAGCCGCAGCCCGGCAGACAAGACAGAGAGGGGAGTAAGGAGACAAATTATATGATATTTCTCTCTCTTCTCTTCCCAATTAAATGGATTCCTGCCTTTGCTTTCATCTAATACTGCTATCATAATTTCTCTTGGATACTTCCCATTATCACATAGAAAGATGGAATTCTGCGCCATGATTGAATCTAAATACTAAAATCATTTAAGATACACTACTCCTGGGACATACAGCAAAATGTAATAAGTTTCTCAAAATGTGACCTAATTATAACTGTCCTTTTAAGTTTTATTTCCCGCTGGGACCAAATGTCTACAGTTAAAAATAATTCTTGAAACAGGTCCATGTTGCCACAAAACTTTTCAGAGTCACTTAAATGTTATCCATATACCCAATTTATTTTTCTCCTCTGTTCCTATGTGATAAAAGCCAGGCATCCAGGAGAGACAGGAGGCCAAGCCACACTTCAGGCAGAGAACATGCTGGGTCAGAATTCTCACAGTGGAAGCCTTCCCATCTGACCGGATGAGGGGTCAGATTACCACTGTTTCACTGACACCCGGTGCACCCGTGACCCCATATCATGGGGCCTTGAATGCCAACAGTCCGCCCATCTCTTCCCATGCCCCCAAGAATACCAGGCTCCTATGCTTCGAGTTTCATTCTCGTTTGCTACCCTGAATGGTCCTTCCAGTGCTCAGGCCTCGATCCCCCTCCATCTCCATGGTCTGAGCGTTCACTCTCTCCTTCCGGCGCCCGTTGCAGCAAATCTCCATTTAGAGGCAATACTGTCTTCCTGAACAGCGAAGCCTACTCTCGGGCTGGCCAGCATCCCCTTGCTTTCTCTCCACTGACTCTGATGGCCCTGGCTCCCAACACCGGGGTTTTCTGAGGACACGTTCAGCAGCGGTTGCTTTCTCAATGTCTCCATTGAACTCTCCCTGAAAAAGAACAAAAGATGAGGGTTTTTGTGATCTAAGGCCACACACCTGGAAGGTTCAACACACGTGTCCTGAAGTCAGACAGCCTTGGGCTCGGATTTTAGCTCCTCCCCCCACGCAGCTCCAGACATGGGCTTGAACTCCCCACGTCTCGGTTTCCTCACCTGTGAAGGGAGGATGATAAAGGAATGACTTTCGAAGGGTGTTGTGAGGATTAAAATTGATAGAGGATGCCGAGCAGTTATCACAGAGCCTAGCGTGTGGCCAACACTCAGTAGAGAGGAGCTATTATTATTAGAGCGTTTGAAAAAAATCCCTTCTTCCAGCGAAGATAATGCCATCAGTGCAGATGCTATTTCGGCTTGTCAGAGGGTGCCAGAAGAATGCAAGCCAAAGACGGCTAGAAACTGAAGTACCTTAGTCCTCTCGGTGCTCTTCCATTCTGGTTTCAGCTCATCGGAGAGGGAGACAGCCAAGCATAGAGGAAGGCCACTGCCAGGATCGTACCCAGAAGGCCTGGGTGAGAACCCGCAAGCGAAGACATGCCATTTCCCGGAGCTTCCCCAACCCAAGAAGGGGAGCTGAGTTTTAATATGACCAGATACATTTTTTATTTTTCCTTTCAGATATGCACATGTATTCTGTGCTAAATGGTACCCGGGAGTCCTCCCTGGGAGTAGGGTAGGGGGTGACCAGGCGACCTGTCAGCAGAGCTAGATATAAAATCCCAAGTCTGATGCTGGGAGCTTTATCCAATGATACAGACGGGCACTGAGAGCTCCCCACCCAGTCTTGGCTGAGAGCCCTGCAGGCTTCCGCGGAGAAACGAGAAGAAAAGAAATGAAAAAAGAACATTGCTGGCTGGGAGCAACAAAGAACAGGCAGGCAAAAAAGAAAGCTGCGGGAAGCACTGCTTGGCAGTGACTTTGGGACCAGGAGGCAGGAGGAGCGACGGGGGAGGGGAGCGAGAACCCCAGCGGTTCACCTGCTGTGTCTCCACACTGAGCTGGCCGCAGCCAGGGCTGAAGTCAGGGGCTCTGAGCTCCCCACGAAGCATCTGGCAGCCTTTCTGGCATATGTGCGAGGAGATGGTTGATTGAGTGTGGGATTGTAGAGCTCACACGGAAGACAACTGTAATGGGAACGTTAACTATTAATAAACAGTTATTTATTAACTATTAATAATACTAATTGTATCATTATATATATTATATATTATAAATATTAATAATAATAATCAATATTAATAAATGATAGTAATAATACTGAGCTACTAGGGACACCTGGGTGGCTCAGTCATTAAGTGTCTGCCTTCAGCTCGGGTCACGATTCCAGGGTCCCAGGATCGAGCCCCGCATCGGGCTCCCTGCTCAGCAGGAAGTCTGCTTCTCCCTCTCCCTGCTGCTCCCCCTGCTTGTGTTCCCTCTCTCCCTCTGTCGCTCTCTGTCAAATAAATAAATAAAGCCTTTAAAAATAATAATAATAATATTGAGCTACCTTTAACCAGCAAGTAGTGGGCTAGATGCCCAAGGCTTCTCACCCCTACCTCCCCATTTCTTGGAGGGGCTCCCAGGGCAGAGATGCACTGCTTTACATTCCCTCGGTTGGCTTGCGTCTCTTCTGTGTCTCATATCCTCACTCCTCACCTACAGTCGCCTGCTGGATTCATTTACCAGGCTGTCAGAACAAATCACAACACACTCAGGGGCTTAGAATGATAGATATTCACTGTCTCCCTGTTCTAGACCACGAGTCCGCAGTCAAGATGGTAGCTGCTGTCCCTCTGAAGTTTCTAGAAGATTCCTCCTTTGCTTCTTCCAGCTTTTGGTGGCTCCAGGTATTCCTTGGCATCTGGCTGTGTCCCTCCAATCTCCGTCCCTGTCTCCAGGTGGCTTTTTCCTCCTCTGTCTCTCCTCTTCTGTCTCTTCTAAGGACACTGGTCATTAGATTTAAGACTTGCCCGAGTAATCCAGGATGATTTCCCATCTTGAGATCTTTAAGTTAATCAAATCTGCAAAGATTCTTTTTCCATATGTCACATTCACAGGTTGTGAGGCCTAGGACGCCAACATATCTTGTTAAGGCCGCCATTTTACCCACCACACCTGCCAAATAAATAACTCACATTCATCTCAGGCTTTGCTTTCAGTGGGACTCAAAGCAAGCAGCAAAGGACATACAAGTTATGTAGTCCATACTTCTATTTCCCAGGCACATCTCATAGAAAACAGGTGCAACAAATAGCTCATAAAGCTTATCAGACCTCAAAACCATTCTCCCAGGGTTTAGCACACAGTACCTGGCACATAGTAGGACTCAAAAAAAAAATGTTGAATGAATAAAGTCTCACCATCAGATTCCCAGGTAGAGAAATGAACTTTGAGGTTTTTCTCAACTTTGTTTTCAACACCTTTATAAAGGCATAACTTACATGCCACAAAATTTACCCACTATCACCTTACAATGTGAGAATTTTAAGTAAATGTATAGAGTTGCACAGTCATCACCACAAACCAGTTTTAGAACATTTTCATCACCCTAGAAATTTCGCTCATACTCGTTTGCATTCAATCCCCACTTTCAACACAGCCCTAAGTATCCCCTGATCTATATTCTCTTTTCCCTTTCTGGATGGTCCACATAAATGAAATTACCTAATATGTAGTCATTGGCTTCCAACTTCCTTCCCATAACATAATGTTTCTGAGGTTGATCCTCCTAGTAGCATATCTACCAGTAGTTTCTCCTTTGTTGCTGAGTTGTATTCTACCGCATAGATATGCCACATTTTGTTTAACCCTTAACAACTGATGAACATATGAAATGGTTCCAGTTCAGAACTATGATGAATAATGCTGCTATAAATATTCACCTACAAATCTATGTATAGTCATATATTTTCATTTCTCTTGAGTAGATACCTAAAAGTGAAATCTAATCTTTTATTTTGAAAATGTTCAGATCTTTAGAAAGTTGCAAGAATGGTGCATTATAATACATTTTAGCTCCATTCGAAATTGCCAACATCGGGCCATATTTGCTTATCTCTGTCTCTGTAAGATATTTTTAAGTACCATTTGATAGAAAGTTGCAGACATCATGACATATTATCCCTAAATTCTTCACCTCCTTATAATAAAGCCATTCTCCATAACCACAATACCATTGTCACAGCTGAGACTTTTTCAACCATTTTGAATTTTTCAAAACTACAAAAAGAGTGGAAAGAATAATACACTGAAGTGAACCTCGATTTTGCCTCTGTTTCCCATATTATTGCTGTGACCCTTCTTTCTCAAATCTTCTCACTGCCACTGCACCTAAAATATTTGTATTGGGCCATTCTTGGTGCACAGCCATGGAATATTCCCCACGTGTCACGCTCTAAACTCCTCCATTGTTTAATCCCTGTGTTCTTAGGACTGGTTTTACAAGACTCCAAGGTGCCTCTAGTGCCTTGTCCTGAGGGATATTGCAAAATCCTCAAGACTTCCCTCACCTCCTCCTAGGCTTGGCTCAGATGTCAGCTTCTCAATGACACCTATCCTCCCAACACCACTAAAAATCTCAACCCATCTTTCCCATTCACCAGTACTCTCTAACCCCTAAACTCTGTGGTAACTTTTCCCCCAAAGTACACATCATCTTTTAACATAATGTAGAATTTATGTTTTTGTGGTATTTATCCATTGCCTTCCCCCACTACAACATAAGCTCTGAGGGCAGAGATGTTCTTTTTTGTTCACTGCTGTATCCCTAGGCCTGATTTTAGTGCCTGTTACCATGAGGGGTCAATAACTACTCATAGAAAGACTGGCTGGATGACGCATGTAGGCATATGCCTAAGCACGTATCCCATAAGCCATCTTGAGGAGCGGCGACCAACTGACCCCAAGCCAACCATACCCACAGACAAGAGGAGTGGGAAAAGATTCGGGGCTTAGTCTCAATGAACGCTGCAGAAAACCATCAACCCTTTGAAAACTGCAAAATTAACAACCCCTCCCCCACTTTCAGGAGAACAGGCCAGAACTTTCCAAATAGCAAGTCTCCAATGCTTTTCTGAAGAAAGATATTTTTTGCCTTGGAGAGCAACCACGAGCAAGAAACTCTCCAGGGACCACAAAAGCTGGAAATCCAGCCCTGGGTTTCCTGGAGGAGGCAAATACCATGCCCCCCACCCCCAACACACACACACACACACACACACACACACACACACACACACCCTTCCTGGAACACAATATGCACGTGCCCCCAGCAGCCAGGCAGGCCTCCTGGCCTTCTCCATCTCCATCCTCTCCCTGGGGCACACCTGACCCAAGGGAAGAGAAGCCAAGCCACTAGTTCTGCCTGACACGAGGGCCTGTCCTTGCTCCTGAGAGCCTGAAGGAGGAACAAGAGGGGCCCTGCCCTCAGCAGGAAAGATGCTGAAAGGAAGCTGACATGGGCGGTGTGGGTCAGAGGCAGTGCTGGGGAGGCTGTGAACAAACAGAAGTCATGAGGAAACACAAGGGAGCAAAGCTGTGAGATAGAGGAAAGCCCTTTGGGGAACAGCGAGAGCGTGACAAATTCCACAACCCCCACCCCCTGGGGTCCTTCCAGCTGCCCCGGATTCCCCACAATATTGGGTTCCAGTCTCTTCAAGGCCTGGCTGGACCACAGGTCCTGTGTTCCAGAAGTTTCCATCACCCTCACTGCTTTGCTGTTTCTTCACTACCAGCCTCAGCCCTCAAATGAGGTTGAGTGAGCCTTTATTTCTTGCAGCCCAAAGAATCTAAATAGAACAGGAAGACATGAGTGCTTGATATGCCCAAGAGACTACAGGGAAAAGCAGAATTCCTGGAGATGGTGTCTCTGCTCGAGGAGTTCACTGTTTTCCCCAGTGTTTTTTTCTCCACAGCAACACATCCATTTACAGTGCTCTACAGCCTCGCTACTCAAGGTGTGGTCCAAAACCCACCTGCAGGGACATCGCTTGCGAGTTGGTTAAAAAAGCAGAATCCAGGCCTCCACCCCAGACCTACTCAACCCGATAAACTGTGAGAACATTAAAGTGTAAGGAGCCTTGATTCCCACCCCACCCCCAACCGCCAGCTAATAGTACCAAACCCATTGTCCCAGTCACCTTTCCGCTCTGGGGTTTCCACCTGCCACTGATCTGATAGCCAACAACAATAATTCTATGGTTATCAAAGCTATTGTTAGACATCTCTGCCTGTCAAATGCGGGCTTCCTAAAGCTATTTCTTTGCCTATATCCTTCAGGTGTCTTTTATTAGATTTTGTCTCGATGGTATAATAAATGCTTATTATTTTTTTTCCCGAAGGTTCATTCTGTTTTGGTAAAATCCTATTGGATAAATATAAGGAGTGAGGGAGTCTGTTCCTCTACCCTGTTCTTTGCAACCGTAGATGATCCCTAATGAGCATTTTAACTACATTCTTTCAACATACCGTCATCCTTGAGAAGGATCTATAGTTCAAGTTACAGCATGTTTTCATCTCAGAACACTGGAGAAAGAAAAAAACCTCATCAAGAGATGAAACACCAAGATATAAAATGGAGACATTCATGTTTCAGGTTTCTCAACCATCTGTCCTTGACTGTGGACCACAGGGGTCAGCTGCTGAGCTGGGTCAGCCATGCCCACCCACACTGCCCAGCCTGTCCACAGCTTTCAGAAAGGAGATCCTCAACGGGACCAGGCTCTGTGTACACCTCCTTCCAGCCCTCTGTTCTCCAGTGTTCCCTTTGTTAATCTTTTCTTCCTCCCAAAAAGATGTCCCAAGGACTAACAATGGGCCACTCACCGTGCTGGATACTGGAGATGCAGCCATAAAGAAGACAGATGCGACCCAGGCCCACCTTGTCGAGTTTTCTAGCAGGGAGGACTGCACAATTAATCATCAATAAACCATTTCAATTACGATTGTTCTGTAGGAGACTCACAGGGTGATCAGAGAGTGAATGAGGACACTTGACCCTTCCCAGGGGACGGCCTTGAAAAAATGAGGTCTGAGCCCAGGCCCAAAGAATGCCCAGTGGTGAGCCAGGCAAAGAAAGAAGAGGGGGTGCCTCTGTCCCCTGGTTGGCCTCTTTTTCCTTTCTGTCTGCCAACCAAGTACCCCTGTCCCCACTTGGCACCTTCAACCATTGCCTCCACACTGACCTTGCCCAATGCCCTGTGGTGCTGACCGTTTCACAGCCCAGGCTTGGACACTTGCCTCTGTTCTTGTCTGTGTCTGAACTTGGCCTGGGTCATTTCCCACCCCACTGACATCCCACCTCCCTGACAGCCCACAGTATCCCCACCCAGTAGGGTAGCAAGACATGTGATGGCACTGTTTTCCATAGGTTATTACAAACCACTTCTTTCCGAACAATTTTGTTTTCCTCTCCAGATAAGAACACAGGGCTCGATGCAGTTTTCTGATTGTGGTATGGTCAGTGGTTGTACAGGAAACCATTTCTAACAGAGCTGCGTCTTGTTGTTGGCAAGCACCCCGCTAGGTCTTGGTGGCGTGGTGAGCAGGACCATGCTTGCTGACTCAGGTCAGGTTGCGTCCTGCCGCTGCCCTCATTCAGGCTGACGGCAACTGGAGTGACGGATCCCACATGCTTCTCTCCAGGTTAGACAAGCAGCTGCTGGATTCCTCTCTCACTCTCAAAACATTCAGTTGTTTTGCTCACTGGACTACAGCTTTTTCCAGAATGTCACAGGCATATTTTGGGGTTTCTGTGAACAGGTGCTGCAGGAAGGACAATCCATTTGTTTATTAGGATGTAACTCCTTGTTTTGAAAAACAATTGAAAGAGGAAAAATGACCTATCCCATGCCTTTTGCTTTTTTCAGCAGGCCCTAAGCTATGAACAACTGTTATTACCTTTAGTTTACAGATTCCCCATCTGGTTAGGTACTTTGATTTATGTTGGCTGGAATCCAGAAGGGCTGATTTAGTTTATTTTAAGGAGTTTTATTTTAAGAAACTTTTGACATTTAAGAATTTAATTGGAACAATCTGTACCCAGAAATTTTTAAAGGCAATCTAGGATTAAAAGATGTTCCTCACAGTGTGCAGGGTTTTAGAAGAAGGCAGGGCTCTCCACACCTGGAGAGTCTTTGTACTTTAGGAGTTTGTTCAAGGTGCAGCAGGGGAAGGGGCACCTGGCTCAGTTGGGAGAGCATGCAACTCTTTATCTTAGGGGTGTGAGTTCGAGCCCCATGTTGGGTGTGGAGTTTACTTTAAAACAATTGGGGGGAAAAAAGATGTGGCAGAAGAATCCTCAGGTTGGGCCTTCCAGCAGTGCTGAGATGTGAACAGATTAGCTGCTTCTAAAAAAAAGGTTACTCTGACCCTCAAACCCCTTATTTAAGCTCAACTAATGGAGTTCTGCTGGGGTGGACTGTCTACCATAGGCCCGTTACAGGGAGGTAAAGGGCATGTTTTTTTCTCCTTTCAGATAGCTCTCATCAGCTGGTCAGGCCTAACTGGGATGGATTCAGGAAATCTGCCTCATTCTCTTAAATGAGAATGGTCATTCTCATGCCATCTCAGCCAAAGGTCAGGTTCTCCTGTTTTGAGAGGCAGAAACACTTGGTTCAGAGTTTTTCTACCCTGAAGCCAACTGAAGTCATGTCTGAAAAGTCAAGGGCCTGATACGGTTCAATATTCCCAAGAAGCATCCTAACTTCCAGAGATCGGCTGAAACCTCCAGGGACATTATGTGCAGTCCCCAGAATCCTTAGTACTTTTGGGGGGCGACCATTGATCTATGATCCCTAATATTGCTACAGATTAAAGTGAAGAGCCTCCCAGCCTCCAAGAGGGGAATGAGAATGAGAGAAACCAGGGGCCCTCCATACCCACTAGATCCTAAGAAGTTGGTGGGGGAAACGCCTGGGTGACTTAGTCAGTTAAGGGGTCAACTCTTGATTTCAACTCAGGTCATGATCTCAGGGTTGTGGGATCAAGCCCAGCTTCAGGCTCCACACTCAGCAGGGAGTCAGCTTGCGGAGTCTCTCTCTGCCCCTCCCCCACTTGTGCTCCTGCACACGTGCGCTCGCTCGCTCTCTCTCTCTCTCTTAAAATAAATAAATAACCCTTTAAGACAGAAAGAAAGAGAGAAAGAAATGGAAGAGAGTCTCCTGTTCACCAAGCCCTGGGTAGTGGCCTTCCAACCATACCTCTGGCCCCTACTTTTCTTCCAAATTCCACTTTTGCTGCTAGGTCCCCCATCATTCTCTACTCCCCATTTCTGCAGATGGGACCTCCATCCGCCCAGTCTTCATCTCAGAGTGATTATCCACCTCATTCTGCTGCCCAAAGACTCAGTGATTTTTTTGTTGTTGTTCTTAAGATTTTATTTATTTGACAAAGAGAAAGAGATCACAAGTAGGCAGAGAGGCAGGCAGAGGGAGAGGGGGAAGCAGGCTCCCCACCAAGCAGAGAGCCCAGTGCGGGGCTCGATCCCAGGACCCTGAGATCATGACCTGAGCAGAAGGCAGAGGCTTAACCCACTGAACCACCCAGGTGCCCCTGAAGACTCAGTGATTAATTGTGGTTCTTGCCCGGTTTCTTCATCTCTCTGATCCTCTGTCTCATCATTTAAAAAAATAGCTCCCTCATGGGGTTTTCAGAGAGAGCCTTAGATGTCAAAAGTTTGAACTTTCTTTGAGAAAGAAAAAGGGAAAAAAGGTGTTCACTTTTTCTAGGCCTACTATGTGTCAGACCTATTAGAGTCTATTAGTCACAGAAGCTTTAGACTTGATTGATTATAGTCTTCCCTCAGCTTTTCAGCTGTAATTCCAATGATTCTCCCACATGTCTCTCACTCCAGGCAAACTAGACTATTCTAACATGAGCAAGCTTGAATTCTCTCCCAATTCTTTGTCTTCAGTCATACTTTTCTTTCTATCTGGAACATGTCCCTCTCTTCAGGACGAAATCCTACACACCTTTTAAGATCCATTGGTGGTGTGCCGGTAAATACTGAACAATCAGCTCTGTGAACACAAAGAGCCTGGATTTGTAGCGTTTTGCCAATTTTCATAGTGTTAATACTCCCACCAAGGCCAGATTCAAGCTACCAACCTGACTTCAACTAACTCACAAAATTCCTGAGCATTTCCCTATCAGTTCTCAGGGACCAGAACAAGCTTGTTCTGGGACACCACTGAGCCTACAGTGTCACCTTTCTTGGTCCCCCCAATCTGTAGTATGCACTACTTCCTCTGAACCTTGTTAGTAATTTGACCTCTCTCATGAAGATTATTCTTCATTATATTATGGTTGTCATGAATCCCTGTTATCATTAACTTTTCAAGGACACGAACCATGTCTTACTCATCTATGTTTTCACAGTGGTGCCTAGAACCACAGAGGTGTTCAATAAATATTTGCTGCATTAGACCGATGATGAAGATTATCACTAGGGCCTGACACACAGTTGTGGGGAGGATACAATGACATCATGCTTATGAAGCACTTACCAGAGTGCTTGGCCCGGGGCATGCTCAATTTAGTGACAGCTAATTTTACGATTGACTGTGGCTTCTCGCAGGAAAGGAGCACCAATTTTAAGAGCTAATAGTGGTTCTCAACAACTCCCCCATCCCAAAATGCACACACGTCAGAAGCACCTGAGGAATCTTAACAAATCCCAGTGCCTAGCCCCATCAATCAGTAATCGGTGTTTTTAAATTTCCCCGAGCAATTTTGCTGTGCACCAAGTTTGAGAACCACTATTCTATAGGCTTCCAAACCTCTCCCTGGCTGATGAGTCAATAGTGTCAAAAAGGAAAGAGAACCATCTATTCCTTTAAAAATCCTCCTGTTCACTCAATAATTCCAGTAAATAGAAGGAAAACTCACTCGCAGGATTGCCTTACTTGGTGATCGTGTTGGGTGGAGTCACCTGGGAGGGACAAGGCTAAGAATGAGTAATGGAGGCTTCTGTAGGGGCAGGAGAGAAATGCCGCTCTGCCAGCACACTCCTGGAAGGGAAGTTTTTCAAGCTTAGGAATTTCAGAGGCATCTCATTTCAGCGAGATTTGGTCTTTGTGATGATTTCATGGCGACTACACAGAAGTAAACTTTATTTCCACGAGCATCCGTGTATTCTGTTGCACTAGGATTTTGTTGTATTAACATAACTGAGCTGTTCAGGCTCAAAATGATTCCCATTCTCACATTGGTGGTAGTGAGAAGGGACTTCCTTTAAATCAAGACAATAATGTATTTCTGTCTTCAAGAAGTGGGTATTGCTTTCCCCTTTGGAGCTGGTCAAGCTGAACCAGTATGAAATCTGAGTGGCCCAAAGTGACAGGGGGATGCCAAAGAGGAGGCAAAGGATTTTTGTCCCAACCACTGGACACACTTCATCTTTATGGGTATTTTATTATTGTGGTCTTTGTCATCTATCTCTCATGTTAAAGGTATTCACCAAAAAAAGAAAAATCCTTGGGCGTCTGGGTGGCTCAGTCGGTTAAGCATCTGCCTTTGGCTCAGGTCACGATCTCAGGGTCCCAGGATGGAGGATGGAGGTCATCAGGCTCTTTGCTCAGTGGGGAGCCTGCTTCACCCTCTCCCACGCCTCCTGCTTGTGCTCTCGCTCTCTCTCTCTCTGATGAATAAATAAAAATCTTTAAAAAAAGGAAGAAAGAAAAATCCTTCAAAAGGATTTGATCTGAAAAGTAAAGCCACTCTCCTTTAGTAAGTCTCTCCCTTTGTTTTTCTTATGAGCTTGATAGCCTGGTAGTTCACTTTAAAGGAGGGGGTGGGGGAAGAGAGAAGAGGGTGATGGTGAGAGTACATGTTATAAAGTCAGACTCTAGAGATCTAATATTTCTTTAGTGCCTCACTATGAATGAGTCTTTTAAACATGATTTTTAAATGTATTGAGGCATTAAAGAAAATAGAAGTGCGAGGGGGCTTCGGAGATTGCTTCGAGCAGCACTGTTGGCTCTGTTGGACCACACCAGATGCTTTTTGCAAAAACCGTGTTTGTTCTACTCTTAGTCCAATTTGGAACTTTCTTATAGAAACTCTGGATTGTCTTTGAAACAAACATTTTTAGCTATGCTGTTCAGTGGATTATGATTCTTTTTCTCCTATGGTATATGCATAGAATATCATTTAAATATGTGGATTTTTTTTTTTTTTTACTCTTAAGGAAAATGCGCTTTTAAAAGAAATCTTGGCAGAACCTCAGATTTTAGATCAAGGCTCTCTAATGTCATAAATCCTTGAAATTCATGGCATCATCAGAACTCTGGCTGCTAGGTGAATCACAACCCCAAAACAATGGCTTGCCTGTTACTTTTTCTTAGTTTTAACAGTATAAATTTATGAAGGACATGTGTGTGAGACATCAGCTTCCAGTATTTCAAATTTATTCCAAAGTACCACCACCAGGGACTACTGAATACCACTATGGGTAGAGCTCTGATCCAGGAATCAAGAAGTCTATTATTCTCAAACATCACAGTCATTTCAAGTTACAAGAGAAAGTTACAATCGAATAGAATCAGATTGACCAGAAGATCTAGCAGATTCTACTTGTTGCTGCAAATCTGAAAAGAGACAATAACAGTAGAAATGGAAAAGATCCATCTGCAGGTCTCACACATCATTCTCTGTTCTTTGCACAAGCACTCTGACAGAATCCTGGGGCCAGGCTGTGTGTACAACCATGCGAAAGGCATCTCAAATTTCCCTTTTCCTGAGAGAATGGAAAGGCTTGTGCAAGTTTCCTGTGTTCTTTAAAATCTGGGCTCTGCCCAGAATCCTAGTGACCTAAAGCCCCATTTTGCAGCAATTAAATTGTGAGAAAAGGATGATAAACCAAGGTCAAGTTTGGTTGCAAGGATGAATGAGACTAGAAAAAGAGGGAGGGGGCTATTGTTATTGCAAAAATTGTCTGAAGGGGAGAAGAGTGATGGATGGGTCCAATTCTCTGAATGCCTGACTCAGGAACCTTTGGACTGTCTCATTAACTGGGGCTACTAAGGAAGGAAGCGTTTAATACACTAAAAGAGCAACTTGCTTACAAATATACCCCATTTTAACCCTAGGAATATCTAGACAGAAACTGGACCATTTTTAGGTGTTCACCTATTATGAAAGATGTTAAGATGCCAAAGTTCTAACTTCAGAAGATCGGGTATCCTATCAGGTTTACTGCAAATAAAGGCGAGACATTCAATGTGCACATGTGAGAGAAAGACACTGCTTATCACTTGAGATTGGCTTCAACTGCGTATAACAAACAAATAACATTGGCTTAAAGAAGACGGAAGTTTCCTTCTCTTTTATCCTATAAAAGAACCACCCTAGGGCTGTTATGGCAATTGCATGGTTACAGGGACCCAGGTTCTGCCATCTTTGGGAACTGTTTCTGCCTCCCAGTTCAAGATGGCCGTTTGAGATCCCCCAACAGGAAGGAGGAGGGGAGGAAGGAGGAGATCAAGGAGCCAAGCACACATAGCAGCTGTCTTTTTGGCAAGTTTTCCAGAAACTGCCTTCCATGCATATTCCTTGGACATAATTGAGTCCAGTTAACCATATCTAGTTGCAAGGGAGCTTGGAAGACGATGGTATTTCCAGCAGGTGGTCATGGCCAGGTAAAAACTGAAAGTTCTCTTACAAGCAAGAAGAGAAGAGATCCTAAGGGGGGATCCCAGCAGAGGCACAACCTGAGCAGCGTCAATGCTGGTATTCAGGGTGGAGAGGCTGCCACAGGTAAGTGGAAAGCCTAGAATACAAGAGGCCTCAGTCCCATCTCACTTTGCCCCAAGTATCCAAGTGACCTTAACAATGGCATCTGTAGAATAGTAGTTATGTCATGACTAAAAATTAAATGATATGACACAGAATATGATAAGCATATAAGATAAGCACTGGTTTCAAGTGTCGGCTCAATTACCTGATCGAAAGCACATAACTTGTGAAATTCAGACACACCCACAGGAGAAAATAGAATGGTCAAATCTTTGAGTTGAAAGGGACATTCAGAGATGTCTAATTCAACCTCTCTCCCAATGTAAGATTCTCTGCCACAGTAACGGTGACAGATGGTCCCCTGTCTCAGGCTTAAGCACTTTCAGAATGTGCTATTTTGCAGTTCCGTTGATAGACAGCTCCGATTGTCAGATAGTTTATCTGGGTAATGATCTCAAAACTCCCTCCCTTGAACCTCTGTCTCCTGAAATAGCAGAGAACAAAGCCATTCTCTCCTTTTCATGACGGTCCTTCCACTATTGGAAGACAGCTTTTATGTCATCCTGTAGTCTTCTCCCTTTCAAGCTAAACATTCCTGATTGTTGCAACTGTTTCTTAAATAACCAGGTGTCCATCCCTCTCACCATCTGGACATCTTTCCCTTGATCAGTGTTTCTGGAACTCCATTGACTATGACCCACAGATAGAAATCCATTTTATGTATCATCAGGACACATATACGTGACGTCAGTGAAGCCGAAGTTCCAGAAAACAATAGTGTATTGTGTCCTGTTTTACTTTTGGAAAGGTTGGTCGCTGTCCACTAAGTGGATCTGATACTCACTCATAGGTGGCAGCCCACAGCTTGAAAATCACTACTACAGATGTGCTCTGGTCTGTAGATATTCTTAGAAGGTGGTGCCTTGATACAATGGACTCATTTGAGTGAGCAAAAGGGGCTTCTAGTTCCTGAGTCCAAATCTTGGTATCTTTAAGGTAATCTCAATGCATTACTCTTTAAAGTAACACCATCATACCATTGGCTGAACATTGGAGTCAGTTATAATTGACTTACATATGAGCAGGTTCCAAGCTTGCTTTTTCCCACCCTCTGCTCGTGCAATTGATTTTTTTAACCTAAATGCAGAGCTTTCATTTAATCCCGTCAAACTTCATCTTTTTTAGTTTCAACTTTTTTCAATGTTTCAAAAACTTTTTGGATCATTTTTGTCATCAGTCGTTCCAACTTGATAGTATATGCATGTTATGTAAGTCAACTTCTCATAGAACAATAAGGTTTTTCATGGTTTAGCTCTCAAAGATTACTGTTTACCTAAAACTTTGCCTCTATTATAGCTATTCATAAACAAACAGTTGAAAATAAGCCCCAAAGACAGAGATAAGCCCAATGGTATTGGACAAGAAATAACATTTCTGAGAGGTGGGACTTGAGATATTTATTTTTCATACAAGTTTTCTACTGAAACTCAATTTAACCCACTGAGCCACCCAGGGGCCCCACTACTGAAACTCAATTTAGATAGTGTCTACCCATCATGTGGCAAGAGGATGCCAGCATTCTTCAACTTGATGGACACTCGGTTTATGGAGATGAAACATATATGGACTATACTGTTAAGGCCTGGGAAAACCTTCCCCTACCCCTGAAACCCAGGAGAGACAGAGATCCTCTGATACAGTGGCTAGAAGGTAAAGTTAGGGCAAGTGTATAAGATTTTCATTCATTCATTTATTCATCTACTTATTCTACAGATATTTGCTGTGCCAGATACCAAGGAGCAAAAGCAGAGAGTCCTAAATTGGGCTGTAGGGTATGGGGGACAGAGGGAATGCAAAGCAGGGAGGTCAAAGGCAATCACCTTCTACTTAGGAAGGAGATAACCTGTACTAATCAGCCACTAAGTCTCACTAAGTTCAAGAAATAAGGCCTTAGGGGTACCTGGCCAGCTCAGTTGGTTGGGCGTCTGCCTTCCGCTCAGGTCGTGATCCCAGAGTCCCTGCTCAGCAGAGAGCCTGCTTCTCCCTCTACCTCTCTGCCTCCAACCCCAGCTTGTGCTCTCTCTTGCTCACTCCCTCTCTCTCTTTCTCTCAAATAAATAAATAAAATCTTGAAGGAGAGAAAAAGAAAAAGAAGGAAAGGAAAGGAAAGGAAAGGAAAGGAAAGGAAAGGAAAGGAAAGGAAAGGAAAGGAAAGGAAAGGAAAGGAAAGGAAAGGAAAGGAAAGGAAAGGAAAGGAAAGGAAAGGAAAGG
>CM053606.1:132902299-132922704 GCA_028646535.1 Procyon lotor | reverse complement strand
GTGGTTTTGGGGCGCCTGGGTGGCTCAGTGGGTTAAAGCCTCTGCCTTCGGCTCGGGTCGTGATCTCGGGGTCCTGGGATCGAGCCCCGCATCGGGCTCTCTGCTCGGCGGGGAGCCTGCTTCCCCCTCTCTCTCTGCCTGCCTCTTCCTGCTTGTGATCTCTCTCTGTCATATAAATAAATAAAATTAAAAAAAAAAAAAAAAGAAGGACGTGGTTTTGAACACAACGAATAAAAGATATTTACCTACCACGTGTCCAGGCTAAGGCTATGATGAGAAAACCAGAGGAGGTAGCCCCCATCTGGAGGCGGACCTGCTAGAGGACACTGGGTGGTCTACTGAGGCTGTCTACTGCAGAATTTAGGGGCAGCTTGAGGATACTGAATGTGTTGCTACCTGTGAGTTCTAAGTTCTTACCCAATCAATAGGAGCGAAGAGCTGTTGGCCAGAATGAAAGAAGGAATGAAGCAGAGAAGGACTTAGCAAGAAAGGGAATGCTTTTCTTCGGATCTTTGATCTAAGTTCCAGACTCAGCCCAACAGAAAGGTTTTTTTTTCTTTGTCCTTGATTTTTCTTTTCTTTTTAACTGGGAGATTTGTTTGGTTTTTTAGTTTTGGGGGGTTTTTTTGTTTGTTTGTTTTTTTTAATTAGTAAAAGCATTCTTCATAGTCCAAAAATTCAAAAGATTCAAAAAAGATGAGTGGTCAAGTTTCCTTCCCTCCTCACCCTCTCCTGCTGGATTTCTCTTCCCGGAGACAACTGATGTCACCAGGTCCTTCTGTATTTCCAGGAATAGTCTATGCGCATGCAAGCAATATGTATACGCAGATACGCCCATATCCTTTTTTTAGTCAAATGGCTGCCTAATACACAGACTATACTTTCTTATTCCTTTTACAGAATTGACCACACCAAAAGGGGAAAAGCATTTTTAGGAGGAAAAGAAGGGACTAGTGAATATCAAGAAGAGAGCAAAAAAAAATTTTTTTTCAAATTTGTGTCTATCTATTCACCAGCCCCAACCCCGGCTTCACCTTTTCTGTATCTCAGCTTCTCAGGAATAAACAAGAATTTGAAAAGGAAAAAAGTATAAAGAGAAATATTGTTGGCTCTTCTTCAAGATGTTTACTAAAATCCTTGAATTATAAAAACACTTGCAATTTTTTGCTGTCAAATAGAAAAAACATGATAAAAGAACACTGAGTAGAGTTATACTTTGTACTTAAAATATTATGTAAGCTTGAGAATTCAGAAAGCTACACAGGATTCTGTATGCAACCTTCAGAAATACTAACAATTGGAACTGACAAATGGCTATCTGATTTCCCCTTTTATGCTACCAGATCGATGTAGAAACCAGGGAAAGAATGTTCAGCCTGAAATGAATAGAAAGAACATTATTAAATGAGTAACGGGATAATTAAAGCATGAAGCCTATATCTCAAGATAATGGTAATGATAAGTGTAGTTTTAGCTCATTAATTGGGTAAGAACAGTTTGCCTTGATGACTCTCATATATTTGAATAAGGAATACTTTTTGCTTTGCTAGAAACTGAGAATGGAATTATTGAGTTTGGAAAACAAATAGTTTTTGGCCACCAAAAGTGTAATTACGAATCAGAAAACCCAGAATGAATTGGTCCTACAGAGATAATTTTCCCCTCCACACTATAGAATTCATTAAGATTAATAGAGAGAGGGTAAATCTCCCTTCTCCTAAAAGATTTCCACTCCAAAACCTTTTCACCACATGAGAAAAATGTTTCATTACATTTGGGACTCAATACGTTTTTACGTTTATTTATTTAAGTAATCTCTATTCAACATGAGGCTCAAACTCACAACCCTGAAATCAAGAATCACATGATCTTCTGATTGAGTCAGCCAGGAGCCCCAACATGTTTTTAACCAAAAACAATATTGCCCAGCTTGTGGGATCACATACCTTATTTATCAGATCCAACCTCTGATAATTTTTGGCAGTTTCTAAATATCAAACTCACCCTCGAAGTGGGAGAACTTGTCAATCTGATAACATTCAAAAGAAAATGCCTGTGGACTCCTCTTCCACAGGAGAAATTCCAGAAACATTGTGAGGTGAGTCAGCAGCATTAAAATAAACGTGTGTCTCCTAAGACACCTTGAAGAGGACTTGCTCACTTGGATGGTTAAGTTCTGAGAGATTTGCTATAAATCAAGATCTTAACCTTATAGTCATAACTTACAGACTTATTGCCGAGGAAATCCAACCTTCCAGGCTTAGAGAATGATGACAAGAAGCAAATCCAAGAACTGTCTTGCAATTTGAAATTAATTTTTGAATTAACTTCCTAAATGAATCATAATTAGGTATATAAATAAGGCATAAAAATGAAAATGGTAGGAAATCTACCAGAGCCTTAAAATGGATGAGGTCAATGGATGAGGGGATTTTAGCCTCTATTCCTCTGAAGTTTACTTCCTGCATTTTTCACAATGATTATGTAATACTACGGTAAAAAAATGGAAAAAAAAAATAGTTCCATCTGCATATGTATTCCTTTTCCCCTGCGTGCTAGGATATCATCCTAAACATTTGAGCTCATTCAGGTTGTACTCACTGTTCTCAATAGCAATTTCCTAGGTAGACTAGAAAACAAAATGAGAAATAAAAACTAAAATACCAATCACCATCTTATGACATAGATTTCCTTCTGCCTCTACTGCAAAGCAATCTAAATACACCTTTACTCTCAAACTTTGAACCCAGGTGTCATCTTTGGTGTTTTCACCAAGGGGGAAATGGTCAATGGGGCACCATTGTCCCTTTAGTTAACTTCCCTCTCCCCTCCTTCCCCCCACCCCAAGTAATTCAGCCTCCTTCCATTATATAGTGGATATTTAGAGCTCTAAATGGTCCTAAGCCTTCTACCCAGAGCAGCAATTTCTGCATTTTTAACTAATCCTTCCAGCCATTCAGGATAAAGAGCTATTTTAGAAGTTGACCCCAGGTTCTTCCTTCCACCTCCTAGGCCGTCCCTTGGGGGGCCTTAGAGAACTCCCTCAGGGAGTCTTCGAAACTGAGGGGGAGGGGGGCCAACTTCGGGGAGCTGCAGCTCCAGCCAGCTCTCTGGTGAAGGGACACTCAAAAAGGAGAAAAATGATTCCTCAGGTAAAAAGGCACCTGTGTTTACACCAAAATGCCTCCTGCCCTTCTCCAAAGGAAGGGAAGGAAGGAAAATTCTATGGAAGGGAAATTCCCAGGATCCTTTCTTCCTTCTCCAAATCCAGTAGACTCCGTGCCAGGAAGTGACCTTGAGAAATCTTTGTTCGGGTTCTTGGGGAGGGTGTTGACTGGCTGGTCACCAATATCTCAGAAAGGCTCATTCCAATTCCAGTTTAGCCTGACGTACTTTAGGATATCTGAGGACACACAGGAGGACCTTCTCTCTGGCCTCATTAGTGAGAAGAGTTGTGCTTTTCCAGGGCTAGGTTTGTTTTTTATCTGGGAATTATGAATCTTGTAACAGTTCCGGCTTCTCATGAGGAGGCTTAGCAAATCTGTAGCCTCCTTGTAGCAAATATCTGGGGCTTATCTCTTGTACTTTGTACCCTAATCTTGCTCTAGACTTTACTGCCTTTATTTCATTTCTGTCGTTTCTCTTACTTGTTTTATAGAATCGTCCTTACTTGTCTTATTTTGTGATGTTGTATATCCCTTTTAAAACTTCTTAACGTCTTTTTGGGGACAAAGTGGAATACAAATAAAGCCAAATCAATTTTTAAAATATCTCTGTGAGGGGTGCTCATTTTTCTGCTATTTCTATCTTCTCGGCAGTTTCCCCCAAATGCCAAAAGTAGATCCCAACTCCGTCATTCTCATTATGCAGATACCTTAAACTTCAAAAATGTGGTATTCATTCAATTACAAATCTTTCGCAGGCAGGGATCAGGTCAGATGAGGAATAAAGCAGAAGGAGCCTCGGCTGGGAGTTTCTTTCCAGCTCTGCCGAGGACTAGGTGTTTGACCTTGGGCAGGGCCCTTCTCTCTGTATCTTTTTCCTTGTTTATAAAATGAAGGGGTTGGACCAGGTCACTGTTAAAATCCCTTCCAGCTCTGAAATTCATTGACTCTCTGACCCACTGCAGGCGCTTAATAAATAACAAGCATACTCACAAGAATGGCTTGCGTTTGGACACTTTGGTCAACAAATATTTACTTGGCATCCACCTGGAATGTGCCTGTGGTGAGGGACAAATCAGAGACAGCCCCCTGGAGGTCCTGCGGAGGCTCCAGACCTACAGGGGAGACTTAGACACATGTTTGTCCCCACTGCCTGAGGGTGCCAAGATTTTACAAGATCACTAGAAGCTGGAACTCCATGCCAACAAAAAGAACCAAAGGCACAGGAGGAAAAAAGTAGCATTCATGAGAAACAGACTTCATCTACTTTTAGAGAAAATGTGTAGTCATTTAGAGTAGAGGGAGATTGAGGCTTTAAAAGAAAAAATAAGGTCAATGGTTATTTTTAATACTCTAAAAGTCAAAAAGAACCGATTTAAGAGTATAAAAGATATTACGTGTAATTTACTTTTGCCGTAAAATTATTATGCTTGGTACAGTTCGCCTTTAAAATTAATCATTGGTGGGGCACCTGGGTGGCTCAGTGGGTTAAAGCCTCTGCCTTCGGCACAGGTCATGATCCCAGGGTCCTGGGATCAAGCCCCGCGTGGGGCTCTCTGCTCAGCAGGGAGCCTGCTTCCCCCTCTCTCTCTGCCTGCCTCTCTGCCTACTTGTGATCTCTCTCCTCTCTGTCAAATAAATAAATAAAATCTTAAAAAAAAAATTAATCATTGTTAATTATAAATGTGCTGATTGATTTTTGTTCTAAATTGTTTGCACTTTTTAAACACACAAGGAATTCTAAGCTGCTGATGGCATCTCTTAGGGCTTGCCAGTTTATGAGAAATGGGGCCAAGTTAAGAATAAGTCATCGATACTATGAAAAAGCTTGTGTGTCCATGAAGTGTCCCATAATTAGAAGACGTGCACCATCCCCCCACCCCCATTTTCAGGAAAAAGGCCCAGAAAGAAAGAAAGGAGGAGAAAATCTTGCCAAGTAACAATTTTTGCCACACACACATAAGTAACCTTCTCATATTCCTTATTTTTGCAAACCATTCCAGGAAGAACCCTTAAACTTTTTGCTGCATTTTAATCACCTGAGAGGATCTCGAAATACTGAGGATTTCTTTTGGGACAACATGTCTTTATCTCTCTAAGGTCAGTTTCGTCGCACTTTCCCTCCTAAGTATTGACCGACAGAGGCAGATTCGTATTCGTGTTTTCGAGGGTCAGTCGATGTGTCCTTGAGGCAGAGTTGGGCAAAGGACCCGCCATCTGGAAGAGGGAGGCCCGTGTTTGCAGAATCCCAGACCAAACGTCTGGACAAAACACCTGAAAATCCTTTCCTGTCGTGCAAAATTTAAAGCCCTACCCGCCACATCAGTGGCCACGTGGGCTTTGTATTTAAAACAAATTCAGGAGCACCGTAATTTACACATGTGCCTTCTGGCCCAGGAGCTGTGCCTAACTGACTACTTCCTGCTTCTCAGTAAACATTTCGATCTCCTTCCAACCTTCCAAATGGAAATAAATGGGAAGTCTTTTTTTTTTTTTTTTTAAGATTTTATTTATTTATTTGACAGGAGAGAGACAGCGAGAGAGGGAACACAAGCAACAGGAGTGGGAGAGGGAGAAGCAGGCTCCCCACTGAGCAGGGAGCCTGATGTGGGGCTTGATCCCAGGACCCTGGGATCAGGACCTGAGTCGAAGGCAGACACTTAAGGCCTGAGCCACCCAGGCACCCAGTCTCTCTTTTTTTAATTGTATTTATCAAGGTCTTTGCCTGAGTGATAGTTGGCACAGGGGCACTTGGCTTTAGACAAGACCTTTGGGAAACTAAAAAAGGCTGGAGTTTTTTCCCTTCTTTGAAGGTCTAGGTCTAGTTTTCTTTTAATGGAGACGTTCAAAGTAGGGTAAAAATATTTGGCATTTTTTTCAAATGCTTAGTTTTAAGAAGCCGAAGCTTTTAATGCGCACACATATGAAAATACAATGCAATAAAAAATAATAATATAAGTAATAATGATAGTGCAATAAAATAAAGCTAGACAATGGCAGAATTTATTAAAATATTAATTTATAATACATAACTATTGGTGTGGCTTGTCATGGGACTAAGTCAAAGTTGCATGAAGATCATTTTATTTTGATCCCTTCAGGCTTTTCTATGATCCTACTTTTTTTTATTGTGCAATATTTTTAAAATTTTTTTTATTATGTTCAGTTAGCTAGCCTATAGTACTACTTCAACTGAAGATAAAGGTGAAGCTCTTAAACTTAAACCAGAGGCCCCAGCCCAATGCTCCCCTCCTCCACCTTTGAGTGGCCATATAAAACTCGCTTTTATTTTTATTTTTTTAAGAGTTTATTTATTTATTTGACAGAGAGAGAGAAAAAGAGAGAGAGAGAGAGCACAAGTAGGCAGAGCAGCAGGCAGAGGGAGAAGGAGAAGCAGGCTCTCTGCTGAGCAGGGAGCCCGATGCATGATCCTGGGATCATGACCTGAGCCGAAGGCAGACACTTCACGGACTGAGCCACCCAGGCACCCCTAAAATGTGCTTTTTAAGTCTTCAGGGCCACTTGCAGAAAACATCAGGTACAGTTGTGTTAAAACTAAGGAACTAAAAAGTGGCCGCCCTAAATATAGGATCGCACCTCTCCTATCAATTTGCTAGGGTTTTAAATGACATTGTTTTATCCTACGCAAGCCTTCTTTTTGAAGACAGCAGCTCTCCTATGAATAGCTTTTTATATTCCTTATCCCTTCCTTGGATCTCCCATCGCTCTGGAGAACACCCAACTTGATGACGTCACGAGAAAGCAAGTTTGGGCCATGCAAAGAGCATCCTATGTGGTAATCCGAAACCCTCCACTGTGCCGCGGGTCCATCCAGTCAGCAAACCAGTCACCTCTCCCTGTCTTCTGGGGGGCCTCTCACATTGATAACTGGTATCTGCAATCTTTCTGTCTTCTCTCCGTGAAACAAGCTAACCAAAAATACGTTGGGGTGTTGATATCACAGAAACCGTGACCTTTTTCTCCGTTAATCTGTAAATATTTTGAAAGATAATGCTCGACGGATTGCTGCTTAAGCAGATTCCCTTCCACAGTCGTACTCTGACTCTAAGGGAAGACTTTTCTCAGAACCTGGCTGCAAGACAAACAATATGCTGATCTTAATAATTAAAGCACTTCCCGCCAGGATGCATTTTCGGCTGCAGGCTGTAAGTGCTCCAGAAAATATAAACTGGCCCGGTCATTACCCTTCCCCCCAGCCCCAGGATCAGTGACGAAGCCAGGAACATTTTTTTATAGGATCGCATCAAACATTTGATTTCTTGAGACTAATGATTAGATGCTTCTTGCAATGATGCATTGAAAAAAAAAAAAAAAAAGAAGGCAGCCGTGGGAGTTGTAGATCGAGAAGTACACGGAGAGTTAGACGGATGGCTGTGGGGTGTTATTCACCGAGAGGATCTCATAATCACATTTAAACTTTTTTCTTTTGTTGAAGATACAGCTGAAAAGCCTTATGAATATCTCATCTTCAGTTGTATTTTATCTTTTTTAAGCATGCCAACACAAAACCTTTTTTTTTTTTTAAGAGGAGGAGGAGGAGGAGGTTTTCAGGAAAAATAAATGGGGCGAACGACCATAAATGGCTCCCTTTTATATCCTCAACTCTTTACCCTCTCAGTGCTCTGCAGCTGCCCTCACGGAGGAAGCCACCAGAGGTAGTGAGAAGCACTCCAACCAGTCAGGGCTGGGTTCAGATTCTGACCCAGAATATGTTACTGAACCCCTTCGTGCCTCCATTTACTCCTCCAGCCTTCGTGAGAGTGAAAGGAGAGAAGATACCTGGTTTTCCTGAAATAAATTTGTGGTAGACCATGCTAACCTCCATTCTTGTGAGATGCTGACGGTTCTAGAAGACACAAGGAGCTTCTCTAACAGTCTCAGTGTGATGCAAGATCTTAAGGAGAGGACATGAGTACCACCATGAAGAGGAGCCCTTGCCATGTTGTGGTGGGCAATATGGAGAACCTACCGGCGCCCACCTGTACTCATTCTCAGGTCCCTCCCCTGGGCTGCCAACTGCCACCTACTTGCGGCCACCTGAGTTACCATCATGCGCCATCTCTTTGCCGTTCCTCCTCCCAGGTGGTCAAAAAGCAGGTGTGGTGGGTGCCACCATATACAGACAGACAAGAATCCTTAACTGTGTAAGACGGACGCTAAAGACGTTCAAATGACCACAAGGCGATCTTTAAAAAGAGACCTCACCCTTGCTTTTTAAATTATTTCTGAGGAGTATTATTACGTGGCACGAGCAAAGCTTTCTGTATAGATCTAGTAAAATCTCGCATTTGCCTATTTGCGTTTTACCCTGCTGACTTTCAGGAGCAAGGCCTCGTGTTGACCCCGTGGGAACCCACCCCACCCACAGTCACAGCACTCCCTGATCCACCTGTCAAATAGAGTCTTGTCTAGTCGGTGCTCCTCTCCCGAGTTTCTCCTACTGATGTCAAGGACTGGGAAGATCACTTAGGATAGTTGTATTAGGTGGGAGGAGATATAAGCTCTTACTAGACTTTCAGGAATAGTTACAATCGGTCAAAAATAGAAATAAATTGGGACTCTCTGCCTTGGGTTCTCTAGTGGAGGCTTCCCCTCTCCCTGCTCCGAGGTCCTCTCTCCAGTTCTCTGAGACACACAAGGTAGAGTTAGGGTCTGGAGGCTTCTCCTATTAGGGCTCTGGCTTTTTCTACCAGTTTATTCTCTTCTACCTTTTTCTCTGTTGTTTCTTTCTTGTTTCTGTTCATTGCTTTTTCTTGTCTCCTTTCCTGACACTGGCATTATTTCTTGCCTTTTAATTTCTCATGTCTCATCTTTCATAGAAGGAATAAGTTTCATCATTGCTGACCAAATCTACTTTTTGTTCTCTGTGGGCTTATGCTGAAACTCCATTCAAAACTGCCCTCATACACTGGGTCCCGATAAAACTATAGAAAGTGGAGAACCCACCCCAAAAATAAATAGTCACTTCCTTTTTGAAAGGGCCTTTAGTAGTACAACAAGTACGTCTTGCACTGAAAGCTGTGAAAGGGAAACTATTTCCATACCAAATGAGCTCCGTGAAACTAGCCTCTTGGGTGTAATCAACAAATATTTCCTGAGCCCCAAGAGGGCCTGGCAGGGGGCGCCTGGGTGGCTCAGTCGTTAAGCATCTGCCTTCGGTCCAGGTCATGATCCCAGCGTCCTGGGATCGAGCCCCGTATCAGGCTCTCTGCTCAGCAGGAAGCCTGCTTCTCCTGCTACCATTCCCTCTGCTTGTGTTCCCTCTCTCACTGTGTTTCTCTCTGTCAAATAAATAAAATCTTTAAAAAAAAAAAAAAAAGAGGGCCTGGCAGTATGAGAGGTGAGGAGTCCCAGACACTAACTGGTTTACTGTCTGTCCTTAAGAAGGTGAATAAGCAAAAAGGCCCAACAATGATACCCCTTCTCCCACCGTCCTATACCCTTTCCCCTGCATTATTTTTCTCCATATCCCTTATCATCCTCCAACATGTCCTATATTTTACCATTTTACCATCAGTTTTCCCCCAACTAGAAGGAAGCTCCATGAGAGAGGGATTTTTGCCTCTTGATTCAGGACTGAATCCCTAGCGCCTAAACACTGCCTAGAAACTGAAGGTCAAACATATACGCTGAACAAATGAAATGCACACAGTATCAGAAATGTGGATGCAGGGCTGCGGAATTATAGGAATCCACCTGAAACTAAGAGTCATCATGTGTGTGTTTGTGTGTGTGTGTGTAAAAGTGAGATTCAAAAGAGCCCCCTACATGGGGTCCCTACTCAGCAAGAAGTCTGCTTCTCCCTCTCCCTCTGCCCCTCCCCACGCTGCTCATGCTCTCCACATCCCCCAGCCCCTGCTCTCGCGCTCTCAAATAAATAAATAAACTCTTTTTAAAAAATCAGATTCAAAGAGAAATCTGATGCTTTCAGAGCGATGTAAGTAAAATATCAAAGAGTTCAGAAGAGGCACAGTCATCTGGTACCAGGTCAAGATCGGCACAGGAGGGGGAAATGTGACCTTTTCTACCCTTAAAGCTTATGAAAGTGCGTGTTCTTTCACCGAGTTGTGTTGGAAATGCTTACATTTGATTTGGAAAGAGAGGAATGGGAGCATTCTCAGGGCTTCCTTAGAACACAAAAGGCAACCTAGGTCACTGCAGGCACAGGCACAGGGAAGGGGCCTAAGAACTCAGCTGCAGGGAGTCCTGGTTTCTTCCCTGTCTCTGCTACGTGACCTTGACCTTGAGCATGTTACTTTACCTCTCTGAGTCCTGCTTCCTCAGAATAGAATAATACAGGCCTTGTAGAGGTAGCCTAAGGATTAAATGAGACAATGAATGTAGTTTTTAACCCAGCACCTGCCTTTAAGCCCGCGATAATAGAAAAGGTAGTTATTCTTATAGTAATTATGGTCACAAGAGCAAAAAACAGAGCTCATATCCTTGTGGTGTCCACATCATTGAGGAATGGGACACCGCATTGCTAACGGGACATATGTGGTTTCAATAAAATCTAAACCAATTTCCCTACCCCCTCCTGCTCTTTATTCCTATACAAAATGATACTGAATGCAACATAAATATTAATATCCCCTCCCATTCGCAAGCTTTCCCAAACCTAGTAAGAAACTGAGAAGAGAGAGATCATGCTCATCTCCTTTTTCTCCTGCTACTGAGCAGCTAGGATGACTTTCTTCTGCTCAGAATGTGGTTACCTGGGTGACAACATCCTTATCCTGCTCCTCCCTTCACACACACTCACACCTTTTTCCGCCCTCCGTTACTTCTGCTGAAAAAGCTTTTAGCAGAAAAACTTTAACCCACAATTTTACAAGCTGCTATAGCCATCTATTTAAAACATTCTTGTTCTTTCCTGAATGCATGCAAAACATACTTTGTAATATAGTGAAGAAAACAGCTCTTGCCTATGGCAGAAGAAAGGAATAAAAAAAGCACACAAGGAATGAGAAAGGAGGAAGGCGCTAGAAAGCAGGAAAGCCAGCGGGTCCACTGGGCCTCGCTCACCTTCCTGGGGGTTGACTTTCTGGGATTGAATGGCTTTGTAAATTGCTGTTTGATTTCTGAAATAAGTGGAGTTCCAAGGTCAGGCTTGGACTCTGCGTCTTCCTTTCCCTGCTTGGACTACTTGGGCACTAGATGAAATTTTGGCCATAGGTAAAGCTCTTCTCTTTCCTGTAAGTTTTAACCTAAGCTTGTTATCCTAGAGCAGGGTTTGTCAGCCTTGGCACTGTTGTTATTTGGAACCAGATAATTTTTGTTTGAGGAACAGTCCTATTCATTGCTATAAGATGATTGGCAGAATCCCTACTCTTCACCCATTGGACGCCAGCAGCAACTTCCTCTCCAGTGTAATTGTCACAATTAAAATGCTTCCAGACATTACCAAATGTGCCCTGGGGTACAATAATTGCCCCCATTCAAGAAGCACTGCTCTAAAGTTATCATTGAAGAGACATCAGAAATAGGTACAATACTCGTTGGGTTCAAAGATGGTACAAAATTTTATAATGTTTTAAAAATATTTGATTTACAAAAGTCTAATCAACACACATCTTGTTTCTCCCACCACCAAAAAAAAGTGCTTAGTTAAGCAAAGTACACCTATATAAAAACAATCCTTTCTTGAGGAGCCTGGTCTGCTCAGTCAGTAGAGCGTGACTCTTGATCTCTGGGTCATGAGTTCAAGCCCCCATTTGGTGTAGAGCTTACTTAAAAACAAACAAACAAAAAAACACACCACAAACCTTTCTTAAAAGTAAATGGCACAGGGCTGCCTGGGTGGCTCACTCAGCTAAGCAACAGACTCTTAATTTTGGCTCAGGTCATGATCTCAGGGTTGTGAGACTGAGCCCCACAGTGTGGCCTCTACATGTAGCAGGGAGTCTGCCCAAGATTTTCTCCCTCTGCCCCTCCCGTCACTTGTACTCATGCACTCCCTCACTCTCTCTCTCTCATAAATACATAAATCTTTTTTTTTTAATGGTTCAATTAATACATACTGTTGCTACGTTTGAAAAAAAGGCAACACCACGACCAACTCAAGTTCAACCTTTGGATTTAAATAAAATATTGAGAAGGCGATTTCTCCTATGAGCCTCCCTTTGGAACAGGAACAGAAGTTAGCCTTACAGTAGAGCAGTCCAACAAACGAGTCTTCCTAGAATATGTCTTTGCATTTCCTGTTCCCTCTGGCCATTGGGCTTTTTCCAAAGAGCCATGTGTCTCGCTTACTTACTTATTTGGGTATCTGGACAGATAGCGTATCTGTCCCTATCAGAAAGGCCTTCCAAGGCCAACTTTTGAAAATGGCACCTTCCCCAATCTGGCACTCCTTATCTGGGATGGTACTTCTCACTATCAGATACACTGTGGATTTCCTTTTTCCTTGTTGTCTCCCTAAATCCCTAAAATGTTTAGGTCCCTAAAATGTCTATACCAGTGATCGGGGTTTTTGTTTTCTTCTCTGCTGTCTCCTTGCCTCTGTGCGTAGTGCCAAGCACTAGAGAGTTCTTGGTCAATATTTGTTGAACGAGCCCATTAATGGAGGTCGTGATCGGTGGGCAAGGAGATGACTGTCAGAAGTCAAGGAAGTTTCAAAAGTAGTCCCCTGGGCTGGGGTGGGAGGGAGACTTTTCACTGCATATTGTAGGGTACCGTTTGAGTTTTGAATCCTGTGAAAACAGTAGCTACTTAAAACAATTAAAATGTAAAAGAAAGACATGGTTGATTTCTTCCTTTCACCAAAGGGGGCCAATCACACCTTTCCCATCTTCTCCATACGCATATATAGGAGTGTGGTATGTTCGAGGTGTTTCCACTGTGTCTCATGTACCCTTGGTGTAAAACTGGCTTGTGTTTATTGTTTGCATAACATAAAATGACAGATTGTTTTAGATCCACGTTCCTCATTTCAAGAGCTTCCTGGCCTCTTTTAAGTTGTGCATCAGTGTTTCTTCAGTTTTTAAGTATTTTCAGCCTTATAAAAGCAAAAAAAAAAAAAAAAAAAGAATAGCAAAGCTATCACTATGTGTCATCTACAATTATGAAGAGCAATTATTTCAAGCATATTATATCCACTTAACTTGATAGCTGCTTTCTGAGAAAAGTGAAGTGTAAAATCAAATTTTGTAAATCAGAATTTAAATGCATCATGGAGACATTCTAAGATGATCTTGTGGTGAATGTTTTTGTTTTTTAAACATGGAATAAAAATCCTTCTATGAAGCAAGTAATTATTCCTTGGCTATTGTGATTTAGAATATGAAATATATTTCATATTATTTCATAATTCATAATTATTTCATATATATTTCATATATATTACCAAATATATATTTGGTCTTTGTCCCACGTTTCCACCACAGAGCTCCTAAAACCCTTGGAATTTCCAAAATGATGAGAGTGAAACATGTGTCTTTTGTTATGTTAATAAAGTGACTTTTGGACTGCACCTAAGGATGGGGGCTGGTTGCCAGGGGAACCAACCTAGTGATTAGAGGGTTGGAACTCTCAGTTCCAGCCCCCTGGCTTCCAGGGAAGGGAAGAGGGGCTGGAGTGGCCATAGATTTAATCAATCACGCATATGTCCATTCTGAAAGAACCCAAAAGCACAGGTTTCAGAGAGCACGTGGTGAACACATGGAGGTCTGGGGAGAGTGGCACATTCCCAGAGGGTGTGGAAGTCCCTGGTCCTTTCCCCATACCTTGCCCTACACATTTCTGCCATCTGGCCATTCCTGAGTTATCTCCTTTTATAATAAACTGGTGATCTAATAAGTAGAAGTTTCTCTGAGTTCTGTGGGCCATTCCTGCAAGTTAATTGAACCTAAGAAGGGTTTCATGGAACCTCCGATCTACGACCCATTGGTCAGAAGTGCAGGTGATAACCCAGACTTGTCGCTGGAGTCTGAAGATGGGGGAGAGAGCAGTCTTGTAATAGGGAGCCCTTGACATATGGAAGCTGATGCTATCTTCCGGTACATGGTGTCAGAGTTCAGCTGAATTGTGAGACACCTAGCTAGTGGCTGAGAGTTGCTTAGAGGTGTAAGGGGGAAAGCTCCACACACATTAGAATTGGGTGTGGAACTGTAATCCCTTATTCTATCCTGGTTCATCCTACTCAGGCCCAAGCTTCACAACATCACATCTGGCTTCTTGAGTGGCACGATTGAAAATACAAAGGGCAGGGTAGAATTACAAAGATCCTAAAACACATCTGCTCACTCAATGCATATGAACTCTGGTGGGCAGGGTACATGGGATGGGCAGGGTGGGGGTGTGCAAAAATGAATAAACATTTAAGTGAATGAGTGACAAGCAGATAGTAGTACTGCTTTATGGCAAAGCAAAAGCAGAAGTTTATTGCACAAGTCATTCCATCTTTTTGGAACCCAGTGCAAGGGAGCAAAATAATGCAGAAAGTAATTTATGCAGAAAATAATTACTTTGGGCAACTTTTGGGTAGCCCGATAGTTTTTTGGAATGCCATAAAAGGGCAGAAGACAGACCAGCCTGACATTCAAAATTTAAAGAAGTGACAGCTCCCATGTGGGCAAAATAACCATGGAGGTAACGAGGTAAGCTGGGTATGCTCAAGGTGCCCAAATTTGCCCAAAGCAAGAACTAAGGGATAGATAGTTCATAGAGCCTCAGGGCCAAGCAAACTTTTCACCTGCTTTTACAAAGAAGAAATAACTATCAGCACTGTCATTTTGAAATTCAAGAACAGACTCTTTAAGGAAGTGACATGCCCAGATTACCTGTGATGATACAAGGATATTGGGTAGCAAAGGACTTGTTGTTTCTTCGGAGCTTCTAAGTCCCTCTGCTCCCTGGGCAGCTCAGTGCGGCAGGAGAGAAGGATGTGTCCTTCAGGATACAGCCTGAGCACCTGCTTCAACTTCTCCTTGCACACTTAATGTTTGAGCCTTCCATAATGAAAGTGTTGAATTGGTTTGTCCCCATTTAAAATGGACAGTTTCACATCAAGCTACCTTTGGTCTACATATGGCTGCCTTGGGCTGTGGGCCAATTCCCTGGCCAGCCCTGTCAGTTGCAGCTACAGAGCATGGTTAGTCACTCAGCATAGAAGGCACAAGCCATGATAACTTCTGCTGGAAATGATTAGGCTACTCTCAGTAAAAGGCAGCTGTGGGTATGGTGGGAAGAAGTTATTTTCCAACCAAACTGTGTCTATTGATGGTAGGGCTGTCCTAGCCATCAGGGTTATCTGTAACCTCTCGCCTGTATATCTGACCAATCATCAAGACTTCTCAGGACTCCTCTGCCAGATTGTTCCATTCTTCCCCTCTCAGAGCAGACAGACATGCCTTGCTCAGAGCCCGTTGCAGGAAATGACTCGCTGTCCAACTGTGGGGAGTGTGACTATCCAATAGCCTCCAGCTGTCGGCGCTTTCAGGCTCTGCCTCAGCTTCTCAGGTCAAAGTACACTCTTCTTGGGAGGATCCCCAGCCGATAACTGAACAAGATGGTGGTGCAAAGACCTAGCCATTTCCCCTCAGTGAGAGACTCTTTAGCAAACCATCTCTGTGATGCTACTCCTTATGGGGCTAGCCAACTTGCTCAAATCTGATGGCCTTCTGACTTCTCTGCCTGCCCGGTTCTGATTCCTCCCCTTTTCCTTGGTAGGTCTTTCCTCTCAATAAATCTTTTGTAGGTGCGTCGCTTTCTCAGCCTCTACTTCCTGGAGAACCTAGGCTGTGACAGTGGCTCTTTTCCCTCAACCCTGTGGGTTTGTCAGATCCCACAGTAGGTGGTGGTGTCATTTGAAAAAGTCTCCCAAGATCCTGTACCTGTCCCAGTGATTCTCATATTTCCATCTGGGAACAGTGGAAAGTACCACTGACTGTTTCTTAGAGAGGAGAGGTGTAAAGGAAAACACAACTGATGTGTTCAAAACTTGAATAACCGTCATGTGAAAAAATGGAAAATGGGTACAAATCACCAGGTTTGGGTTCCATGTCAGAACTTTTTTTTTTTCTTTTCTTTCTTCTTTCTTCCACTTTTTAAGAAAAATAACAATTAGAAATATTCAACAGAAGTTGAATGAGTGGCTGCCGGAGATGGGAAATGCCTAGCATGGACTATTCAAAAGGCTGTATTTATTGAATAAGCGATTGGGCCACATGAACTCTAAAGTCTAGGTTCTATGATTCTAATGAGAATTCAACATTCTTCACCTGCTACAGGTGATACAAAAAAGAAAACTGTCCTTGATTCTAATAGTTCACAATCTAATTAGCAGGACCTGTCTCAAGCAGATCTCATTTAAAGTCATTTTATATAAATAGAACTGTTTACAATACCATCCATTCTATACTAAGTCTGTGCACTTTCCCTGATATGTAAAGTCATAGAAACATACTTGAAAACTAGAATTGAGCTACACACACACACACACACACACACACACACATACACACGTACACACACAGCCCTTGCTCCTGTAATTTCCTCCCTCTACTATAGGTTTGGAACTTTGACCTTCAGGTCATGAAATAAAAACTTTCTATTTCTTTGAGTTTTTGTCCAGGTAGGAGCCAGATTAAAATGGAAAAGGGCAACCACCAAGAGGTTGTGTTGCAGGGGATTTTAATTTTGAAATAAAATAAAAATTGTAGTTCAAAAATTAAAATTTTAAAAAGTGCAAAGATGAAAAAAAGAGAGGTAAGCAATAGTTATAAGGATAATACTCAAACTTGTTTATTTCTTTTCAATATTTTAATTAAAAATTAATATTAGCAAATACCAATATTCATCTTTTACACTAATCTTTGGGAACTTTTTGATATTTTTTTAGTTGAATGGAATATCAGTTGGATATAGGTCTTAGGCCTATAGGGGAGAAAACCTAGGTATGCTTAACAGATCATATATTGTTCAGGTTTATGCATGTGAGTTTCCAAAAAATTTATAGGATAATATATATGATGATACCTGCAAACATAGCTGAGGGCAGGTTTAAAGCAAGGTGAGTTTTAGGTTAGTTCAAGCTTAGAATATAAGTACAAATAAAGATGGGAGGCAGGAGATCCTAGTGGTTAAAATACGAGTGTCAGAATCTGGCTTCGTTTGGATTCCTGCACTGCCTCTTCCTAACTAAAGAATCTTGAGCAAGTTACTACAATTTTGTTTTCTGTAAAATGAGAATAAAGAAACTTACTTCATATTAGTTAGAAAGCACTCAGCACACAGCTTGGCACATAGTAAGTGGCCAATTAGTGAAAGTGACCTATAACAAAATGCAACATTAAAATAAAATGTTGCTTATCACAACAATCACTGCTAATGTTTAAGTAGTTAACTTATAAGACTGAAATGTGAGAATAATAGTTATTACTGCTTGACCCTCTACTGTGAGCCAAGTATATTGGCAGACATTTTGTTTACAAAATACCAATTTTCATGTTATATCTGGTACTATTATCTCCATTTTATAGAGGAAGAAACCAAGGATCAGAAGGTCAGAGAGGTGGCAAGGGCCTCTATATTCCAATCTCCTTACTATGCCAACTGCCTCTAAGAGTTGTGATGCAATCGAATTAATCTGTAAATAAAATTATGATATTTTAAACAATGTAAACAATTGCAGACTTCCACATCATTCCTGTCAGATATCACACAACATTTGTGGGAATATTTCCAATGATGAGAAGCTTATTGTCTTTGAAGGGGCACATTTCACTACCAAAGGGCTTGATGCCTACAGAATTCTCCTTTATTTTAGAGAAATATGCTGTAATGTTGATCAATAGCAGAATTGTTAATTCCTCAACAGAAGAATTGCCCTCTGTTGCTGTCAGTATGTTAACATATTTTACAATGTGATTAACTTGTATTCCTGGGTTGGCATCATAGGTCTTGTAGTGCCCGGTGTACCCTGGTCTCAAATCTACTACCAGTCTTTACTGGATTGAAATGAAAAGCAAGATGGAAGATTCCACTGTCCTCTTTCCCTCTCTAGTGCCTTACTTTCCCTCTCTTAGTGCCTTTGTGGCACTTACTACCATTTCTAAAAGAGGCATGCCCCAAGACACATCTTTTGCAACACAGAGAGGCTTTTCAAAGTTAGAAAAAGGAATGACTACCTTTGAGAGGGGTTGAAAAATTACTACTAAGAGTTATTCACTAAAATGCTAAAACACTGGCTTGGGGCACCTGAGTGGCTCAGTGGGTTGAGGCCTCTGCTTTCGGCTCAGGTCATGATCTCAGGGTCCTGGGATCGAGCCCCGCATCGGGCTCTCTGATCAGTGGCGAGCCTGCTTCCTCCTCTCTCTCTGCCTGCCTCTCTGCCTACTTGTGATCTCTCTCTCTCCGTCAAATAAATAGAATCTTTAATAAATAAATAAATAAATAAATAAAAATAAAATGCTAAAACACTGGCTTAAAGAGGTTAATTCTTTCAACATTTTGTTAGTAGCTTGACCACCAAAATATCATGTTTACTTTAAGTCACCGAAGACTGAGCAGTAAGCACTATATGTTTTTCAGTTATTCAATACATATCCTTCTTTAAGCAACTTAGTACATGAAAATCCAAATATATATACCAGATGAATTACAATAGTTTTCTCTCTCTCTCTTTTTTTTTAATGAGGAGCAACTTTATGTTTTCTGAAAGACTTAAGATCCTTTGAACCTGGGAAGAACTACTTCAAGATTCCTTTGAAGGTAAGCTTCCTCAAAACACTTACTTGGTGTTTTCTAGACACATAACTAGTAAGACCAGAAAAAAAAAAAATGAGAAAAAATAAGAAGTTACAGAAATGGCAAATAAATACATGAAAAAATGCCCAACATCATTTGTCATTAGGGAAATGCATTTTAAAACCACAATGAGGTAGCACTACACACCCAGTAGAGTGGCTTTTATCAGAGACTGACAATACTAAGTGTTGACAGGATGTAGAACAATTGGAGATCTCATATATTGCTTGTGGGGATATAAAATAGTACAGCCACATTGGAAAACAGTATGGGAATTTCTTATAAAATTAAACATATATTTACCGTACAATCCCTCAATCTCACTCCTAGATATTTATCCAAGAGAAAAAAAAGCATATGTCCACGTAAAAGCTGGTATGTGTTCCCAGCAGCTTTATTCATAATACTTAAAAACAAAAACAAAAAAAAGCTGAATGTCCAACATCCTGTGAATGGATAAAGACATTTAGGATGTCCATACATGGAATACTATTCAGTAATAAAAAGAATGAACAACGTAGAACCATGCTAATAATGCCCAACTGATTTTTGGCAAAGTTGCAAAAGAAATTGGAAAAAAGATAGACTTTCCGAAAATGGTTCTAGATCAATTGGACATCCATACCCCCCCAAAAAATGAACCTCAAACTTGAGTCATAGTATCCATGACAAGTATACAGAATAGATAACCATTTTAGGGCTATTTATACCATTATTGGTTAGGATTAGGTATGACTTAAATGACATAAACCCCAAATTAGCAGGAACTTAATTACATAAGGGTCTACTCATTAACAACAACTAAAATGTGGATTAAGGTTAGTATCCCAGTTCCCATAAGTTGTGAGAGCCCCGAGCCACTTGTGCTTTGATGTTCATGTTCCTTAGAATTCCACCTTGGTCCAGGTAGGCTGCCTGGGCCATCCCTGTGTCTACGTTCTAGCCATTAGGAAAGAGAAGGGACAAAGCATTGGTCATCCTTTTCCTTTATGGACACTTGCCAAGAGTCTCATGTGAAACCTCTCCTTCCACTTCTTGGCCATCACTTAATTTACAAGGCCCACCTTGGTGAGTGGGCTGTTAGAAATGTGATCTTTATTCCGGGTAGCTCTGTGCCCAGATGTATATTAGAAATTGTATTGATATTACTAAGAAAAAAGGAAGAAGGAATATACCTTAAACTTGCAGACTCTCCCACAGACCGCATTTACATTTTCTTCTTCAGAAGTTCTCAATCTTCTATCATCTTGAAAGCTCTGAACAAGAAATATAGTTTTCTATAAAAATCTAAAAACACCCAACACTTATTAACTGAGGTATCATTCATTCAGTGAACATAGAAATACTTTTCCTTTTTTAAGAAACTGTGCTAGTCCAGGACAAACGAAAACTAAGAATTTGTGATCATCAAACCAGCCCTACAAGAAATATTGAAAGGGGTCCTTTAAGCAAAGAGAGAGCCTAAAAGTAAGA
>CM053606.1:132805159-132902199 GCA_028646535.1 Procyon lotor | reverse complement strand
AAAGCTGGGGTCGCAATCCTTATATCAGACAAATTAGATTTTAAATAGCATCCTTTCTTGATTAAAACTCTTCACAGTGTAGGGATAGAGGATATATACCTCAATATCGTAAAAACTATCTATGAAAAACCCACAGAGAATGTCATTCTCAATGGGGAAAAACTGAGAGCTTTCCCCCTAAGGTCAGGAACACAGCAGGGATGTCCACTATCTCCACTGCTATTCAACATAGTGCTAGAAGTCCTAGCCTCAGCTGTCAGACAACAAAAAGAAATAAAAGGCATCTGAATTGGCGAAGAAGAAGTCAAACTCTCACTCTTTGCAAATGATATGATACTTTATGTGGAAAACCCAAAAGACTCCACCCCAAAACTCCTAGAACTCATACAAGAAATCAGTCAAGGGGAAGGATATAAAATCAATGCACAGAAATCCGTTGCATTTCTATACACCAACAAGGTAGAAGAAAGAGAAACTAAGGAGTCAATCCCATTCATAATTGCACCCAAAAATATAAGATACCAAGGAATAAATCTAACCAAAGAGGCAAAGAATCTGTACTCAGAAAACTACAGAATACTCACAAAAGAAATTGAGGAAGACACAAATAAATGGAAAAACATTCCATGCTCATGGACTGGAAGAACAAATATTGTGAAAATGTGTATGCTACCTAGAGCAATCTACACGTTTAATGCAATCCCTACCAAAATACCATCAACTTTTTTCAAAGAAATGGAACAAATAATCCTAAAAGTTGTATGTAACCAGAAAAGACCCCAATTAGCCAGAGGAATACTGAAAGAGAGAACCAAAGCTGGTGGCATCCCAATTCCAGACTTCAAGCTCTATTACAAAGCTGTAATCATCAACACAGAATGGTACTGGCACAAAAACAGAGACATAGACCAATGGAACAGAATAGAGATCCCAGAAATGGATCCTCAACTCTATAGTCAACTCATCTTCAAAAAGCAGGAAAGAATGTCCAATGGAAAAAAGACAGTCTCTTCAACAAATAGTGTTGGGAAAACTGGACATCCACATGCAGAAGAATGAAATTGGACCATTTCCTTACACTACACGCAAAAATAGACCCAAAATGGATGAAAGACTTCAATGTGAGACAGGAATCCAGCAAAATCCTTGAAGAGAACATGGGCAGCAACCTCTTTGACCTCAGTCACAGCAACTTCTTCCTAGAAACATCACCAAAGGCAAGGGAAGCAAGGGCAAAAATGAACTATTGTGATTTCATCAAGATCAAAAGCTTTTGCACAGCAAAGGAAACAGTCAACAAAACCAAAAGATAACTGACAGAATGGGAAAAGATATTTGCAAACGACATATCAGATAAAGGGCTGGTGTCCAAAATCTATAAAGAACTTATCAACTCAACACCCAAAGAACAAATAATCCAATCAAGAAATGGGCAGAAGACATGAACAGCCATTTCTGCAAAGAAGACACCCAAATGGCCAATAGACATATGAAAAAGTGTTCAACATCGCTCGACATCAGGGAAATACAAATCAAAACCTCAATGAGATACTACCTCACACCAGCCAGAATGGCTAAAATTAACAAGTCAGTACAAATGTTGGCAAGGATGTGGATAAAGGAGAACCCTCCTACACTAATGGTGGGAATGCAAGCTGGTGCAGCCACTCCGGAAAACAGTATAGAGGTTCTTCAAAAAGTTGAAAATAGAGCTACCCTATGACCCAGCAATTGCACTACTGGGTATTTACCCCAAATATACAAATGTAGTGATCTGAAGGGGCACATGAACCCCAATGTTTATAGCAGCAATGTCCACAGTAGCCAAATTGTGGAAAGAGTCTAGATACCCATCAACAGATGAATAGATAAAGAAGATGTGGTATATATATACACACATATATATGCATATACATGCATACATGCATATGTGTGTGTGTATACACACAATGGAATATTATGCAGCCAACAAAAAGATGAAATCTTGCCATTTACAAGGATGTGGTTGGAACTAGAGGGTATTATGCTAAGTGAAATAAGTCAATCAGAGAAAGACAATTATATGATCTCACTGATACGTGGAATTTGAGAAACAAGGCAGAAGATAATAGGGGAAGAGAGAAAAAATGAAACAAGATGAAACCAGAGAGGGAGACAAACCCTAAGAGACTCTTAATCTCAGGAAACAAACTGAGGGTTGCTGGGGGTGGGCAGAGAGATGGGGTGGCTACGTGATAGACACTGGGGAGGGTATGTGCTATGGTGAGCACTGTGAATTGTGTAAGACTGATGAATCACAGACCTGTACCCCTGAAATAAACAATATATAATATGTTAATTTTTTAAAAAGTAATATATACTATAAATAACAACAACAAAAAGAAACTGTGCTAGGTGCTAAATTATTAAGATAAAGCCACACTTAACAGCGGGAAAATACTTCATTCTTAGTAGCAATTAAAAACCCCTTATTGTGCTCGCTTCGGCAGCACATATACTAAAATTGGAACGATACAGAGAAGATTAGCATGACCCCTGCACAAGGATGATACGCAAATTCGTGAAGCATTCTGTATTTGGAAGGAAGGAAGGGAGGAAGGGAAAGGAAGGGAAAGGAAGGGAAGGGAAGGGGAGGGGAGGGGAGGGGAGAGGAGGGGAGGAGAGGAGAGGAGAGGAGAGGAGAGGAGAGGAGAGGAGAGGAGAGGAAAGAAATAAGTAAATAGAAACCCCTTATTATTGGGGCACCTGGCTGTCTCCATCTGTGGAATGTGCAACTCTTAATCTTGGAGTTGTGAGCTTGAGCCCACCCCCACTTTGGGCATAGAGATTACTTGAAAAAACCAAAAACTTACTGATGTGGTTTGGAGGTTGGGGGTTGGAGCTGACAGCCAAGAAAGAATTCTTGAGATGCTTTCAGTGCAAAAAGGTGATTTTATTAAAGCACAGGAATAGGACCCATGGGCAGAAAGAGCTGCACTGGGGTCATGAGGTGTGGCCCATTATATACTTTCAAGTTGGGAGGGGGTTAGTGATAGCACAGGCCTCCAAGATATTTTGGAACAAGGTTTCCAGGATCCTGAGGGGGCTAACTATTGTTAGGAAAAGGTCATTTATTACTGTTTAATAAACCTTCAATCATGAGACCCTTCAGATATATATATCAGTGGGCCATATGCTTAGAGGATGATTCCTAACATGTAACCTAGGGGTAGAGATAAAGGAAGTTTCCAAAGGAATTTTTAAAGATTTTACTTATTTGTTTGATTGTTTATTTGAGAGAGAGAGAGAGAGAGAATGAGAACTGAGTGGTGTGGGGACAGGGAGAGCTAGAAGGAGGGAGAGAAGCAGACTCCTTGTCGAGCGCAGGGCCCGACACAGCGCTAGGTCTTGCGGCCCTGAGATCATGACCTGAGCCAAAATCAAGAGTCTGACTCTTAACCGACTAAGCTACCCAGGCACATCTCCAAAGGAATTTTTACATATTAAAGAAGACTTACAGGATCCTGGGGGTTGGGCTAAGATTGTCTTTTGCCTTTAGCAAAGTTGTCCACAGCCGGCCAGCCAGCAGAGCTCCGGAGTAAGGTTACTCTGCTATTTCAAGGACTTGTCAATGGGCTGTAGGCAGTAAGGAACTCTATTTTTTTCTTTTGTCTTTGTTTCCCACATCATTATTATTGATATGTAGGTTGTTAAGTATATCTTTTTTTTTCTTAAGTTCTATAGAAATGATCTAAAAAATAGGAATTAAATTTTGGCTTTTAAAAAATATTAGGTTTTGTTGTTGTATATAACCTTTTGTTTACTTGGATATTTTTTTCAGAATTAGACTTAAAGATGATATTTTAATTTTATTTCTTTTAAGATTTTATTCATTTATTTGAGAGAGGGAGCAAGAGCGCGGGCCCTGTGGGGCCCAGGAGGGGTAGGGCAGAGTCTGAGGGAGAGGGAGAAGCAGACTCCTGGCTGAGCAAGAAGCCCGCTGCGTGACTCTATCCCAGGACCCTGGGATCTGACTTGAGCCAAAGGCAGACACTTAACCAACCGACTAAGCCACACAGGCACTCAGATATTTGAATTTTAATAGCCCTTTAAATGTCTTGAATCTGTTCCTTGAATCACGTATTTCAAAAAATGACGATGTCCCATTTATTTTCAGTATTTATACATAATTGGATTATCCAGGTCTTATCTCTCTTCTTTTATTCCTTATCTCATTTTTTAAAATAAAGATTTATTGATTTTATTTATTTATTTGACAGAGAGAGGGATCACAAGTAGGCAGAGAGGCAACAGAGAGAGGGGGAAGCAGGCTCCCCTCTGAGCAGAGAGCCCGACAATGGGGATCAATCCCAGGACCCTGAGATCATGACCTGAGCTGAAGGCAGAAGCTTTAACCCACTGAGCCACCCAGGCACCCCTATTCCTTATCTCATTTTGTCAGTAACCAAATCTCTCTCAGGGTTCCTTGCAGAGAAATGAACATAAAGAAAACTTAAAACACTTCCTGGAATTTCTGGATTTAAGTAAATACTAAGAATGTGTTCATTAGTGAATTTCATTTATTCATTTAATTATTCATACACAGTAGAATAGTAATCTCCAAAATGCTATTCTCTTCTTATAAAAGCTCACTTATTCTTCTTTCTTCCATTCAACCAATCTTTACCAATTACTTATAAGGATAAGGCTAACAGCATATATTTGTCTTTTCCACTAAATTGTGACTCCATTGTGGTCCAGAAGTGTCTTTTATTTCCATCTTTCCACTCTCAGCATGTTACATCTGGTATTTAAAGAGCCATTCAGGGGCACCTGGGTGACACAGTTGGTTTGGTCTCTGGCTCTTGGTTTTGGCTCAGATTATGATCTCAGGGTTGTAAGATGGAGACCTGAGTGAGACTCTGCTCAGCATGGAATTTGATTGCCCTCTGCCCCTCCTGCTCATGCTCTCCCTCTCCCTCTCTCTCAAATAAATAAATCTTAAAAAAAAAAAGAGCTATTAAATTTTTTGAAGATTTTATTTATTTATTTTTTCAAAAGAGAGAGAGAGAGCATAGGGCCAGGGGTGGGGGTTGGAGAGGGAGAAGCAGACTCCCTGCTGAGCTGGGAGCCTGATGAGGAATCCTATCCCAGGACCTGGGATCATGACCTGAGCCAAAGGCAGATGCTTAACCAACTGAGCCATCCAGGTGACCAAGAGCTATGCAACAAACACCTGTTCAAGAATGAATGAAAAAATAAAAAGAATAGGGGCATCTGGGTGGCTCAGTGGTTAAGCTACTGCCTTCGGCTCAGGTCATGATTCTGGAGTCCCGGGATTGAGTCCTACATCGGGCTCCTTGCTGGGGGGTAGTCTGCTTCTCCCTCTGACCCTCCCCTCTCTCATGCTTTTCACTCTCTCAAATACATAAATAAAGTCTTTAAAAAAAAAAAAAAGAATAAACAGAATAAATGTGGTCTTTCCAGAACCCAGATCCATCAATGGTGTACTGTTTTCCCAAAGATGATGGAAGCGATCCACAGTCATGTTGCACATTTCACTGACATTCCAGAATCCCCTGGTCCTGACAATGTCTACTTGCCCTTCTAGAAAGGCCTTTGAGAAGAAAGGAGCAAAAGAGAAGGAGAACAGTAGGACATCATAACCAAGGCCTTGTTATAGAACACGCTCTCCTTTCTGGCTGTGCAGAAGACATCAGGTGCTTTCCCTGCATTTAACATTCCCTTTATTCTTGGTCAAGTGCAACACCCACTTCACCCTGACCTCTGACTCTCAATTTACTCTAATAAAACAATCAAGCCTTTTTTTTTTTTTTTTTTTTTTGTCAGCAGCTCAGGGTTAATTGTTCTTTCTAAAGCTTGACCTTCGTACTGTTTTTAATCCCTACCCTCTCATTTCCACAGATGCTGCCTCGCTGATATATTTATATATTTTAATTTATTTATGCTGCTTGCATGCATAAACTCTTGCTACTTGTGCTGCTGTGATAGGAAAAGTCACCAAAGGAAGGTGACCTCTTCTTATGAACTGCTTAGATAGATCTTTTAACAAATGGTGGTTTACAGAAATAGTTGTACGCCTGTGTCCTTTCCTTTCACTGATCACTTACCAATTCAAATGTGCCTGTAGTTGTTACTTATTCTTTTTTTAATTGTTCAAGCCTGAAGCCTACTAACTTATATTAGCCTGACTGAAAAAAATCAATGTTTAACAAATAAGTGAGGTATTAACTGTATGAAAGTTAATCATGTCAAAAACACACATCTGACTTACCCAGAATACTCATCTTATGTCCTAGAGAGGGGGGTTGGTGTAAATTTCCTATCAAGTTGCTGAAATATTGAAATATTTCAGGGATTCCTGAGGATTTCATGACCAAGAAAGTGTGTGAACTCCTCCTAAAAATAATTTCAAGTTGAGAGCAATTGCCCCAGAGGAAGACCAGAAGAACTAGAAAATAGAAATTCTGCTCTTAGGTCCAGGAAAAATTTTATATCAGATCCTGGGAAAACTGCCAGAAATTCACATTGCCCTTGATTCCTTTTCCAGATGCCTGTTTTACTAGAGGGGGGATTTTTTTTTTTTAAGTGTCTTCTGATATGTATGCATTCTTATTGTATTTTGAATCCTTAATGAATTCCAAATGTTCCCTTTGCTTATTCTTGGGTACTACTCCAGGACTGAAATACATGCCAGAAAGGAACAAATTCTTTTTCTGACCTCTTACTCCATGATTGCCACTGATCACTTCTGAATTGTAAATTATACACTTTTGAAACTGTGAGCTCACAGCTGCCTTTACCTTCCTCAAGCCATTGCCACCTGGTGACAAGTTCCACTGGATGAGCTGATATGGAAGTACCTGTAATTTTTTTCTCATTTTTCTTTGCACATATGAGTACCTCTCACATGAAATGACTCCTGAATTCAGACAAAATCCCTGGTATGTGTTATAAACCAGTACCTTCATCTCAGAATACCACTAATCTCAGTGGTGACTTCCAAAAGCCGTTCTAATCCTTAACATCAAAGTAAAGTTTGCTTTACCTTTGCCTTTACAAAATGTAAAATTATGATACCTTAAAAAACTTAACAGGTCAAGAGAATCAGAAGACAAGTCACATAGGAGAGAAGATATTGCAAAAGACATATATGATAAAGGACTGTTACCCAAAAATATACAAAGAACTCTTAAAATTCAACAATGAGAAAACAAACCAGATTAAAAAGTGGACCAAAGACTTCAACAGACACCTCACCAAAGAAGATATATAGGTAGCACATAAGCATATGATAAGATGTTCCATATCATATCTCATCAGGGAAATGCAAATTCAAACAACAGTGAGAAAAACAACAATGATAACAATGAGGAGATACCACTACACACCTATTAGAATGGCCAAAATCCAGAACCCTGACAACACCAAATGCTGGCAAGGATGTGGAGCAAACAGGAGCTCTCATTTGTTGCTGGTGGGGATGCAAAATATTAGTCTCTGTGAAGATAGTTTGGCAAAACATACTTTCATTATACGATCCAGCAATGGTGTTCCTTAGTATTTCTCCAAATTTATTTATAATTGGCAAAACCTGGAGACAAATAGATAAATAAACAATGGTACATCCAGACAATGGAGTATTATTCAGCACTAAAAAGAAATAAAGAGCTATGAAGGAAAGCTATGAAAAGACATGGAGGAATCTTAAATGCATATTACTAAGTGAAAGAAGCCAATGAGAAAAGGCTAGATACTCTATGATTGCAACTCTATGACATCCTGGAAAAGACAAAACTATGGAGACAATGTAAAGATCAGTGTTTGACATGGATACGAAAGAGAGATGAATAGTTGGGACAGAGGATTTTTGTATGACACTCTATGGTATGTATGTATGTATGATATGATTTGTATGATACTATAATGGCAAATACATGTCATCATACATTTGTCCAAACCCATAGAAAGTACAACGCCAAAAGTGAACCTTATTGGAGACTTTGGACTTCGGGTTCATAATGATTTGTGAATGTATTTTGACAAAATAAACCATTCAATTTTAACAAGTCAATTTTATGAATTTCAAGAGATATACTACTCTGGTACAAGATGCTGGACAAAGGGGAGGCTTGCATGAGTTGGGGCTATGTGTGAGTACATGGGAAATCTCTGGACCTTCCTCTCAATTGTGCTGTGAATGTAAAACTGCAATAAAAAATAAGTTCTACAAAATATATGTTAAAAAAAACTATACATATGTTTAAAAACACAATTTAACTGAGTACATTTTAAAGATCCAATTGGCTTTATTCAATAATTCATGAATTGGGTAGCATCTTATCTGGCATATAGAAAGAACCCTATAAAATGAAAGACTTTTATAGGTAGAGGGGCAGGACAAAACACAAGGGGGTTAGAAGCAAAGAGTGGGTTGTTTCAAGGAAGGTCACCTTCCTTTTGGGGATGACAGGGGCCTATGGTGGATTCCCTCAGTAGTGCTGACCAGGAAATTCCAGACTGACTGGTTAAGATTGCATTACTGGGAAAAGCTAAAAATGCGATTACATAGGGATTAAGTCTTGGTTTAGTACAAGTGACTCCATTCGGGGCCTGTTGTCTCTTCTTAAAATAAATAAATAAACAAACAAACAAATAAATTTTAAAGTGTGTGTGTGTGTACACAATTGACTGGAGACTTGAGAGTTAAGATGGTAAAAAATGGTGTCAAGCTAAATTCATCTTCCCATTAAAATACCATGAAAGAGTTTCTGACAAATAAGAGTCAACTATTTATAAGAGGAATTTCCACTTACGGTATGGAGGAGGCTGAATCTCGAAACTTTATCATAGATAATTTATCCTCTGAAAAAGAAGAGTAAGGGTTCCTGACTGACTCAGTAGGTAGAGCATGCGACTCTTCGTCTCAGGGTTGTAAGTTCAAGCCCCACACTGGGTGTGAAGTTTACTTAAAATAAAAATTCAAAAAATTTTTTGAAAAAAGAAGAGTGAAGTTGCTAGGTAGGAGTTAAGCCTTTAAACTGTTATTCAGTCAGAATCTACAAATCCCCAAATTGACACCACGAGGCGGGGGAGGCAGGTTACAGAATGTGATGGTTACGCCCCAGGAATAAGAAGCTGCAGATAAAGCAGCCTGTGGAAGCACACTGAGAGTCCACAGTATTCATACTTGCAGTTTTTACATTTATCACAGCTGATTAAAAAAGAACCATGGATAGCCTCTGATTCTTTTTTTTTAAATATATTTTAAAGATTATTTATTTATTTATTTATTTATTTATTTATTTATTTATTTATTTATTTATTTGACAGAGAGAGATCACAAGTAGGCAGAGAGGCAGGCAGAGAGAGAGGGAAGCAGGCTCCCTGCTGAGCAGAGAGCCCGATGTGGGGCTCGATCTCAGGACCCTGAGATCATGACCCAAGGCAGAGGATCGATTCCAGGACCATGAGATCATGACCCAAGGCAGAGGCTTTAACCCACTGAGCCACCCAGGCGCCCTGCCTCTGATTCTTGACAATGCAAATTCTGCTTATCGCAGACAACTGGACAGTTAGTCAGGACAAGATCTTGTCATGGTGGCTGCTTGACAGGTAATAAATGTAAATGTCTGCTGGATTCCAGAATTTGGCCAAGGGAGCATGTACTTGCACCCTCCTATAGCTTTAGACCCAACAATTCTCAAGACGATGTTAAAGAGAAGCAGAGGAAATTTCATCTGTCAGTTGTTGGCCAACTCAGACTGGAAGGAACTTCCCTCCTTGACATGTAATAGGAAAACAATCATCACCATAACGTAAGAGTGACCAAAAATTCTACAGTTCAAGGAAACTGAACGCTATCTGAAGATTCCAATGAGGGGCACATATTTGAAAGTGACTTACTATTGGAAAAGAACACTCTAGAAAATGTCTGTATCCTTAATAGAAAGTGAGGAGACATGATGTCTATCAAATAGTGACCCATCAGTTAAGAATGTAAGGAAACTAAAAATTTCACTGGAGAATTAAAAATTTCATTGGAGGCAAGAAGGCAAAATAGACTCTGTTGATAATCAAATCAGTAATTCATAGGGTAAGTATGAGTTTTTTCAGGGAACCTTCCTTACCTTTCTATGGATAGTTAATGTTTACAGCTCAGATTTCCCCACACACAATTAGTCACTATTAAGGATAGTGTTACTTCACTATCCTTCAATGTAATTGCATTTGGTTGTCTGTGTCTGCTGGAGATTGTGAGCTCTTTCAGGGAGGGACCATGATCTACACATTCTTATCACCAGTGAGCAACATAACCCCTAACCAGTGGGTCCTCTTTAAGCGCTTGATGAATATATGAAATGAGAGCTCACAGTTGGCTTGGTTTTGCTTATGTTTTTGATTTTTAAGTCACTGCAAAAAACTCCCATCTATGACCAAAGTATCATAGGACATAGGGCTAGAGTCTGGGCTGTGAGGCTAGAGTTTAAAAGATACGGACTGAAAAAAATACCATTTTTTTTTTCTTTTTAGAAAAACAAAGCTAAAGTAACAAAGGAATGAAGACGGCATCAAGAGTAAATTATTTATTTTAAATTTTATTTTCATTCCAGTATAATTAACATGTGGTATTAAATTAGTTTCAGGTGTACAATATAGTGATTAAGCAATTCTATATAGTACTCAGTGCTCATTAAGTGTGTTCTTGGGGCACCTGGCTGGCTCAGTCAGTAGGGCACAGGACTCTTAATCTTGGGATCCTGAGTTTGATTCCCACTCTAGGCAAAGAGATTACTTTAAAAAATTAAAAAGATAAAATAAGTATACTCTTAAGCCACATTCACTTATTTCACCCATTCCCCCTCCCCCACTTTCCCCTCTGGAAACCATCTGTTTGTTCTATATAGTTGAGAGTCTGTTTTTTGGTTTGTCACTTTTTCCCCTCTGTTTGTTTTGTTTCTTAAATTCCACATATGAGTGAAATCATATGGTATTTGTCTTTCTTCTGCTTAGCATTACACTCTCTAGAGTCATCCATGTTGCTGCAAATGGGAAGATTTCATTCTTTTTTATGACTAAGTAATAGCCCTTCTTGAATCCACTTCTTCTTTCTCCATTCATCTACTGATGGATACTTGGGTTGGTTCCATATCTTGGTTATTGTAAATAATGCTGCACTAAACATAGGGGTGCACATATCCTTTCAAATTAGTGTTTTTGTATCCTTTGGGTAAATATTCAGTAGTGTGATTACCGAATCACATGATAGCTTTATTTTTCTTTTTTTGGTAAGTAAATAGTAAAATTTAAAAAATAGAGTAAGTAGTGAGACAATCAGTTCGACTTAGAATTAAGAGAAGAAATGCTACTTTTCTAAGGTCATTCTAAAAGTCAACAGACCAGTTGAGAATACTTATCACAAGATCAGTTTTCTTTTTCTTACTCCCTAACTTCATTTCTTTTTCCTCCCCCTTTTTTCTTTCCTTTTTTGTTTTATTCTCCATGCTTTGTACTTGCCCATGACATTTACAGATACTACAGTGCTACCTGTTACAAGAGAGTGGCTTAAAAATGAGAAGTCACCCCTCCCTAAAGTCTAAAATGATCAAGGAATAGGCTCCCAAGGATCCAGACTCCTTTCATGTTCCCACTCTCCTCTAAAGCCCTGCAATCCTCTCCATTCAATTGGCAGAAAGAGGTCTATTCAGGGACTGAACAGAGGTTCGAACAGGAAGATTTTATAGGATAGGCCCACAACTGCAGTGCATCACTTTGGTCATATGCCATTAGTGCTCATTCACATGGGCACACCGAACAGCAAGAGAGATCTGGGCAATGGAGTCCAGCTGTGGCCCTGATAGAGCACAATGGATTTGGTGAAGAGCTGAGTCTGTCTCTGCCACAAACTCCAGATTATTCCAACAATAGATAACCATAATCTAGAGCACCATGTGCAGCTCTCTTCTTACTTTCTTACTTAATGCTTGCAATAATCTGATGGAATTGGGTATTAGTGTGTGCAATTTAGTAGCCTAAGGTCACATAGCTCTGATAGACAAACCAAGATTTGTACCCAGTTCTGATTCCAAAGCCCACTGCACTAGGCTGCATTTCTCCAATTAAATCATGTTAAAGTGAGATTATAATGTGATTGGTGATTAAACTTAAAAGATCACCTAACTGCTGCTTCATCAGTAGAGTCCGTCTTTTGTGGGTTTTCCAGTTTGAATAATGCACCTATGCAAATTCTCCTGAACTCTGATTTTAATGTATAGCATAGATCTGAAGAGATCCCTTATACATGAGTGGAACCTATTCACTGTCTCATCCCTTAAGTCTCATTAGTGCTAACAAACTAACACAGATTTGTGTTTTCAGAGAAATATCTTTATACCTGACTTTTTCTTTTTAAAGATTTTTATTTATTTGAGAGAGAGAGAGAGAGAGAGAGAGAGAGAGAGAGAGGAAGCACAACCGGGAGGGACAGAGGGAGAGGGAGAGAGAAAATCAAGCAGGCTGCATGCTGAGCAGAGGCCAATGTGGGGCTCAATCTCAGGACCCTGTACTCATGACCTGAACAGAAACCAAGAATCAGACGCTTAACCGACAGCACCACCCAGGTGCCCCTATATCTCACTTTTTAAAGACATGTTAAATATATCGTTTATTTTATCTTCATAACCCTTTGAACACTAGAGACATCAGATATGTCCACTAATTAATGAATAAAAGTTCAATTTGTGCAACGAATTGTGCTAAGCAATATATACTTACAGATCTCTTATAATTATGTAAGACATCTTATATGATACTTATTAAGATACATCTTATATATTATATATATATAAAACTTCATTTAATCCTCAACACCACTTAACAAGTTAAGTGTTTTTATTACCAGTATTTTATTGATGTGGCAATTAAGGCATAGAAAGTTGAGTAAACTGACTGAGGCAACAAAGTTGAGCAGTGAAGAAAATAAAACAGTTAGGCTACATGAAATTCTCCCAGTAATTTCCCTGAGTTCAAGTTCATAGTTCCTCTTTATTTTTTGTGATTATCCTTGCCATATATATTCCTATTTTTCAAAATACTTACCACTTGAGGCTTTCATGACTTTCTCTATTCTTGCTTCCCTGCAACTACATTACACCTTTATTCCATGAGCTCAAATTCCTTGAGTATGTAAACCTAATAATTCCCATTGTTTCACACACACTTGCCTTGCTATTTAAAACATGGGGTAAAAAAATAAATAAATAAATAAAACATGAAGTAAACACCTAATTTAGCTGTTTCCTAAAGTAAATCCACAATTTATTGATGCAGAGAAATCCCTAAACTTCCTCTAAAACAAGGGGGAATATATTCTATCTAGACACATAGATGAGATTAGAGAAACTTCAATTTCCATTTTAAGTAAGATTTAACTTAACTATCTTTTTAAAGTTTTATTTAAGTAATCGCTACACCCCATGTGGGGCTCCAACTCATGACTCCAAGATCAAGAGATGCAGCTCTTCCAACTGAGCCAGCCAGGTACCCCTAACTTAGTATATTCTGCCACATTTCTGGTGCCATGCCTAGCACAAAACTAAACACAACTGAAAAAAAGCAAGGGGTGAAATATTATTTTAAATGAGTCACTCTCGAAAAGACTTTACTTGGGAGTGAAAGAACGGTGACTTTAACATCTCAGAAATAAAACCCGGATCAATTAAGTTTAGTATGAATCTGTTCTGATGCGGAAAGTTGGGGAAAAAATAAAACACCCTGAAACTGAACAGGTCACTGGAAAACTTTCTTCCTGGTTTATACTTTACTATCTAAATGCCAGCTGGAACCTCAGGCAAAACCTAATTTGTAGAATGGTCTGTGGCAGAAATACTGTATCCAACATACAGAACCCACAAGCTGCTGTTAGAGTGAGGACAGATTTTATGTGTCTGCTACTGATAAATTCAATCCTCAGCACAACTTGAGGCTGAACTGTTTTGTGAGGCCCCCTAGTAGGTGCTCAATAAAGGTATGTTGGGACAAAGAGACAAACCAAGAAACATACTCTTGACTACAGAGAACAACAAACTGATGGTTACCATAGGGGAGGTCGGTGGGGAGTTGGGGGAAGTAGGGTATGGGCAATTAAAGAGACTTACCGAGATGAGGGGAAAATGATTTTTAAAAAGGATATGTTGGAAAACTCAGTAAGGCCAAAATGGGAGTTTGCAAAGGGGTAGTAGGACGAGTTCTGAGTTTTTATTGCTAACTATATAAACTCTAGATGACATTTGCAACTGGTTTTGCAGGCCATCCAAGCACTAATCTTTTCATAGCTCTAACATTAAAAGGGAGAAGAGGCAGAGGTATTTTACACTGTGCACGTATCTCTCTGAACTTCCTTAAGTTGACTGGGTGGAGGCTCTACGGTTTTAGGCTGGCCCGTTTGTAGGCACCTGCAATTTCCGCTCTTCTCTTTCCCCCCTCTTCCTGGCTCCAGATCCTCGCTCCACTGCCAGCTGGATCAACTGGGGCCCTGGCAAATACCACACCCCTCAAACCTTGCTTCAGGAGAAAACAGGTAATGATCTTTATGTTTTAAATCACTGCAACATGAAGTCTTCCAGTGGATACTTTATTTGGATAGAAAAATCTAATTTACGAGGAACGAGTCCGCATGGTCCAACCTCTGTTCTTTGCCTCTCTTCACGCTCAGGCCTCCAAGATCACCCGAGCCCTCCATCTAAGAAGGCTGCCATTTGCCCGCGGGAGCTGAAATCGGCGGGCTTCTCCTGCCAGGCCTCACCTCCCACCCGCTCCGCCCCACCCGACCCACCTCACCCCCACTTCGCGCCCCCATTGTCCCCTCGCAGCTGTCACTGCGCACAGATCCCGAGTCCCCGACTGGAAAACTTTCCCGTCACTCAGCCCATACTCCGGGGCCGGACTCCTCACTCTCTATTCCGAGCCTTAAAAGGTCTAAGGCCGCTTTCCGCGAGCCAGCAGGTAAAGCCACGGCGGAAGGGAGGAAGGGAGGGGCCGCGCGCTCAGGTTGGCCCCGCCTGGCGACGGGGTGCGGCGGACTAGGGGGAGCGCGCCACACCGCCCCTCCTCTACGGTCTGACCGCGCCCTCCCCCGCCACCCCCAAATCCTGATCACAATGCCAGAGCGGCGGAGCCACTCGCGTAATCCAGCCCCAGGACGGCCCAGGAGGCAGTTACCACCGCGAAGCACGGAGGGCGGGGCGGGCCAGGGCGCGGGGAGGGGTGGGGGGATGTGAAAGGTCCCGGATGTTGCTGAACCGGAGCCCCTGCTAGAGGGAGTGACTGGCGCAGGCGCAGAAGGGCCGCACGGAAAGCTAAGGTGGGGGTGGGGAGGAATTTCCTTGCTGGTTTAGAGGTAGAGTGAGTCTGTGGAGGTTGAGAGGGATTCGAGGAGAAGGCGAAGTAGGAAGGCACTGGTAGGAAGAAGAAAAAAAGGGAAGGAGCTTCCTGCCCAGGCGCACTCTCTCCCAAGAGCAGAGAAGTTGGGAGCTGAGCGGGGTGGGGAGGAGCGTTGGTAGCGGGAGAAGTGGTACGCTCCTCCGCTCGCCCTCTAGCGCGGGCGGGCAGGACGCGCGCGCTAGGGAGCGGCGGTTGCACTGGGCCCCCAGAGCTGTGGGCACCAATCAACGGTTGCCATAGCAGCGTTTGACGTCATCGTGCGTGTGGTGCCCCTGCTGTCGGGGCTGGTGATTGGAGGAAACCCCGTGTCTGCGGAGCCGCTGTAGCCTGTGAGCAGCGAGATCCACGGACAGAGTCTCTGCCTCGCCGCTGCCGCCCAGAGACTGCTGAGCCCCCGTCCGTCCGCCGCCACCCACTCCGGACACAGGTAAGGGACCCGGCCGCCGCCGCCTAGTCCCACTCCTCCCTTTCCTAGACCAACCTTCCGAAAGCGTGGGGGCCGTCCCCGCTCCACAGCCCCTCAGCCCCGCTCTCCCGGCGGTAGGTAGCGGCGCTGGGCTGAGGCGGAGTCTCCTCAGGCGGAGACGGGCGGCGGCTTCTTTTCCGCTGGGTTCGGGCGGGCGACTCGCGGCTGCCTCGGGCTACTCGCTTCCGGATCGATGCCTTGGCCCCGATAAGCGCCCGTTCCCAGTCCCCGTCCCCGGGCTGGAAAGGGCGCCCACACGAGATCCCCGGGGACCCGCCCGGTCGCCGGCTCCCGGGGGTGACCGAAGCTCCTCTGGGCGCGATCGGCTCCCACCCGCGCCCCCTCCTCGTCGCCGCCCCGCTCCCCCCCGAGATAATGACTCGGCGACTGCGGGCATTGCAGTGGCGCAGGTGAGGCCGCCCCCTCCCCTCGCCGCCCTCCCCTCCCCCTGCCTCTCCCGCCCGCTCCTCGGCGCAGCCTCCGCGCCCCGCGCTGCGGCGACGGCACCCAGCCCTCCCCCACCCGGGCGGCGGCGCGGCAGCAGGGCCGGGCCTGAGGACCGGGCCGCGAGCCGAGGCCGACCCGGAGGCGCCCGCCAGGTACTCTAGGGCGAGGCCTCGTTTCTGGCACGAGGGGGAGCCGGCTCTGGGGTGGGGCTGGCCTGGGACCTGGGGCCGAATTTCCTGGGTTCCTCGGTGGGTGGGGGATGGGGCTCAGGTTTTTTTTCTTTTTCTTTTTTTTCCCTCTCAGGGTGAGTGGGGGGCTCCGATCCCTGGTGGGAATAGAGAAGAGAATGGGGAAGGCGGTGGGCCGGCGTCTGGCTCGCCTGCCCGGTGGGCTTGAACGGGAGGGTCGCCGTGCTGGCTTTTTTAGACGGTGTCCCCCTCTCTGGGCGGGTGAGGCTGAGCGTAACAGCCGGCGGTGGCCCAGCTCGCCTGGGTGTGGCTCTTGCCCCCTCCCCCACCTGCTGCAGCTGTCGGGTCCCTATAGCCTAAATGAGCACCAGCGGTGTCCGGTGGCGGAGGAGACGCGGGTGGGAGAGTGGGGTGTGTCCGCCGCCCGGCGGGTCGTGGTTCCGCTTCTGCGGGCGGCGCTGGCGTCTCTGCCCCCGGGGCTGGCGGGCGGCTTCCCCCCCCTTCCCCCGGCTCGGGCGGGGGCGCGCTGCTCCTCCCTCTTGCTCTGGTGGGGGGAATTAACACTCAGCAGTAGGTTGGGCTCCTTGACACAGATCCGCCATGACAAAGAGGGAGAATCGGGGACTTGGGCGGAGCCAAGGAGGGGTGGTTGCGGATAGCGCGCAAGCAAGGATTTGCACTTTAAAAGTCAAGGTCTGTTCTCGTTCGTTTCACCTCAGTCGGTCTTGGGTCCGTTAAGGGTTAAAATGGGTGCGGCGAGTCCTCTCCGCAGTACTGAGGCGAGGCCTTGGAGTAGTAGTTACTCTGAGAAAAGCACTTCCCCTTGAACCCGGAGGGTTGAGGAGAGAAACCTTTGTACTGGTTTTTGATAATTTTTCGTTAGAAGCAGCATTAACCTAGGAGCATTTTGAGTTCCTAAGGGAAAAATTAGTAATTTCAGGGGTGAGGGGGTAGGGTATGAGATCATAAATTTTAAATATTTTTGCATTGACACGGTGTACCTCACAAATAAACTAGCTGATTACTTCTTTACCCTGTTCGATTTGGCTTTTAAAAAAAATGTGGGATTTCTCTGGGAAGGTAAAGGATGTGATAATGGGGAGTCAGTTCTTAGTGACAGTGGCTCTTCTGTTCACCTTTTACTAGTGCACTTCAGGCTGTATATTTATCTTTAAAATCACTTATTTTGTTGTATCAGTGTATGACTTAGTATCTTTCTGTGCTGTTTTAGCACCTTTTAAAAGGGTATCTTTAGGGAAAAGCATAACGAGTAAATTAAAAAGGTCTAGGGAGCTTAAAAATGAGAGAAAAAATTAGATGAGAAGTTATGGTGAAGGCACCTTGAGTAAATTTTGACTACCAGAAACAGTGTAATTCTATATTTAGACTGGATCAATGACAGAAAACACTGATGCACTTAATATACTATACATTTTCGTGTTTATGGTAAGTTGTGGGACTCGAATGTATTTTTTAAGCATGTATGCATATAACAAGGTACAGGTAATGAGGCTTAAGGGTCTGTTTGCGATTGTGGGTTCTTGTTTTATATTCAGAATGTCTTAAATCAAGCAATTTGGCCTCTTCCAGAAAATTGTCATGCTGTGATCAGCTAGCAAGTGTTGCAGAGATCAGTGGTTTTGGAGTGGGGGTAATACCAGTAAAATTTAAACTTAAACACTTCAGACAAGAATAGTAGGTATTATTAAAGTAAAAAGACATGAATTACATTAAACCGATCCGAATCATGATTCTGGAAGTATGGTAGAGGTTGTAATGTTGTTCATCAACAGTGCTTTCTCAGTTTAAAAAAAAAAAAAAACAAAAACAAAGAACTGCTTAATTTTGGATTACTTATGATATTGGATATTGGAATTGAGATTTTGGCCAAGTAAGGTAAGGGTTGGATTTTAAGGTAGCCTCTTTACCAAATGTGCTTTGGCTTTATGTGAAATTAGGATCTTCTGAACAGAGATGGTGCAATGCAATTTTAGTTTTGCTTCTCATTTGTTTTATATTAATGTTTTTAAATTTGTCTCCTGAATGCTGAGTAGCCCCCCCTTCCCCTGCCACCCCCATTCTGGTCATCCTTTTGTGAGGCTGCAGTCAGTTCCTCCTGTGAAGACTCTTTCGTAGGCATTTAAGCTTGAGGTGTTAATAAAACTTATTACAGAAGGTATAATTTTGAGTGTTTTTCGATGGAAAAAATCTAAATGCTACTTTTTTTCCCTGCAGAACATCCAGTCATGGATAAAAATGAGCTGGTGCAGAAGGCCAAACTGGCCGAGCAGGCTGAGCGATATGATGACATGGCAGCCTGCATGAAGTCTGTAACTGAGCAAGGAGCTGAATTATCCAATGAGGAGAGGAATCTTCTCTCAGTTGCTTATAAAAATGTTGTAGGAGCCCGTAGGTCATCTTGGAGGGTCGTCTCAAGTATTGAGCAAAAGACGGAAGGTGCTGAGAAAAAACAGCAGATGGCTCGAGAATACAGAGAGAAAATTGAGACCGAGCTAAGAGATATCTGCAATGATGTACTGGTGAGAATCATTCAGACTAGCTTCATTATAATAGAGGGATCCTATAATGAATATCAAATGTTACTTTCACCTTTTTCTTCCTTTGGTTTTTCTTTTCCTTTAAAAAAATTGAATGTTCTAAATTTTTAAGTCTTCAGGGTGTCATTACTAAAAAAGAGTTGTAGTTAAATTGGTATAAAATAAATGCAGTACTGATTATCAGTTCAGGTAGACTAAAAACAACTGGTATTATGTACTAATTGAAAAACTATTAACATTTCAGTTATGGTTAAGGTATTTGTAGTAGTATGGAGCTCGTTTTTTTAACTGTACATTTGTGGATACAGGAATTTTACATACCCTGTTTTATGTAAGAAAGATGTAATAGGAGACTCATTATAGACATAATATCCTCCCTGATTTAGCCACTGAAGTATAATGAATTAGCTATACAGAAAACTATAGCTTCAGAGTTGCTTTTTGCCTCTTCCTGCATTAAATGTTAGAAGTCAACTTTGAACATGGACAACCACAATTAAAGATTATGAATAACTCAAACTTGATTTTTCTAGGTTCAATCAAGAAGTATCTTAAGTTAGTACCTACTGTGTTGAAGCCCTGCTTCTCTAGAAAGCGTAAAAGAACTGAACATTGCATTTTAGCTAATTTTAATCAACCTTTAAATGACAGCTTTCTCATTCAGAAAAGTTTAAATTTTAAGATAAATTAGATCCAATCATTTAGCATATAAAATATATATACATTAATACTTTTCCTTTTTAATGAACCAGGAGTGATTTTACTAAATGATTACCTGTAGGACTTCCAGGTTACACATTGGATCTCAGTATGGCAGAATTGAGTATCCCAATTTCTCTGGACAGTTTACTGATTCTGGGTCTAAGAATAGAAATCCAGGTGCGCACTTACTTGAAACTTGTTCATGGAAGGGCTACTCTAATGATCAATATAGGATTATTTCTGATGTTTAGGGCTTTTGTTAAAGTTATGTTGGTATTAAGATTCCTTTACACAAGTTTTTAATTACTAATAGGATAGCTTTAAGTTCAAAATTATTCTCAAATGATATTTTCTTTAAGCTGTATTTTAAAGAAAAATATTTTTTATCTTTACATGGGCTCACAAAATCTCATGTAGTGTCTGTCTTGGGTGGGGTTTTTTTGTTTTGTTTGTTTTTAAATCTTAACACGAATAGGCATTTATTTCTAAGGTGGGAAAGGATTTTGTGTTTTTATTAAGGCTAAATAACAAATGTTTATCTTGTGATTTGCTAAGGTAAAAAGAATATTTAAAATTCAAAAATATATCTTTCTATAATAATAAATTGTGTTGGGTATTTCTCTCTCGCTCTCTTTACGGACTAATACCTGTGTATATGTTACTGATTTTTGTTCACTCCAGTGTTTTTCCTCCAATTATTACATCTAATAGATCAGATGATTTTTATTTGGTTTCAAAGAGTTTGTTGTGAGTTATAATTTAAGACAAAAGCCAATCTTAGGAATAAAAGGGGCTGTAGTAACATTTACTCTTTACTAACAAGCTTCTTTGCTATTCCAGGTAGGTATTTGCATGTTTTCCCTGCACAAAGTATAAAAGCTCGTCATTGCTAGGATTTTTCTAGGAAAAGACTGTAGCAGTTTTAACTTTGCTTCCATTTGGTTTCCTTATCCAAAAAAAAAAAACCTGCATACAATCAATGGATGGTAGTAACTAGATAATCTCTAAATAGCTCCTTTGTCGATATGATTATTAAGGGGATTTGATACTGGTGACTACCCATGTTGTCCTTCAGAATAGTACTGGCCTCTTGCTGAGTCTAAATGAAATTTCCACCTTAAGAGTATAGATAAATGAAAGTTTAATTCCTTTACCATACCTAAGCTACACAAATTTTTGCTTCCAGCCTTGGTCTTTTAGTGATCTAAAACCAGATCTTTTAGCTCTGCTCTCTTAGTGATCTTTGCGTAATTCATACTTCCTGACATACAGTATCTGCTCAAATGAACAAAAAGGCTTCTTTTGGAAAAGAGGATAATAGAACTAGGCCAGCAGCCCTGCTAATTTTCCAAGGCCTTTTCTGTTTCATCTTGGGAAAATATACATATATATTCGGTATATACAGATACCGTGGTTCTTTTTCAAGTAGATCTATCATCTTTTTTCAAACAGGTCATGTTGGCTCTGGAAACATACTGCATAAAATTCCTTTTCCCTCTGAGTAAAATGGAAGAATAAAATATAGTAGAACTGACATTTTGCCTAGAGAAAAAGCTTTGATGTACTTGATGATTAGTGAAAGCCTGTCTTAATTATATTTTAAGGTCTTTCATGGTAAAAAATATAATTTCTAGTATAGTTTTTATTTCTAAACTTTGATATCCCCCCACTGGCCATTTGAGAAAAATAAGCATGGGGTTCCTTTTCGGAATTAATGTTACTGATCAGTTGCATCATTGATGAACCCAGACTTCATTACTCTATTGTGCACCTGTATCGTACTGACCAAGACCTCCTCCCATAAAAAGGAGCTAAGTTTTTCTGAAGAGCTCTTCAGTCTTTCATTAAATGATTACTGCCATTCTGGTTATAAGCATTTATCAGGTGTTTAATATCATTTACTAAACAGAGAAAGGGTAGTCTTGTTACTTTGTGCAAGAGTTATAGAGCATTACTGTGGAAAATGGTCATAGGCATGTTCTTCACAACATGGACTTCTCTTTTTCAAGAGAGCTTGGGGTTCTTCCTTATGTTGTTAATTTGAAGTTTGCCATATGTGAATTAATGCAATCTGCCTTTCCTGCCAGATCCTAGACCAAAAGCTCTCTTGGTAGTGGGGACAGGGACTCAACAGTAGTGATCTCTACTACTTCCTCTGCATAAATCCACAAGAAGCAGCCAAAAACTGGACAATTTTGTCTTGAACGTAAAATGACAAAATACATACTAGAAAACCCAATTCCACCTCAAAGAAGAATGTAGTGGTGTAAAAAGAACACCATGTTTTGAGTCATACCATGTTTGAGTTTTTACCATCTAATAGTTGCAAGGCCTAAGGAAGTCATTCCTCCAAGTAAACCGAGTTCAATTAAATGACGGTAATGTCTCTACCCCATAGGATTGTTATGGAGAATGAAAATCAGGAGTATCTTAACTCTAGAGTCTAGAAATGGGATTTAAAAGATCCAGGAAGCCTTAAAAACTGTATTTTTGTGGGGCAGAGGTCCCATACTGACCAGTAAATCTCCAGAATGTCATTAAAAAATTTGAAAGCCACTAGTATAAGGCAAAAAACAGCTTATAGGAGGTGAAGCAGTAAAATCTTGAATCTAGCATCTAACAGTTGCTGCAACAATAGTTGAGTAATAGTAACAGTTTTGAGTTAACTTGAGTTCCATTTTATATGCTTCTCTACATTTTTATTTCCCAAGGCAGTTTTAAGGTGTGATTGCTGGGCACTGATTTTTATCTATAGTCCGCAGAACTGCTGTTAAGCAGGAACAAGCTAGGAAAACAGGTAGCTTTGGGGACTTTGTTGGTCTGAATATATTATGTGCCTTTCCTAAAAACCAGTATATGGAATTGTAAGCTGACAGTCACTAGACAGCTTATTTATTAGAATAAGGGGGGATTCTCAAAAGAATTCTACAGTGTTATATTCATCCTTATTACTTAATATGTTTACATGTTTTTGCCAAATAGCTTTTCTTATGTTTGAAAATAAAAAGACCTTCTGTTGTATAGTAGATACCTACAGTCTCTTCCAGGGAGGAATACATTGGACAAAGTCTTTTTGATAATAAAATTCATTATTTTTGAAGAGTTGTCATAATAAGTAGTAAGTATTGCACCTGGTGAGCAGTTTTATACAGTTGGAAAGTCTGAGGTGTATGATGTGGAAATGAAAGGAAATAAAGGAATGAAAATAGAAAGGTAGGTGTTTGCTCTTTAGTGGGAAGGAGAAGAATAACCAACAACTTAAGAGCAACAGGCTACTTATCCTTTTTCAATATAGCAGTACTTCCCTAAGAATGCCTTTCTGCCTGTTATAGTAAAGGATACAATGATATGGAAGTGTTTAGTTTTAGTGATGAGCTGTGATTACGATGATGATGAAGATGTGATAGGGGTGTTAAAAGCAAACTTAGAGGAAGGTCTAAAGGATTTGAAATCAGAATTAGAGTAAAAAACCCGAGTTAAATTCTCAAGAATAGGAAGTACAGGCACACTTAAAAAATACTGATTCAACTCTTAATCTACCCAAGAAAAAGGAAAATATTGTATGCAGCCCCCACAGAGGCATTTTGAATTAGAAAGGTGGAAAAATACACTACTTTTGAGTTATAATAGTTCACCAAGAGTAACTTTGCTTTTCATTTTTTCTTTTAAGAACACTCAGCTTTACTAGTAAAGATATCCTAGTGGTAATACCTCAATAGTGGTACAGTAGAAGCATCCTAATTGGTTAGTTGAAAAGTAGTTTATATGATTATACTTGTTTTAAACATTTGCTTTAAATTAAAATATACATGTATATTCATTTGTCCACTTTTAATGTGAGACTAAGGCCTTTTTTTTTTTTTTTTTTTAAGATTTTTTTATTTTTATTTACTTGACAGAGATCACACGTAGGCAGAGAGGCAGGAAGCAGGCTCCCTGCTGAGCAGAGAGCCCGATACGGGGCTCGATCCCAGGACCCCGAGATCATGACCCGAGCTGAAGGCAGAGGCTTAAACCACTGAGCCACCCAGGCACCCCGAGACTAAGGCCTTTTAAATAATTTGCTATCTACCCTTATTAGTGTATCCTTTACAAAATACAGTTTGAGTCTGCATAGTAGAGTGAGAACGTAAATGTTTGGTAAGCAGTTGCTTCAGAATCCTTCTAGAAATATGTAGTTTTTTTCTTTTAGTTGTCCAACCCAGGCTATTGTTCTGTATGTAACTCCCTTTAAAAACTAGTTGTTTCCTCCCCTCACCCCCCAACTGCTGCCAAAATCTTAATTCTTCCAAAGTACTCCATTTAGTTTTCATAGTGACATATCTTTTCCCCCTTGTATATTCTGACATTTAAATGACATAACACTTTAAGTAACTGTAGCCAGTATAGTGGCATGGTTTTGGAAATAAATATCCGACTCTTAGACGGGTATCTTAACAAATAATCAGTAACTGCTGATAGAAGTTGAGGGGGATTCCAGAGAGTAGCTGAATAAAGTGTATCCTCAAACATTTAGCCTAAGTCATGGGCATTGTTGGGTTTGCTTACCTAGGAGTGAAGAATATAGTGTAATCCAGGTTACCAATTAAGTGAAATTTGGTTAATCCAGCACATTAAGGGTTTTGTAGAAAAGTTGTTGCATTCTAGATCATTCTACTTGAATATTAGGTGGGGGAAACATTGCTTCCTTTAAAAGGCTTTTTCAATAATTTTGCAAGCAGTGGGACTAGGAGAGATGGGTACTGGCTAGATTATACCATATATATCTAGTATAATGGTAAAACTAAGGAGTGGTGGGCTTCAGAGGCCATGGAAAAACTTCAGGCCCTGGAAAGTGACACCAAATTTTGCCTCTTAGAAGGTGATTGGTAGACGTGCAAAAATAGTTGTTTTTGTAAGGAAAATCAGCTTTTAGAATTTTACAAATATTTTGAAGATTTGAGCTGGTTCTTTGGACTCATTTTCTTTTATTAATATCAGAATAGATTCTCAGTGCCTGTATAATAGATAATCTAGTTAGTCATTGTTTATACATTAATCTCGTTTTTATACTTGGGGTTTTAACCTCTGAAAGACTTAGGGTTTTTTCCTCCCATGAATATAGTATCTTTTCATATCTGGTGAGTGGTTCTAGCATACAAAGGGAGCCCAGTATATGACCTAGTTGTGCCTTTATAATGTTGGGTTAAATGTTATTTTGCTATATAGATTCATTTGACTATATATTTTTGATCCCAAAGGAGGTGATCTTTGGCACATTCATAGTGAAGGCTGTGTATGGATATGAGAAATTCCCTTTTAAAAAGTTAAAATTATAGATGTTCTCATGTCAGCCACATTAAAAAAAACTTGTCTATTGAAATTATAATAGGTGTTAGAACTCCCCCCTCTCCCCCCTAGAATTTCTAAGATCCCTATTGTGATTTCATTCTGGTTCTTGTACTTTCTTTAGTATGGTGGTTAAGTTTCAATATGCCAAAAGCCAAAGTTCATCTTTCTTTTGAAGTTACCTCTCCTTTCCGTTGACTTAATTTTGGCAGTTCTGTGCTGCATACAGCTCTTAATTATTTCTGTAAAGCACTGATTCCCTTCTGTCCTTCTGTTCGATCTTTGCCAAAATCCCACATATAGAGCCTTTGGCTCTAGTTTGGTTTTACCACTGTCCCTGATACAAGGCACTGCTAATTCTTACATCTTTATGGCCTGAGGGTTTCTGCTTCATTACTCTGATTTAGAATTTACTTTAATCTTGTTCATTTCTTTTTTTTTTTTTTTTTTTCAACTTCAGAGGATTGGCTCCATTCCTTCATTCTCCTTGAAAAACAGAACGAAACATTGATGTTTGTGGTATTTAATTTGACATTAAGCGTATTAGTATTTTTTAGGTAGCATAGATTTTAATTTGGCTTGGGAGGCATGGGGTGTTTGGCCACCATATCTCAGCAGTTTCCATGGTTTTAGGCACATTTCTGCACATGTTCTTTCTGAATGAAAAACTTGTATCTGTGAAAATGTAGTACCAGTTGTCATTTGTCATTGGTTTTGCACTTTTCTGGTAAGGTAATGTGACATAAGTAGTAATATGGTATAGAATAGTTTTTTGGTTTTTTTTTTTAATATTGTATTTATTTATTTGACAGAACACAAGCAAGGGGAGCTGCAGACAGAGGGAGAGGGAGAAGCAGGCTCCCTTCTGAGCAGGGATCCTGATGAGGGGCTCATTCCCAGGACCCTGGGATCATGACCTGAGCCAAATGCAGTCGTTTAACCAACTGAACCACCCAGGCATTCTGTAGAATAGTCTTGTATCTTGCCAGAGTTCACTTTTGTTTTTTCTTGGCTTATTTATTGCTACAGTGTGGCTCCTGAGGCAACAAAGCGTGGATATATAGCTGATTTGGTATCAGTGTGATCCTGTGATATGGACAAACGCATTTGTTTAGACTCGAATAGATGAAACTAAAAGGTTTCAGCATATAAACTTCTGTGACTTTCTTTTGATAGAATTTGTCACGAGCATTCTTCTCTTCTCCCCCAAATAAAAATATGTTTACAGTGATGTTAGCCACAAGTAGGATGACAAGGTAAGACTGTAAGGACAGTCTGTCAAATGTTAATATGTAGAGTTAAATATACCAAAAATTCAGTGGGTTGACCTGTATGCCTGTTCATTTCTTTTAAATGTAGGAAAGACCCTATTGTATTTAATTTGCAAGGAGTACCCAATTTTGTTTTATTGGGTTTCATTTACTTGAATTGTTCAGCGAGTAAATAATTTACTTGAAGAATAATCTTGTGTAATTTTTCTGAAAATAAAGGAAACTAAAGTGTGTACTACCTTTAAAGAGATGATAGAATCTAAATCTAGCACAGGTTATGTAAACTTTGGGGGTTTGAAATTTGTATTCATTTTATGAAACTTAGAGCAATTCTAAATCCCCTAAAAAGCACTGTTTATTCTCAATGTAAAACCACCATACTAAAGAAAGTACAAGAACCAGGATAAAATCATAATAGGGATCTTAGAAATTCTAGGGGGGGAAATGTTAATGTTTTTTAGTGGTGGTTAAATCCTGTCTTACAAGTTTTGAGATCTAAGAAGATTTTGTTTTTTAAATTAGTATTACCAAGGAACCCAGTCTGAGTTGAGTGGGTCTCATCTTAATTAATTACAGATGCTTTTTGAGAAAAACCTACTTATTGGTCTAGGATTCATGAACTGTCTGCTCATAATTTTTTTTGCTTCTTAAAACATATAATCACCCTTGCCCAGAGTTTAGGAGGACATAGACATAGTTGGGCCACATTTTAACATTTTAACCCAGGGACATTTGATGAAATCCTACCCCAAATGCATTACTTTTAAAATGTGACTGTGAAATTAAATTGACAGTTGAGGGCAGTATTATATATAGGCAGGCTGTAGTATACTTATAACAAATTCTCAGTTCAGTAATTTGAGTACTTTACTGTGTTTGGAAAGATGTTCAGAAATAGGACATCCTAAAGTGATATGATCATATGATCCTGTTCTTTGTTATGAGTAATGAATTTTCCCTCCAGTTGTTTGGAGGGAAAATTGGTTGTTTTCCCTCCAAACAACCTTGGTTGTTTTCATCTGATGGAGGGGCTTATCATCAGACTTAATTATACAGGGATAAGACTTGAAGAATAATCTTGTGTAATTTTTCTGAAAATAAAGGAAACTAAAGTGTGTACTACCTTTAAAGGGATGATAGAATCTAAATCTAGCACAGGTTATGCAGACTTTTGGGGTTTGAAATTTTTATTCATTTTATGACTTTGGGCAAGTTATTCCATCTCTGACTGTTTCCGAATCTTCAAAATGGGAATGATGATAGTATCTACCTCCAGGATGTTTTGCGAATTACTGAGTTAACACACCCATGGTGATATTAACAAATATACGGTTAACCTTTTTTTGTACTTCTGATATTGCTTCATTGTGGTTTGATTTATTAATTTTGAGGTTAATGTAAGAATTTTAGTTAACTGCTTAATTAAATTCCTTTTATTATTTATAAGCTCTCTGTGCTTTTGAAGAATAAATATATGTAGTATACATTTGTAGAAATAAATGTTCTATATATATAGTAAAATGTTAAAAGCCCCTGCTCTAAAAAATCTTGGTAACTTAGGGAAGTGGGCACATACACAAGTAATAGAACAGAAAGATTCATGTTTGGTTGACTATGAAAGAGCTGGTCTTTGCCTTTTTTTAAAAAGCAACTGATAAAATCTAGTCCCACTAGGGAGTTTATAATAGTAGTGTGCATGTGCAACTTAAAAAACACTATAAAAATTATGTGTTTTAAACAAAAAGTGTTTTGTGGTGGAAATATTGAGAAATGGGGCCTTGGTTGGTGGTCAGCCCAAATCAAGGTTGATGCCAACTATAAAAAGGGTTCTGTGTCAGGGGAGAAGGAGGAAAGCCCCCAAGCATGGTAGAACAATTTTAACAGTTACCACTTGGTGCTCTATAAATTCTTTTTGGAACTTTCTACCATTTACCATTTTATCATTAGGAGCTGCATTTTTAATTTGAGGTAAAATAGATTACCCTGGGATTACTTTGCCAAGTATTAGGAATCCAAAGGCAGATAGTTCTCCAAACTTGATTTAAATTTAGCAATTCTTCATCCCACTTATTGTGAGTCCTTTCACTCAAGTTAGTTTTTTTAAAGACATACATACAAAATGTTTTAGAACAACAGGCTTTTTATCAGCTTAAGTTTTCTGCAGATAACCTTTTGATTCATTTTAGGGAAAATTTAAGGAGCAACTACTCTAGCTTTCAGTGGGAAGTCGGATGAGTATTTTAGGCTAGCTTTAACATTCCTTCTAACACCAGGGTTAATATATCTTGGTTTCCTCAAATTCGGTTTTTGATTTTTTTTTTTTTTTTAGAAGTTAAATGGTGAAGATTGTCATTTATTTATTAATGGAAAATGTATTCAGCTAAGTGATTGGTTACACTCTGATTCCATGCTTGAAGTTAAGGGGCTCTGTCTTTTCTTTCTAGATTACCTTATTCATAGGACACCTAGAATTTTACTCTTGTAGACCAACATTGCATAGAAAGATGAATTTAAGTCAAAGTGTCTGCAAATTAATTCTTGACAGTGGCCTGATTTATTAGCATTTCTTTCTGATGAAGCATTTTTCTAATTGGTTGGTTGGAAGCAGCTAAATAAAGTTGCAGTTGAAAGAGGCCATTCCAGCCACAAGGGGGAGCAAGAGACTAATTTCCAAGTTGGGCTCCAAATGCAACAGAAAGCCTGCTTGCTTTTTAGAATTTTAGATCTAGGAATGGTAAAAGGCTCAGTGGCTCTGCAGAATAAAGTGAAAGTTCTGATAAAATTATCTGCACAAGGGAATTGTGCAAGACTAGAAATTTGAACTTCTACAATGTGCTATAAAATTTGAATTACTTTTCCTTTTGAGGATGTTATTAAAAATGACTTTGGGATGTTATGAGTTTTGTAATTAAATAATAAATTAGGAGTTGAGCTTTATAGAATCATTTAACTTTAGGCTTGAAGCAGCCTCCATCCTACATTTTTTTATTTTCACAAGTAAGAAACTGAAGCTCAGAGTTTCAATGACTTACATTAGGTCATACCATAAAGATAATATTTTATCTCTTCCTGTATCACCTTAGTTGTAGATTGAGACATGATGTTTACTATAAATGCATAAGTTTGTTAGGACGGATTGAGGATTGTCGGAATAACTGGATAAAATTAACCACTTTAATTTCATTAAAAACAGTGGCTTACGGTGCAGTTTTAGGTTCTATTTTAGGATTCTATACCTAAATGAAAATAACGAGAGTCTCATTTGTGAAAGACTTTGTACCTCAGTTTCCTGCCCCCTTTTCTCTTTTATTTTTTTTTAATTTTTTTTAAGATTTTATTTATTTACTTGACAGAAAGAGATCACAAGTAGGCAGAGAGAGAGGGGGAGGCAGGCTCCCTCCTGAGCAGAGAGCCTGATGCGGGGTTTGATCCCAGGACCCTGAGATTGTGACCTGAGCCAAAGGCAGAGGCTTTAAGTCACTGAACCACCCAGGCGCCCCGCCCTTTTCTCTTTTAACCACTGGAATTTTTCATGCATCATTTGTATGAAAGTAGAATATTTATATCCTAACCTTTTTGTTTTCAACGGATAACAGAAAACATGTTCCATGTTTTCATGGAAGAGGGCTGTGGTAGTACAATCTAAAATAGGAATGTGTTATGGAAGCTTGATCTTTCCCATTCACATATTTGGTGAGGTCAAGTCTAAGGAGACATACTCTAGGCATATTTTCAAGTTGCAGTCTATAAATGTCTCATTTGGGGTTCTTTTGCTTTGATATTCGGGGGCTATTTACTATTTGCTAAAGACATTTTATGTATATCTTAATGGAAATTAAATTTAGCACTATTAGTGGAATACTCTCTAAGAAAAAGTGGGAGCCTCCTTTCTACCCCTCATATTTTTGTTTACAAATGTATCAGCACTTGTTTTTGTGCTGTTTCTCTCCTAAATACAAATTTTACCAATCCAATAAGGAAATTTGAAAAACGTGATTGAGCAAAAAGGATACAAAGGGGGAGAGCAAATGCATTGGTATTGTCATGTTCTAGAAGTTGTCGATATTAAAAAGGATTTTTCTTTAAAACATATTTTTATATAATTTAAATAACCAAAAGGGAAGATAACTTCTTTTTTTAACATACGGTAAATTCTTTCTAACCAGTTACCTTATTTTTAACTTTTGATTGAAATAATTTCAAACTTAAGGAAAAAAATATACCTTTTACCTGATTCCCTAAACATTAATGTGTCCTATATAACCACAGTATAATTGTCAAAATTACTATTTTGTAAAATAACTGATGAAATAAGCTATATAACCTATAGAATTTATTCACAAATAATACCACTTATAACCTCCTGATTAAGAGTACTGGCCTGTTATTTTGTTGACTGTCCCTCAGTTTGGATTTCTCTGGTGAGTTCTTAAAATTCAGATTGTGCATTTAAGGAAGAATTCCATTTCCTGGAAGTGATATTGTGCCCTCTAGGAGACACACGATACTGTCCTGTTATTTAACCAATATATCTAGATAGGACACTAATTTAAACCACTGAGGACTTGTAGAAATCAGTTGAGTTTTTTAAAGATACACGCTCTATAGAATGATTGTTCTGTCAAAGGTTATGAACTGAATGTATTTTGCCAAAGTACTTTCTGAATGGATTATGTCATTTTCTGATGGATTACTCTTTGAAAAGAGGAAAATATCCCAGTTCTATAACTTGTAATTTTGCTTTGAAATACATAGTTCGTTAGCTAGCTGGCTTCATGTATTCTAATTGGCAAGCCCAGATCACAGTACATAGGCCAGTGATTTAATTTCAGTGCATAGTGACTGTTCTTTAGGGCTGAAATAAATGTATAAATACTTGATAATGGGTATTTGTTAATTTTTGAGTTTAGTCTATAGACTCTTAGTCTATGAATTCTGATTCTCATTTAAGAAAGGAAGAAAAAGGGACCTTGAATTTAAAGAAAATCTAAGGAATAGTGGTGGGGATAGGAAGTGCATTAGAGAAATTTTCCTGGGATAAAATTGGAAGGGAGTTTTTGAAATGAATGTTGGAGTGAAACACAGGAAGACTTTTATCTCTGGATTTTTGTCTCCCTTAGTCTTCTTCAGGTTTATTACATAGAACTCTGGAGCTTATCCAGGGGTCCTGCAAGCATATTAGGATATATATATGTACCTAGCCTACCCCTTGGCTGCTATTTCTGAATATAGTTGACTCTTGAATAATGTGAGGGTTGGAGTGCAGACCACCACCACCCCCATGCAGTTGAAAATTGTATAACTGTTGACTCCCAAAAAAACTTAACAGCCTACTGTTGACTGGAAGCCTTACTGGTAACATAAACAGAATGTTAACACATATTTTGTATGTTACGTGTGTTATACATTGTATTCTTAAACTAGAGAAAATAGTGTTATTAAGAAAATCATAAGAGAAAACAATATAGTTTTTTTCTTTTTTGCAGAGTAATCATTACCTAACATTCAATACCAAACTTAAGAATTTCTATCATGTTTTGGCGGGGTGCCTGAGTGGCTCAGTGGGTTAAGCCTCTGCCTTCAGCTCAGGTCATGATCTCAGGGTCCTGGGATCAAGCCCCATATCAGACTCTGTGCTCAGCAGGGAGCCTGCTTCCCCCTCTCTGCTTGCCTCACTGCCTACTTGTAATCTCTCTCTCTGTCAAATAAATAAAGTCTTTTAAAAAAAAATTTCTATCATGTTTTAACTAGAAGGTTGATAATATGACCTCTTAATAGTTTTCAGGTTGCTGAACTAAATTTCTTTCCTCCTTTACTCAAGATTCTAGGTTTTTTCTATTTTATTAAAATGAAGCTGTTTGAATTGTGCATATGTAATGTAGTCTGGGGATTTAATATTTAAGTGCCTAATATATATATATATATATAAAACCTGTGAAAAGTTGAAGGTATAAAATTAAATTTTTTTATTTTAAATTATAATTACTGTGGATAATAATTTAGATGTTACAGAGCATAGGATATGAAGTAAAAAAATAAAAATTTTCTGATTTTTGTCCTACCTGCTCATTCTATCCTTGAATTCTATCCTTGAAGAAGACACATGAGTTGGGATTATGTACAAAGTATTCTGGGGGCACCTGGCTGACTCTGGAGTATGGGACTCTTGATTTCAGGGTTGTAAGTTCAAGCCCCATTTGGGTGTAGAGATTGCTTAAAAATAGAAGCTTTAAGAAACAAGCAAAACCAAGAAACCCCCCAAAGTATTCTGTAAGTTGTGCACACACAGGCTTGTACACACACATGCACTTTGGTGTGTGTCTTACGCTTCATTCCATATTGACTCACACCTCATTTTTTAAAATGTTTTATAGTGTTACATATGGGTGTAATATAATTTATTTAACTAGTCTGTTACAAATTAGGGTATTTCCTTTTTTTCTTTAATTAAAAGCTCTGAGGGCGCCTGGGTGGCTCAGTTTAAGCACTGAACTCTAATTTCAGCACAGGTCATGATTTAGGGTTGTGGGATTGAGCCCCATGTTGGGCTCTGCTCAGCGCAGAGTCTCCGTGTCCCTCTCCCTCTGCTCCAATCCCTGCTTGTGCTTGTTCACTTGTTTGCTTGGTTACTCTATCTTTAAGACAAACAAAAAAACCTCTTCACTAGAGGTATAGAAAACGTAGGCCTAAACTGAACAATTTTGAGAATTAGCTTTAGGGAGCACATAGAATTAGAGCTGGATATTGAAAGATAGATGGTATTTTAGCACAGATTACTTTAAATCAGTAGTTCTGAGGAGTGATGCATGGGCTCTTTTTAGAGGGGGTCTGTGAGGTCACAATTATCTTCATGATATTACTGAGTCACCATTGACTCTTCCACTGTGTGGACATTAGGACTGATGCAAAAACTGCTGGTCCCAGTACAAATAAAGATAGTGGCACCATACTGTATTAGTTTATATATTCCTCACCACCACCCATCTAGTGTTGTGGGGGTTGGATACTGGCTTTACATCTTGTTCTTGAAGCTATAAAATCAATACTAGCCCTTATGTAGATATCTATTTAGTAGTCTGTGAGACACAGTGGGAAGTATAGCAGTTATTTCCAGGAAAGTTTTTGTGATGATTTGAATCGTGAGCTGAATTAGCTGCTCCCTTATTTTCCCCCACAGAACGCTATTCAGAGAACGACAGGCAAATTCTGGTTATTCATACTTGAGTATTTGGCAGACATCTTGAAAATGAAGAAGTGAGCTTGTCAATTTAATGAAAACAAATGCATTTGTTAATGCATATAGAGTATGCATTAACTAATTCTGAAAATTAATCATAGATATTTTTGAAAATGTTGGCCATGGCATCTTTAGAAGACAGTTGTTGTCATCAAGTTAAAAGTTAAGCTTTGAAGCACAAATAATAATTTTGGAAAACTTATATCTACTTCTGTGATCTTGACAGCTTTCCAAAATTTTTAATGAGTATAAAGCAGTCCTAAAACCAAAAATCTTTAAACCTTATTTATGGAGCATTTATTGTTATTACTTGGTTTTTTTTCCCTAGAACGTGTATCTATTTATAAGATTTTATTTATTTGGAGAGAGAAAGCACAAGCAGGGGGAGCGCCAGGCAGAGAGAGAGGGAGGAGCAAGGAGCCTGATGTGGGGCTCAATCCCAGAAGCCTGGGATCATGACTTGAGCTAAAGGCAGATGCTTAACCGACTGAGCCACCCAGGTACCCTGAAAGTGTTTATTAGAGAGAAATACTATGTACTGTGGTTGGGAGGAATAAGTTAGCATTTTTGAAACAAGGAAATTAGAGCACCTGAGAGAAGGGGAGTCTGGAACTAAGGTGGGTTTCTGGGATGTTGGTGGGTTGGCTGGTTAAAGTGTCATTTTATTATCTATAGTGCAAGTATTTCCTGTGGTAACTTATACTTGATTAGTTTAGACAGTAGTACTTGAAAGAAAATAGAGAATGCTGGATTAGACTGTTCTGTCCTCCAAAGGATATCCCTTCTTGTTCTGTACTAAATGCTTTCTATATATTAACTCATTTAATCCTCTCAAAAATCTTGTGTATTATATCTACTAATAATATCTCCCTTTTACAGATGAGAAACCTGAGCCCCAGGGAGATTTCAGAACTTTGTCAAGATGATGGAGCTAGTAAGCAGTAAACTGGGGTTTGAATTTAGGCAGTAGGCAGTCTGTCTCCATAGTTTATGCACTTTACAAGTCTGCTGTAAAAAAGAATATTTAAGGAAAATGATACCTTTCCTTTGGTATGACAGTACTGTTTTAAAATGAAAGCTTTTTTGTACTTTATTTCACCCCTCTTAATAGTTATACAAATTTAGATTATTGAACTCAAGAGTGTTAAAAATGAGATTATAAGAGCACTAAAGCAGATTTTTTAATGTCAAGATCTAATGTTCTATCTGAATAGAGTGTCTGCTCTCTCAGGAACTGTGATTGGTACTTTCCTATTTGTACTGTCATTTAGACCTCATAGCAGCCTTTTGAAGTAGATTTTCATGTTGATTATTGTATATAAACTTTCACTTAATTTTATAGATTAGCCCTGAGAGGTAAATTTGCCCAATATCTCAAAATTAATGACGAGAGAGGCATTCAGAGTCTGTCTGATTTTAGAGTTTATGCTTTATTACACCAAGCCGATGCTCTAGGAAGTGCTTGGATACCCAGAGGTTAGAGTCTTGCCCCCAGTTCAGGTAGTAATTTTGGTGTTTTAGATAGCTTCTAGTTCAATTGTTGCCTCAAGTTTTGATGTTTTACTCTTCCTCTTAATTTCAGGCTGTAGTCATACTAAAGAACCCGTGATAATGGTGTTATCAGTAGAATAGAGATAGATTTTTCAGTTTAAAAACCTTTCATTAGAAATATTTGACCACAGTCAGGATTGAATATTCTTGTTAATGAAGGCAGGTTGAACCTACCCCAGGAAGGACAGTCAGAACTAGATGACATGTCAGTTTATATGGTTCCTTAATTTGAACACACTCCAGAGTCAAAGCATTGATGGTATGTAGCCCATCCTTTGATCAAAGCATGTGTTAGAAACTTGCTAATATATTCTGCCCTGGTAAATTGACAGGTTGTGGGGGTGGGGGTGGGAATCGTCTTGACCCTATATATCTTAAATGTTTTTATAACCGAAGAGGTTAATTGAACCTGTAAAGAGGGAAAAATATTTTATCTCTGAAGATCTCAGGGGTCACATAATTTGTCCATTGATTTGATTAAGTTTCAGTGCCTTCTCAACTTATCATTTAGCATTGGATTATGAACCATTTACAGAAAGATGTTGGATATGGGCTTCTAGTAACATCTTCTTGCTTCCTATCCCACTTTATCTTACTAGGATGACTACTGTATAAAGTCAGAACATGCATTAACTAATTCTGAAAATTAATCATAGATATTTTTGAAAATGTTGGCCATGGCATCTTTAGAAGACAGTGGTTGTCATCAAAAGCAGATTTTTAAACTGCTGAGGCAGAGGGAGAGGGAGAAGCAGGCTCCCCGCCGAGCAGAGAGCCCAACACAGGGCTCAATCCCAGGACCCTGAGATCATGACCTGAGGTGAAGGCAGAGGCCTTAACCCATTGAGCCATCCAGGCGCCCCAAAACTGTGACTTTTTAAATTATATTTTAGCAAGATTCATACAGATCATGTAGCCTTAGGGCTTGAGTGTAAGGTGTTCTTTAATTTTGTGTTTGACTTAAATATCCTTTTCCATTTTAATTACATTTGGACTTAAAGTTAATGTACTATGTTATATGAAGAATTTTGTAAGTAGAGGTACATGGTTGGAAGTTGTAATTTCTCATTTACCACTTACATAATGCTATGTTTCCCTTTTGAAATTCAGATTCTTAACAGTGTCCCAGAGTAATCATCACTTTGATTAAATTATAATAGATGAGTGAAATTTAGAAGGTTGCATTATATATTTAGTAGGATATTCTCTTAAGCCTCTGTATGTTTTGAAAATAGTTACTGGTCCTGTCCTCCATTTGACTCCTCTCCAGTTTTTTCCTTGTCACTGTTGCTTTCTGATAAGTGCTGCTTCCTTTTTTCATTTTGTTCTTATTCTTTCCATCTTGGTCTTCTCCCTACATTTATGTCCTTCCTGTGGCTTCTAAATCTGGAAAATGTAGCCTTTATTTCTCTTGGTCAGTTTGACAAATTAATGTACTTTATCACCTCTTAGTGCTAAAACTAACTTAATTGAATAAACTCTTTATCTTCCATATCTTACATTAGAGTTGCATGAAACCACATCTTATTTGTGAATCTCTACAAAATACCCCAAGTGATCACTTTATTTTTCCTTAAAATCTATGAGAGTAGATGGAACTATTTGACTAGGCTTAGTCCACGTTTGGACCACTCATACAAATCTATTCTTAACTGAGCAGAAATCTGCCTCTTGCTAAACTTAACTAGTCTTGTCTAGAGCCATCCTTTCAATCTTTATGACAAGTTTTTAGTTTCTCTACCATTTCTTCTTGCTTTCCTGGATCTTCTCCAGTTTGTGAATGCCTGTCTTGATACATTTCTTTAAAGAAGCAATATGCTATAGATTTGGTCTCATTAGTACATTATAGAACTGAATCATTTTCCTTAATTTTGATTCCTAATTGTTATTAATATCTTGGAATCACATTCCTTTTTAGTAGGCATAGTACCCTATTGGGCAGAAAAAAAATGTAGCATAATTATGGTAGTACAGGTCAGATTGCCTAGTTGGAGTCGTACCTTCACACATTAGTTGGGGCTTTGAGCACATTGTATAACATAGTTGGGCCCCATTTTTTTCTGTAGGGTAATTTAGTTTATCTCATGCGTATGATTATGAAAGGATCAAGTTAAATTTAGAAGTGTCATCTTTATTATTGAAATAGCTTTATAAACTTTTGTCTATTGATGCATGACTATTCAAAACATAGTAACTTAAAACAATGATTTATTCTTTCTTGTGATCCTGTGGTTTGCTTCAACTGCAGCTCTTCACGTGGTATTGGCTGGAGTCACTCATTGCCGCATTTGGTTGGGGCTGAAATACCAAGTGGCTTTACCTAACACCTTACATTCCTGAGGCTAGCGTGGCCTTTCTCTCCAGCAGGGTAGTTTGACTTTTTATATGCTGGCCTAGAGTTCCAAGAGCAAAAGGGGAGGCTGCCAGTCCTCTTAAGATTTGGGCTAAGAAATGGAGCTCAGTCCCTTCCGCTCTCTTGGTCAAAGCAAGTCATCAAAGTTAACCCTGACTCAGGAGAAAGGAAGTAAATTTCACATCTTGGCAGGAGGAGGGATGGCATATGTGGACAGGGATGGCAAGGGAATTAGCGGAGCCTGTCTTTGGAGACTATCTACCACAGTTTGTTTTTTCCTAGCCTACTGAACCAAGTGTTAGCCCCTTTATTTAATCTTCAATATCCAGTTTGTCTTCTTGTGTTTTAAGTTTTTTTAAAAGGTTATCAATCTTTTTTTTTTTTTTTTTTTTTTTTTTTTATTTATTTGACAGAGAGAGAGAGAGAGAGATCACAGGTAGGCAGAGGCAGGCAGAGAGAGGGGGAAGCAGGCTCCCTGCTGAGCAGAGAGCCCAATGAGGGGCTCAGAGGTGGGGCTCCATCCCAGGACCCTGAAACCATGACCTGAGCTGAAGGCAGAGGCTTTAACCCACTGAGCCACCCAGGCACCCCAATTGTGTTTTAAGTTTTAATGGTTCTTAGTGTTATGTCATCAGGAGATGTGATAGGCAAAAGTATGCCATTTATTCTGTTCTCAGCTTTTTACTTGAACAGTTTTATTGAGGTATAACTAACATACCAATAACTTCACATATTTGTAGTGTATAGTTTAATGAACTTTATTCTCATCTTGTAGTCAACATTTAGTATTTCACTAGAAACATTTGTTTGCCACTGTTGATACTTAACTCTTGGTCATTTTGGTCTATCTTTGGGCTATTAAGCTGCTTGGTTACTGTTGTCTTGCCTTCCTATTGTAGTTTCTCATTAATATCTTTTAAAGTTGTTTTTGTTATTTCTTGTCACCTTGCCTTAGTAACTTCTACGAGTTGATGATTCATTCTTGACTGCGCGTTTGTGGTCTTCATCTTGACATAGAATGGGTTAAAGTCATTGAAAAGTGAAGGATGTGACTAGGCAATGTTATTATCAGTTTCATTTTTCTTCCTTGCTTAGACCACTTATGCACAAAGTTAGAAACGATCTTACCCACCATTACATTCTCAGTCTAGCACAGGCATATAAGTATTTGGAGAATGTGAAAAATATGTCAAAGTAGTAAAATATGAAATAGAAATGCATAGATAAAAATAACTTCCATGGTTGGGCTTAGTTATTGTTAATTGTATTATTTGAAGATATTTTAGTATAATCTTACGCATGTAAATGAGCCAAAAAGACTTGTGTATGGAGCCTTCTTTAAATTTATATATTTTTCTCTTGCTGTTTGAAGTTATTTGTGAATTCTGATTAATCACATACTTTTTCTTTGGTTAGACTTAATAGTCTAACCTTTAGCTTTGCCAGTCAGAAATAGTATTTACCCTTTGACATATGGAATGCCATTTAAACCTAGACTGACTCCAAAGCCATTATGCTGTACCGTTTTCCATAGTTGAATGAATAATGTATTTGTATTAAGATATAAAACTTGAAAAGGCCTGGTCATTTGTTTCTTAAGTGAAACATTGATACTTAAGTGAAAAATGCACTTACTGTATTAAATGGAACTATATTCTGTTTTTTTTTGTTATTATTTTAAAAATTTGTAATTATTTCTTTGACAGAGACGGCAAGAAAGGGAACACAAGACAAGCAGGGGGAGTGGGAGAGGGAGAAGCAGGCTTCCCGCTCCCTGCGGAGCGGGGAGCCTCATGGGGGGCTCCATCCCAGGACCCTGGGATTATGACCTGAGCCTAAGGCAGGCACTTAACAGCTGAGCCACCCAGGTGCCCCACTATGTTCTGTTTTTGAGGCAGATCCCAAAAGAGCTGCCATGGTCAGTATTCAAAGAGTGCTTATGTCCTGAAGAGCGTGGTGTTCAAAGGACAAAACACTTGCAACTGAGAGGTCTTTGAGTAAGAAGGTATAGGTATGGTGTAATAAAGTTTTTGTTATCCTAACCAAAGTGTTCATCTGATTTTAGGACACTAGTTTCAAATATTGGTTAGTAATCACAGGAAACAGTAATTTGACTTCTTACCTTGAACCCCTTCCAGTAGTAATGCAGTGCAGCTTGGCCCTACTGCCATGTTGGCCCCTACCCACTTCATGTAGTATCTGTAGCTTCAAACTGTTTTGCGTAAAAGTAGACTAAATAAACTACTGTGTGACTGCCAGAAAGAAACCAAGAATTCGATAACTCTTGTAAAAATGGACTAGTTTGGGACTAAAAGCCCAATTGAAAACTAATTTTCACCTTGATTCCTGGGGTGTTTTTAGCTAGGAGGAAAATTGGGGGTGGTGAGAATGGTTTGGTTTTTTGAGTATTTTTATTAACATTTGCCTAATTGTACTATTGGAATTATCTTTTTCCCTCTTTTAAAAGAAAAAAACCCCACTAGTTTATTGTGTCTTCTCCCCTTAATACAAATGATCTGATTTTTGTGCTGTAAATCAGTTATAGAATGTAATTATTATTACTGGCATGTTAGAACTTAAATTAGTTTAGATCGTTAATAGTATTTTTTTTTTTTTTTTTTAATTTATTTGACAGGGAGATCACAAGTAGGCAGGGGGGGTGAGGGAGGGCCGGGGGGAAGCAGGCTCCCTGCTGAGCAGAGAGCCTGATGCAGGGCTGGATCCCAGGACCCTGAGATCATGACCTGAGCCACCCAGGTTCCCCTGTTAATAGTTTTGAGCAAAATTATACAGGATGAAATTTTATCAGGTGTAATCTATAAAATGCATTTTATTAGCTAAAAATCACTTTAAGGAAATTAAAGGTTTACTCTTAAGATCATAAACCTATCTACCACGATCTTTTTTTTTTTTTTTTTTTTTTTAGATTTATTTATTAGAGAGCGTGAGTGGGCATAGGGTGAGGGAGACAGTCTCCAGCAGGCCCCTGCTGAGTGGGGATCCTGGTGCAGGGCTGGATCTCACAACCCTGAGATCAGGACCTGAGCCAAAACCAGGAGTGCAATGCTTAACTGACTGAGCCACCCAGGTGCCCCATGTCTTACTTTAATTAGGAACAGTGAAACTTTGAACAACTTTTTACCTCTTGTGAGGTTTTGCTTGAATTGTGTTCTTCTAAATGAAGGTAATTTTGTTCTGCTTTCTCGGTTATAGACTCTGGTAGTGTCTCTTACATTATTGGTTTTTTGCATCTCTTGTGTGCTTTCCATTCTAATGACTACCTTGAAAATGGAAAGTTTGTCAACTTGTTAGAAAAAGCAAAGGAGCTCTCATGCTTTCACATTCACTGAAGCATGTGGTCTTTATCGGCATTAAATAGATAGAACTGTTCAAGGTAGTCACATATTCAGAATGTGCCTTTAAGTAATAAACTCAATGCTAATTTCACTTTTTAAGTATTGCTATCCAAAGCATTCTGCTTGTAAACCACAAATTCATGAGCCTACTGCATTCAACTGTTATAGTACTGGTAATAATTGGTTTTTAAAATTTTATAACGTAGGCTATATTACAGTATGCTTTTTAAGAAATGAAGATTTTTTTTTTCAGTCTTGTAAATATTTTCTTCTTATTATTTCTTCTTCTTACTCTTTTCTTCTGAAGTCTCTTTTGGAAAAGTTTTTGATCCCCAATGCTTCACAAGCAGAGAGCAAAGTCTTCTATTTGAAAATGAAAGGAGACTACTACCGTTACTTGGCAGAGGTTGCTGCTGGTGATGACAAGAAAGGTAAACGGTTTTTCAACATGTTTTTTGAACTTGTATAAAATAACATAGTATGGAAGTAGTCTCTCTGAAATGTAAACTGTGGTAGGTTTTTTGTTTAATTGCTTAGAGCACTAAATGAAGAGCAGTAATTAACTTTTTTCTTTTTTAGAGAGGTAGGAGGGGCAGAGGGTGAGGGGGAGAGAGAGAATATTAAGCAGGCTCCACACTGAGCTCGATCTTACAACCCTGAGATCATGACCTGAGCCGAAGTCACCCACATGCTCCAATAATTAACTTTTTTAAGGTCCTGAGAATGTGTATCTGCTGCCTAATACTGGTATTCTAAAATGCTTGCTTGCTGAAAAGCCAATATTGTGCATAGGAATGTTTCCTCACAATTTTAAGAGATAGTGATCACAGCAAAACTATAGAGCAGTGCAAACTACTTATTAAAAATATAATAATTCTGAGATGATCGCAAAAATTGTTTTTGTATTGATATTGACCAATGGTTAGTGTGGTGTTCCTTTGAAAAGCTTTTTTTTTTTTTTTTTTAAAGAGCCTCACTAAGTCAAGGTTGCTACAGCTTAATACTTCAGAGCATATCATTGGATATTAAAGGTCTGGCTTGAGGAGTAAAGATGAAGTGCAGACTTTGTCAGTATGTTTTGGCACGTTTTATTTTCCAGGGATTGTAGATCAGTCACAACAAGCATACCAAGAAGCTTTTGAAATCAGCAAAAAGGAAATGCAACCAACACATCCTATCAGATTGGGTCTGGCCCTTAACTTCTCTGTGTTCTATTACGAAATTCTGAACTCCCCGGAGAAAGCTTGCTCTCTTGCGAAGACAGTACGTATTTTACCTGTTTTCTGGAAATTTAGTAATCCTTATTATTTGAGCACTGACATGTCCTTTTTTGCATCATAGGCTTTTGATGAAGCCATTGCTGAACTTGATACATTAAGTGAAGAGTCATACAAAGACAGCACGCTAATAATGCAATTACTGAGAGACAACTTGACAGTAAGTACATAACAGCATCATGAATGGCCAGTGTGGTTGAAATCATGTTCTTTTATAGATTATTACAAGGAATATTTGTGGTCTCTGTATTGAATATAAAATCATATCTGCTATTAAAGCTATGAAGAAAAACCACCTTATAGAAACTGAAATATTAGATCAAGGACCAAAAATGTGTACTTTAATTCGTTACATATCTATTGTTAGAGTTTTAGTTCTTAAAATAATTTCATAAGCTATGGTTTTGGACTTTGAATTCACATAGGCTGTTTTATTTTCCATTTCAATTTGGGTATCTCCATTTGTTCCATTTTAGTCATAGAATAGTTTTTATTATCAAAAGTATGGAGGTTCTTCTCTTCTTAATTTCCATTAAAAATGGTTTTCTTAGGGCACCTGGGTGGCTCAGTCAGTTAAACATCTGCCTTTGGCTCACTCAGGTCATGATCCTGGTGTGAAGCCTCATGTTGTGTTCCTTTTTCAGTGAGAAGCCTGCTTTTCCTCCCTCTCCTCCCCACTCATGCTCTCTGTCTCTTGCTCATTTTCTGTCTCAAATAAATAAAAACCTTTTTTTTTAAAAAGTGGTTTCTTGACCATAAAGTTGCTTCCATATTTAGGTAGCTATGGTACTCCATCAGTAACTTCAGTTACAAAATTTCAGATCCTCTACAGAATTCAAATGGAAATCTGTTTTGCCTAGCTATCCTCTTAGTAAAAAAAAGGCTTGTTAGGGAATCTCACGCTTATCCTTAACATACTCCAAACTGAAAAAAAGAACCACAATGCCATTATCACATTCAAAAAATCGACAGTAATTCCTTAATAATGTGTAATACCTAAACAGTACTCAAATTCCAGTTGTTTCTTTTTCAAATTGTCTTTTTTCAAAAAAGTTTTTTATTTGAATTGGAATCCAAATAAAGTCTACACCTTGCAAAGTGGTTGATGTGTCTCTTTAGTCCCATAGGTTTCCCCATTCTCCTTCAGATAAATACTGACTTTGAAGTTTTGAGTCTTAGGTGAAAAAATTATCGAGTACCTGCTGTTACCAGGTAGTGAGCTAGGAGTGAAGACTTGGAGTGTATAGCTTGAGAACTGTAAATCATTTTATACATTTCACTTCCAGCTTTATTTTAATTCACTGCCAATTTTCTGAACCAGGTCTATATTCTAGTGTTGAGTTATCATCAAAGAGTTTTTTGAACTACATTGTGTACTTGGTTATTAAACACTTAAAATTATTTTAGAAAGTGTAGCCAGGGGCCACTTACAACCTTGGGGAATTTTTATTTTAGGAGAATAACCTGTAGTTTCTTAAAGAATGAATTTTTTATGTCAAATGAAAGGAGCAGTTCACTTTGTTAGCTATTTTTAATACTAAGAATTTTCATATTTTCTGGTTTGAAGTAATGAGATAGTTGTCATTTGTAAAAGGTAGAAATTGAGGCCTACTTACTGTACTTGTTATATCGTCATCACTTTTTGAAAGGGCCTGACCTGAAATACATGCTTTCAGCTGATTTTGGTTATTCGTATAGCATGAAAGAGTATACTCCCAACAACTGAGTAAAAAGAAAACCAAGGATTATGTTCTGATTCTGTCACTAGTTAGTGTGTCTTCTCTGAGCCTTGCTAATAGCACCTGCTACCATTATAGGTGGATTGGATCATTTATCTGTTAAGAAATTTTCCCATAACTACCTAGTATTTGAGATTGAATCTAATTGACTAATACTGCCAGCATATAATTCTAGTAGAAAAATGTGTCGAGTGTTTTCAGGTGTTTATGGAAAATTCAAGAATCCTTCAAGGTTAAAACTGGAAAGAGGTGTTAGAAGACAGTTTCATCTTTCAAAACCTCCTGTTTATTGTTTATTTATTTTTTTAAGGATTTTATTTATTTGACAGACACAGCGAGAGAGGGAACACAGATGGGGAGTGAGGGAGGGAGAAGCAGGCTTCCCGCTGAGCAGGGTGCCCAATGTGGAGCTCAATCCCAGGTTCCTGGGATCATGACTTGAGCCGAAGGCAGACACTTGACTACTGAGCTACCTAGATACCCCCCAAACCCCTGTTTAACAGGAAAATACAGACTTCCAGAGGTCATTTAGTTTAAATGTATTACCTTGGAAGAAGACTCCCTTCCAGGGCACAGATCTGTTTGGTTTAATAAATAAAGCTAATGGGTGATTTGGGAGTTAGAAAAATATTATTGCGGTTTTTTTTCCCTTCATTTTTCTTTGTATAAGCAGTAGTCCTTTTATAATTACATCTAAAAGTCATTAATGAACTATGTTAAAAGACTTGTAAAAATTACTAATTTTTGAAGAAGCTGAAATAATTTTGAGATCAAATTAACATTAGTGAAAAAATTAATAGAATCCATAGTCTTACCACTGTGGGACAATTCAGTTTTTACCTCTTAGAAGATTGAGTTCTGACTGTACTGTTTTCTGTTACTCCTACAGATTCACAAAGGTATGTTTTTCTAAGCTAAAAATATTAGAAAAGCTAAATTTGTTATTTAATTCAGACTTGATATCCTCACTCTTGAATTTCATGAAGTGTGATTGTCTTTGGAGTGGGAGTCTTAATGTTTTGCTAAAGGAAAGTAGTCAACCTGACCTTGAATTTGGGTTGAATTAAGATGATTCTAGTTTGGGTACACTAAACTTACACATCCATCTCTCATATTGGGGCTATTCAGAGCAGTTTGATATTCTCATAGCTTATTAATACTTAGTATTTTGTGGCACTTTTGTATTTTTTATTTTGCTTTCTTTTCTATGGTAACCAAGAGTTTCTTGTATCTGATTCTATTTGAAGACAACTTGCTTTGTACTTTTTGTGTTTACACAAAAAGGTTAGGGAGAAATAGAGGGTGTTTTATATCTTGAAGCTGTCTTCATTGCTGTAATCTTTTAAAGAAAGCTTTCAGCAAAAGCTGTGGTTACACTCTGCTACCATGACAAATTTATTAAGATTTTTTTCAAACTGAAACATGCTGAAAAATCTTTCCTTCTTTTACCAGTTGTGGACATCGGACACCCAAGGAGACGAAGCTGAAGCAGGAGAAGGAGGGGAAAATTAACCGGCCTTCCAACTTTTGTCTGCCTCATTCTAAAATTTACACAGTAGACCATTTGTCATCCATGCTGTCCCACAAATAGTTTTTTGTTTACGATTTATGACAGGTTTATGTTACTTCTATTTGAATTTCTATATTTCCCATGTGGTTTTTATGTTGAATATTAGGGGAGTAGAGCCAGTTAACATTTAGGGAGTTGTCTGTTTTCATCTTGAGGTGGCCAATATGGGGATGTGGAATTTTTATACTAGTTATAAATGTTTGGCATAGTACTTTTGGTACATTGTGGCTTCACAAGGGCCAGTGTTAAAACTGCTTCCATGTCTAAGCAAAGAAAACTGCCTACATATTGGTTTGTCCTGGTGGGGAATAAAAGGGATAATTGGTTCCAGATACAGGTGTAGTTTTTGTGGGTACTTTAAGGTTTGGAGCACTTACGAGGCTGTAGTAGAAATGGGTATTCTGTAGATACTACATATTGAACCATGAGTATCTGTGGAATACTCTCAATGTGCACACCTTTGATTACAGTTGCAAAAGTGTTCCTTTAGTTGTGACCCAATTTACTCTGGATAAGGGCAGAAACGGTTCACATTCCATTATTTGTAAAGTTACCTGCTGTTTGCTTTCATTATTTTTGCTACACTCCTTTTATTTGTATTTAAATGTTTTAGGCAACCTAAGAACAAATGTACAAGTAAAGATGCAGTAAAAATGAATTGCTTGATATCCATTAGTTTATGTATATCAAGCACAGCAGCAAAATAAAAAGTCCCATCTATTTAACTTTCTTTCTTTTTTTTTAGGGTTTTTTGGTTTGGTTTGGTTTGGGGTTTTTTTGTTTTTCTGGGTTTTTTGTTTTTTGTTTTGGTTTGGGTGTTTTGTGGGTTTTTTTTGGGTTTTTTGTTTGTTTTTGGTTTTGTTGTTTTTTTTTGTTTTTTTTTTTTGTTTTTTTTTTTTTTGCTTTTGTGATTTTTTTTTTTTGATACTTGCCTAATAACATGCATGTGCTGTAAAAATAGTTAACAGGGAAATAACTTGAGATGATGGCTAGCTTTGTTTAATGTCTTATGAAATTTTCATGAACAATCCAAGCATAATTGTTAAGAACACGTGTATTAAGTTCATGTAAGTGGAATAAAAGTTTTATGAATGGACTTTTCAACTACTTTCTCTACAGCTTTTCATGTAAATTAGTCTTTTGGTTCTGAAACTTCTCTAAAGGAAATTGTACATTTTTGGAATTTATTCCTTATTCCCTCTTGGCAGCTAATGGGCTTTTACCAAGTTTAAATACAAAGTTTATCATAACAAAATACTACTAATATAACTACTACTGTTTCCAACCATGTCCCATATTCCTCCCCTCCCCTGAAAAAAGTTTGGTTTTTTTTGTTTTGTTTTGTTTTTATTGTTGTTGTTGGTTTTTTTGGTTTTTCAAAGACGGGGATTGATTGGAAAAAAGTAATACGTTCCATTTAAAATTTTGGTACATGGCATTTTCTAACTTAGGAAGCCACAATGTTCTTGGCCCATCATGACACTGGGTAGCATTAACTAAGTTTTGTGCTTCCAAATCACTTTTGTTTTTAAGAATTTCTTGATATTGTTATAGCCTGCCTTCGATTTTGATCCTTTATTCTATTTGTCAGGTGCACAGGATTACCTTTTTTAGCCTTTTGTCTTGTCACCAACCATTCCTACTTGGTGGCCGTGTACTTGGAAAAAAGGCCGCATGATCTTTCTGGCTCCACTCAATGTCTAAGGATACCTTGCTTCCTTTGCTTGCATCCCACAAACTATTTCCCTCATCCTATTTACTGCAGCAAATCTCTCCTTAGTTGATGAGATTGTGTTTATCTCCTTGTAAGCCCTTCCTATCCTGAATGGTCTGTCATTGTCTGCCTTTAAAATCCTTCCTCTTCCTCTCTTTAAATAATGATGGGGCTAAGTTATACCCAAAGCTCACCCCCAGACTATTTCCTCAGTACCTTGCAGAAAACACCAAACAAAAGTACCATTTTAAAAGAGGTGTATTTTTTTTTCTTTTAGAATGTAAGCTCCTCAAGAGCAGGGACAATGTTTTCTGTATGTTCTATTGTGCCTAGTACACTGTAAATGCTCAATAAATATTGATGATGGGAGGCAGTGAGTCTTGATGATAAGGGTGAGAAACGGAAATCCCAAATAACTGTTTTGTTGCTTGTTTTATTATGACCTCAGATTAAATTGGGAAGTATCAGCCCTTTGGCACAGTTGTCCCAAATACTACATTCAAATAAAAGTGCAATGGAGGCCTTGGGGTCTTTCTTTTAAGGAGAAAATAATCTCTTAATGCATTAGCCAAAATAATCCTCTTCATGACACTTTTTTTTTTTCATTCATTCATTTCTCCTGACCCCCAGGCCAAGGACATGAAGGTAATCATTTATAGCTAAGGTGCATTTAGCTAGACTTGAGATGGATCTCATTCAAGTATAAATTATAAATAAAATCTAAAGCTTGTCACATTTGCCTATTTATGTGCATCAGTCTTCTAAAGTAGTTTGATTCTGAAATAAATTGTGATAATACTTCATTAATATTAGCTGTTAATGTTTCTACGTACTAGTGCCCAATAGATGAAAGAAGATTCTTGCCTTGGGATTTGAATAATAAATTTTTATAACACTTCTTTAATTGTCCCAAATCCAGGCTTCATGTCTGTTTTTGTCAATATAACAATGATACTTCCAGGAATTTGGAGAATACAATAATATTTTTTCTTGTGTGGAGTATTGGGATTGTTTAAAAAAAAAAAAAAAAGTCCGCTTCACAACAGTTGTCCTTTGAAAGAGGAGCCATCATTGAGGTCCGTTGAAAGTATGGACTTGGCTACAGCTGTGACCTATGGTCCTGGCTTTTCCATTTAATAGTTTTGCTACTGCTTCATGCCATAAAGATCATAGAAATCGGTGGGTGGTGAGGAGAGAGTATAACAGAATTGAAAAGAATGTTAAGTAGTTTAACTATAGGGCCTCAATTTTTTTTTCCTTCCTGTCTTCCTTACAAAATAGTCACTAATCCTGCTATGGCCCAAAGCATATTTGGAACTAGTAATGGCCTAATTGGAATCTGCAATCTTAGATTATTTGTGGTTAAACCTTGATTTGAGGGTTAAACCTTAATTTGAGAGTGAAACCTTAATTGGGTAATTGAGGAACTCCCAATCAACAGTGGGTTGCTGCTGAGTGCAAATCCAAGAATTTTGGAGACTTCCCAGCAGTGGCAGTATCATTGAAACAGTTTCATATCTACATTAGGGGAGAATGGCACTTCATTTGGATGCAAGTACATCATAGTCATGAAAAGCATGAAAGCCTCCAGTGTGTTAGGAACTTCCTAACTGGTGCTATGTGCTCGGAGATGGTCTTACACATTCCTGGAAAGATCAAGGAACCACAAATTGCTTAATTTTCTTGTATGGAGGAAAAGAAGCAGTGGAATTGAAACATCTACAATTTTTAGGTGGTCACTGAAACTGGGCACTTAGAAGATGGCTAGACTTGGGTCTTTTTCTGAGTGTGAAATTAACGTCAATAAAATACTCTTCCATTCTCTGTAGTGTGGCTTACAGCAGTCAGTCTTACTGGTTAATTCTAGCTCTCCTTTAAACGCCTAAAAATAAAGCTACTGCTGGGTCTGTGTAGGTATTTCTTTTCAGAAACTTCACAACAGACTTCTAAGGAAAACTTTTTTTTTAATTTTATTTATTTGACAGAAAAGAGAGATCAGGCAGAGAGGAAGGGGGGAAGCAGGCTCCCTGCAGAGCAGAGAGCCCGATGTGGGGCTGGATCCCAGGACCCTGAGATCACAACCTGAGCCGAAGGCAGAGGCTTAACCACTGAGCCACCCAGGTGCCCCAGGAAAACTACTCTTGAATGACAAAATGATATTCAAGATCTCCTCACAACAGATCCACTTTAAAAACTTGAAAAAATAAAAATGTTGCTGAGTACATCAAACTCTGCTCATGCTATTCAACCTGGATTCTTGGAAGTCTATTTTATATATGATTGTCAACCCCCAAAGTGTTTCAGAACTTGAAAGTTACTGAAACAGCAAGACTTGATGTGCGAACTTTTTGGAAGACATCTGCACCTGCCCTGTATCATTAACATAATTACTCAGTTTATAAGCATGTCTGTCATACTAGACAAGAAAGCACATGTGTCTCCTGGATATAGGAACCAAGTTGAAAGTGGATATATTTAGGCACAGCTATTACCGACCCTAGGTAATGCCAGAGACATTTCCATATTTGAGCTCATTCTTTGAAATTTTTGAAAGCCCAAACTTAACCTGTCAAATGTTCTTAAAAGACTTAAGTATGAATTTCCAATTCCAGACCTTAGAACCCATCAGTATTTTAAGTAGGTGGTGTTTGACATTTTTTGTTACTGGATGTTGGTTTGGGCCAGCCACTTTTCTGAATGTTTAAGAAGGGCTTCTAAGATTTGTTTGAGTCAAGACTTTGCATAATGAATGGGATCCAGACAGGTTACAGCATGTGCAAAGACATCAAGTTATGAGAACTTGACAACTTCCACGCAATCACAAGTGAGGGACTGTAGAAAGAAGAAGTAGGCTTCCGTGTGCTGTAATGATTGAGTGTCCATGCTGCCAAAATCTGAGGGAGGGGGGATGCTATTTGGCAAAACAAAAGTGTAAGACTACATTTTGAGTCAAAAAAGGCTATTTCTAAAACAACTGGTCTGCAAGACAGGTTTGTGGTTCTGCTCAGCAGATGATTCCCAAAGCAAGGAAATTAAGGAGAGTTTACCTGTTTCAGCAGGTTCTTCACATTAATGACTGGTACAGTTTGAAAGCAGGTACTTACTATATTAGAACTTCAACTGTAAGAAGAGAAAAGTAACAAGATTTTGTGTACTTTAAGGAAATGCCATTTGCACTTTTAAATCATGCCATGCACAAAAATCAAATCCAGAAGAATGAGTTAAACCAGAATGTTCCTAAGATGTAGGTGATAGGAAATTTGTGAGGAAAGATCTCTTAAAATGGACACAGAAAGACTAGGAAAATTTTATGTAAACTCAGTATATGAACCTTAATATAAATTCAACTACATAAAAATAGATAACTGAAAGTGAAAAATACTGACATGACTTAAAAAATTGGTATACATATGTAAAAAGGGAAAGTGGGCAAAGGTTTTGAACAGGCATTTTGGTGGAGGAGGAGATATATGACCAGTAGATATGTGAAGAGGTTTAACCAGGGAAATGCAAGCCAGGACCACAATTAGATACCACAGTTTTACCCCCACATGATACAATTTGGAAGTCTGGTCTTAACCAAATGTTGGGAGATGATGTGGTTTGAGATCTCCCAGTACTGATGGGAGTTTACTACATCCCTTTGGGAAGTAATTTGGCATTATCTCATAAAGTTGGCATTCACATCCCTCTAGTTGAGCAGTTCTTTCCTGGATGTATCTCCTGGAACATTTGCTGCTGTGCACCAGAAAATTTACAGCTGCACTATTTAAGCAAAAAATGAGACAAGTCAAATGTCCATTGAAAGAATGGATAGAGTTATTTTACCCAATCAGATAATCTTCATTAGGGAAAAAGAATCAACTACAGCCCAGTTAGTAACATTTTAATAAAAACATTTAGTGAGGGATGCCTGAGTGGCTCAGTGGGTTAAGCAGCTGCCTTTGGCTCAGATCGTGATCCCAGGGTCCTGGGATCTAGTCCCACATCAGGCTCCTTGCTGGCAGGAAGCCTGCTTCTCCCTCTGCCTCTGCCTGCTTGTGCTCTCTCTCCCTGACAAATAAGTAAAATCTTAAACAAACAAACAAAAAAAACATTTAGTGAAAATACAGTATGATACCCTTATAAAGTTAAAAAATGAACAAAATGCTTAGGCATACATATACATGATAAAACTTTCTCTTTCCCATGGATATTCCTGAGACAATTTAGAATAGAGGTTACCTATGGAGAAGCAGGGAGACAGGCTAGGGCAGGATGACATCAGTAAATGTAGTTATTAGGTAATGTGACCATCGTGGGAATGGGATGACGAGTTCACAAATACTCATTAGAAAGCAATCCTTTCAAGCACAGGGATAAAACAAGGATTATGTTTAATCCAGCTCTGGGCACTAGAGGTCACAAAGGAAAAGAACTGAAGGGGAACAGTACAATGGGCCAGTAAATTCAGTAGTCAAAAGCTTGCTTGATGGTAGTAAGATCAGGAGAGAAAATATGAAAAATAGTCACCAAGTTTGGTGAAACAGCACACAAGATGGTTAATTGCTGCCCTATTCATTACACCCTAAAATTGTCCTGCTGTCCTTTTCCATTTGACTCTGGAGGAGCAGGGAGCAAGTCCTGGAGATTTGGTTAGAGGAAGGAAGCTGGGAAGGCTTTACTAGGGAACACTGAAACAAGGGCGAAAAGTACAGGTCTCCAAAGTGAAGGAGCAGGGAGTCTTTAAGAGCTCTGGATAGCACATAGCCTATCTTTGTAGGGCCTGAAGAATTTTTTTTCTACCAGCCAAACCACGTTAGCAAATTCAGACTGTGAAGGTTCCGCGCTTCTCAACCTTCAGAGGAAATGCACTGCGTTCAGTCCTGAATCGCTGAGGTAACTATCACACCTCGTGAAAAACCAAGTCAAGAGTCTCATTATTTTTTCTCCATTCTTCTGGGATTCTTCAAGAGTTTAACTGGTTTCTATAGGAAGTCTACTGACAATGAGAGCTGAAAGTACAGAATCTATTTGTAATCCTTAAATAGTACTAGATAAAATATAAATATGGTTGTTGGTTCTTCATTTTTTTCTTTCCCAGGATTTGCAAGGGAGCTGTTCAGAAAGTCATCTTTAGAGACCTTAGTCCATTTTTGGAGAACTTTAGAAGGGGTCAAAGTTGAACCCAAAAATTTGGAAATGAAAGAATTGGGGAAAGCTTTGGAGTGCTGGACATTCCTCTGCACCATCACCTGACTGCTCGGTGAAGGAGGGGACGGTGTTCCAATGGGGACACTCCACAGACTATTCTGGAATCTAATCCATGTGGCACAGAGTGACACTAGTTAGGCTCATTGGACATTCTCCAGTCAAAAGATGGTGTCTAGCTGGCTTTGCTGACGGCAGAGTGGGGAGAAGTAACTGTATTCGAAATGGCCTGCTCTCAAGGTTTGTGAAGGCAAAGAATGTGGACGTGTTTTCAGTCGGCAAGGGGCAAGACCAGTAACTTGGCTTCAAAGGGCTGCCTGGACGCTGAAGTCTCCAGGGCAGTCAAGAAGCAGCTGGCAGAGAGGATTGGTGACCGGCCTCCAAGGATGGGTGAGTGGCTAAAGAAAGTTGCCTTTATCATCTGTCCTGGGCAGAGAGAACAATGGCCAGTTCCCTTCTAGGCAAGTTAGACCTTTCCAGCCCCCACTCGAGGCAACTCGGGTGGAGCCATGTAGTCAGCCACCGAGGGAGGAGGTGAGGCAGTGGAGAAGGAGGCTGACCACAGGCGCCCAGCCCCCGGACCACCGAGAGGAGAGGTGGTCACAGGAAGCACACGTAGGTTTCCCTCCTCACTTGTCAACAAGCTCAGCTCCTAGGGGAAAGTGACAGCGGCCAGTCTGCAGGTGATAAACCGAAGGATCAGCACACTGGGAACATGAGTGAAAAGAGCCTCCTGAAAGAAACCAGAACACAGAGGCATCTGATACGATGAAGAAGCCGAAAGAAAGAATGGAAGCCAAAATGAAAAAAATAAGACGCTGAAAAACAAAGTGACACTATAGGTAATTGAATAATCTGGTGGGTTATCCAATTTAGAACTGAAACCCAGCTCTGTAAACTAAGAAAACGTGTTCCTACTCCCTACTTGCTGGTTGGTTTTTCTTTCAAGGGTCTCTACAGCAAAACCCTAACCATGGGAAATTCTGCCTGTGCCAGGGGATAAGCTCTTCTGCCTAATGATACAAAACAGCTTTATCCTGAGAATGAAGTCTCGTTATTCTCTTATTAAGAAACAAAAATTCGTACTTTAAGATATTAATACAGTCTGTGTATCTTATTTTAAATAACTTGATTGAATCATAGAGCAAATATTTGAGGGCGGCTCCTCTTCAAAAGAAGTGTGTTCAACGTCGTGGAATTTCAGGTGATTTGCAGTTAAAGGCCTTCTCTGGTTGCATATTCTAAACCCTGGTAGCAAACAGTAAGTATTCTTTTTTATTTTAAAAAATTTTAGGGGCGCCTGGGTGGCTCAGTCGTTAAGCGTCTGCCTTCGGCTCAGGTCATGATCCCAGGGTCCTGGGATCGAGCCCCACATTGGGCTCCTTGCTCGGCAGGAAGCCTGCTTCTCCCGCTACCATTCCCTCTGCTTGTGTTCCCTCTCTCGCTGTGTTTCTCTCTGTCAAATAAATAAAATCTTTAAAAAAAAATTTTTTTTAGGCCTACATAAAAGTTGCAGAAATAGTACAAAGAATTATATATACCATTTTACCCAGAGTTTCCAAATAACAACTATTACTGTTTATATACAAATACCTTTTCCTGAATCATTTGAGAGTAAATCGTAGCCATGTGTCCTCTTTACCTCTGTATACTTCAGTGTTTCTTTCTTTTTTTTTTTTTAAAAAAAAGAATAGGTGCTAAAAAAAAAAATGTTGGGTTGGAGAGAAGGAATCTCATGTGTGGTAATCTGCTCCCAAGACCTTATTTCCAGAATCAAGTTTTGTATCTTAACAGCTACTTGGTAATTAATATTTTTAAAAAGGTCATAGGGATATTGATAACAGTAGTATCCCTTTGAGTTACTGGTTAATTTGGAGAGAACTTTAGAGATAAATGCACTTGGTTTCTAGTCCAAGGTCAGTTTTCTTGTAAATGTCTGTCCTCGGGATTGGTGGGGCCTGCTCTTGTTCACACGGAGGCATGGAAATGTGGCCTTTTCTGCTCCCTGACCTCCACCAGCATTGGTTTTGCCTCAATGTGTTGTATCTACCTTCACGTACTTGCAATAACTCTGATGCCCATTTGGGGTCTCAGGATTCTGTTGTGACTTAGTCTTCTTTGAGAATGTAGAGCTCATCTCTAGGTATGACCTCATCAGGCTCTGACCAGAGCCACATTTACCTGGTGACATGCAGAAATGCAAAGGAAACTTCTAAGGGCCTGTGTGCATGTGTGTGTGTGTGTGTGAGAGGGAGACAGAGAGACAGAAACAGAGGGAAGGAGATACTAGACCCAGCAGAAGTTTGCCAGCTCTGTTTGGAAAAACCAGTTTCAGGTGTGGGGAGAAGCAATATCCAACTGTTCCCACACTGGCAACGAGTCTTAGCATCTTAAGGAATAAACATTCTAGAACGGTGGTTCCTAAACTTGGCTGCCCATTAGAATCGCCCCAGTAGCACCCAAGACCTACTATCTACCAGTATCAGGGGTAGGACCCGGGTATCATTGTTTTAAGCTCCCACATGTATAAATCACACGTGAATCAAACAGCCTTTGGAAAGAATCTATTATCTGGTGTGGAACATTCGTCCTGGGCCACCAGGGAGATCAGGCCTCGGCCCACCTTCCATTGCTTGCTTGTGTGTTTGCACCAGTGACAACTTCCTTGCTTCGGAGCTCAGTTTCCTCATCTGTTAAAAGGATTCTAACCAGGGGCTTTGGAGTCAGACATCCTCCTCCCAGAAGAGGAAGGGGATTTGTAAGAAGCTAGGATCCAACAGGCAGGGCTGGGGGCTCAGGCAACTGATGGCTTCTGGTATTGCTGTTTGGCGCCCCTGTTGTCCTTCAGGTGTAGGAGCCAAAGACACAGATAAAAAGAGAAAAAAGTCATTGCTTATTCATGTCCTCTCTCTGAAACCGCAGAGTGCAATGTTTTCCACATCAAAGACTCTGAGCCTGGAAAAAGGAAAAAAAACCACAACCCACTGTGGATTTATCTGCCGAAGTCCAGAGGAACTAGTATTAGATTTTCATGATAAAAATGGAACAGGGAAAAAGTACTGAAGGCCCTTCTCGCCTCCTCACATTTAACACGCCTGCCTCGCGAGAAAGCGACGAGACGCCTCTCCCACTGGCACAGATTTTAGCAATCCTGCAAATCAAATTCCTTGTAAGCCCTCACAACAGACTTTAAAAATTCAGGATTACCTTGCATGCCTGTGTTGGCTGGTCCTTCAAATCAGTATTACGGTATCCTTTACACTGTGTGGCACTTTGAACTTTGGGACCGTTTTGACACTCGGGAACTTCTCGCAGCCACCTTATGAGGCTAGTGGGGCTGATAACAGTTTCCCCGTCTTGGTGCTGAAAAAAACTGTGTAGATAATTAACTGGCTTGCTCCAAACCAAACATCCGGGCCAAGCAGAGCTGGAGCCTGCATTCGAAGGGGGAGAGCAGGCCAGGTGAAGGGGAACGCATGACGGGACCTTCAGGCAGGGGAATGTGGGAGGCATGTCTGGAGAAACCAGGATCTGTGCGTGGAAGCAGAGGGCGGGCAATGGGCATGGGGAGGCAGCCTGGGACCCCGGAAGATGTGTAGGGCATTGGACTTCCCAACGGGGAGTCACAAATATCCCTCAAGCTCCAGAGAGCTTTTTCTGGAACGCTCAGGGCAGAAAGACAGCCGTTTATTTCAGGCGCCGTGAGTTGCTTCCACTGCCCTCTGCCTCCACGCACGAGCTGAGAAGCCCAAGGGGGCCCGTGCCCCCAGATATATGTGCACTGTGATAGAGAGCTCCGAAAATGAGACTGTCCTTCCAGACACAAAGGAGTTCTGAATGCACCCCCAATGGTGGGATCTCAGGCAGTGGTGGAGGAGATATTTTGTGACCCTGCCTCCCCAGCTCACAGATCATGCCACTCATTTTGTACTTCTCTTGCTGTTGTGAGCGGTCCTGGAGAGGACACGGCCCCTGGTTGACCTGTGAGCGAGACCCCCGCCATCAGAGCACCCCCTCCCATGCTCTTGCAATGCGGGCTCCTCCTGCCTGTCCCGCTTCCAGAGGCTGCTGCACGGACATGGCCTTGAGATAGTGCTGTGATGGTGAGAACACCCACAGAGAGCCCTGACTGAACCCAGGTAAGGCCTCTAGACCGATGTTGAAGATCTGGCCAGCTGGTGCGGAGATCTACTCATCTTGCCGCCGCCCGAGACAAGCCTTGTAGGTAAGTTCCGTCGCTTAGTAGACCTGCCATCTCCCAATCTAGGGTGGCCAGCCTCTGTCTCCTGCATCTCTCTACCATCCGTGTGTCCGCGTGCAGGGCCAGGCTCCCAGTACCCCTGGGAAGCTCCCTCTGTTATTTCATTGTGGGGTCCTCACGGGACATACATTTTGTTAGGTTGGGGAAGACATATCCAGTGTGGTTTCCCCTCCGCGATTTAGTTAAAAGGAACATCTGAAAACTAATCCATTGTCTTAATCCAAGGCTCCAGTGACTTTTACCTACACAAGTCAAGACTTAGTTACAGCTCCTTAAGGGAGCAATAAGGGAGCAATCACTATGCAGTTTCTCTTTCTTCTTTGTTACACACTCGCTTCTAATTTCCTGCACACTCTCTTGGGGATCCTCAGAAGGGAATGAACTTCCTTTATCTTCTATTGCTTAGGATTAAGTATAAAACTCCACGAAGCAAGAGATTCCCCGCCCCCGGCCCCACAAAATACACCTTGAGGCCACAGAGGAAGATCATGGGCAGCCTGCAGGCCTCCAATCCTACCTATGGTAACTCTGATCTCCCCACCTGCCCAAAGGGAGCAGCCCCTTCTTGGTTGAGCAAGCAGCCCCCCGATCTGGTTTCCAGCCTCTCCACACCACATATCGTAGAGATCGTGGAACACAAACCCAAGACTAGGAAGATGACTCTGAAAGGTACCTAAAAGCTTCCAAGAGCTTCCTTCCCCAGGATGTGCAACCCAAGCACATTCAGAGAATATTCACAAGGAAGCCAGAAGGGACCTTGGGGATCTTCAAGTTCAACCTCTCCTTTTTACAAATGAGGAGAGAGAACCAGAGAATGGAGGAGACTGGCTCAAGGCCATGCAGCTGGGGGACACGGTAGAAGAAAGAACCCAAAGGTGAAATAAAGATTTCCTAAGGACTGGAATATAGTTCCGGGTACATTCCCGCTCCTCGTGAACCTATGTTGTCTATGCGGAGACAGCTGCCTTACAGCTCACACACGAACCCTAGACATCCAGAGCAGCCTTTACTGCTTGCCCGTATTCTTTTACTTCTCAGGAGAGGCTCACAATCTGCCCTGTTTAGTACAGCAGCGGCCACTCACCATGTGTGACTATTAAGAACTTAAAATGTAACTGGTCTGAACTGAGATATACTAGATTTTTGAAGGATGGAAGAATATAAAATATCTCATTGATAATGTTTTAATCTTCATTCACGTAGAAATGATCATCTTTGGGGCATATCGAGTTAGATAATTTACACGTTTAAGATTAATTTTACATTCTAATGTGACTGCCAGGAAATTCTAAATTATGCATGTAGCTTGCTTTCTGTCTCTATTAGTGCTGTTCTAAAACATAAGAAGTCACAAATCTCAGACAAATACAAAATGAACACATATCAAGAATTTTTGAAGGCTCTTTAATTAATGAAGGAACCAATAAGATATTATGACCAGCACAAAAGATGTATGAAAAGATAAGCTATTTATGGGCAAATTAACAACAAAATATTAGAATACATTTTCCTGGTTAGATATAAAACTGGTTAATGTCCAACCAAGGACATTTATATACCTGAGACCATAAATCTTAGCTAAGGGCTTTCTGTTCTAATCAATAGAAATTATCTGTATCTCTCCTGGCCAAAAATATACGAATTAGCAGGTGATCTCAATGTAAGTCTGGGACTTCTGATCAATAGGAAACAATGAGCTGCACTACATTGCACTGGGCCAATGTTTCCAAAAGAGATATAATGCAAACCACCTTGTAACTTTAAAATTTCTAGTAGCCACATTTCAAAAAAGAAACAGGTGAAATGAATTTTAATAATGTACCTTATTTCACCTGGTACCTTCAAACTATTATCACTTCCACATGTAATCAACATAAAATTATCAATCAAATATGTTACAATTTTTTCTCCAACTAAGTCTTTGAAATCCAATGTAGATTTTTTTCACCAATGGCACATTTCAATTCAGACCAGCTATGTTTTAGGAGCTCCATCCCCACACCTGGCTCATGGCCGTGGTGCTGGATAGCACAACTCGAGCCAGTCCTCAGGTGGTCTTCAGCCTGCTCTGATACCAAAAGGATTGAAAGGCAGCCGTCTACCTCACCTGCCCGATTTCCAAGTGTTGGATTTGTTTGTTTGTTCTGGCGGTACCCAGATCTTCCTGTGCATTAGGTGGGCTCTGGGGATGTTAGGAATGGGCACGTTCATGCAGTGGGTCCGAATGCGGGCTGTGGAGGCAGAGCGTTGGGACAGTTTTGGGAATTTGGGATGATTGAATACGATGACGTCTGCAGCCGCTCGCACGGCGTCTGGAACCCAGGAAATGCTCGGTCAGGACCAGCCCCTCCTCACACAGCTGCAGATAGGCTGGCGTCCCCCACTGAGGCAGAGAAGAACGCGGATGAGTCATCTGGACACACAGAATGGGGCTCACTCACTCCTACCCGGGCTAGAGGCTGAGAAGCCTTTCCAGAAACTTCCCACGCTTGTAGTACGTACTCACGCAGAACTCTCCGTAGCCACCGGTGGAGCTCCAACGCTCAACTTCCTCCTCTTACTTCTCAGAAAGGTCGAGAAAGGGAAGAGCAGCTGCTAAACTTCCTCGGGCAGACCAAGTCCCCTAAGACCCAGGAAGCACCCAGAAGGACCGGCTGCCCTGCCCATTCCACAGGTCACCTGGAGGTGACCCACAGAGCCAACCCTTCTCCCCACTCTCGGGGGCAGTGCATCTGCTAAAGGGGAGGAAGTGAGGCCACGGAAGGCTCAGAGGGGGCCACAGCCTTCCGTCCAAATGCACACACAGGGAGGTTTTCTAATATAGCCAGGCCTGACCTTCGGGCATTTCTGCTATCCCAGCAGTTCACAGCCCTTGCCTGTGCTGACTGACCAGTGTCCCCGCACCCCCAGTGGTGAGGTACGTGGTCAGTGCAGAGAGGATGACCTGGGGACAAAGGCGGCCCTCACTGAGCCTCTCGGGAGCCTCCAGCTGCCGGGAACTGTCCCACCTCCAGGCTTTCCTATGTGCTACCTCCCTGCCAGGTATGCCCTCCTTCCCTTTGTACCTCTTTTCTTGTCCCGCCTCTGCCAGATTAAACAGCAAACCAACCCAGCCCTCCTGGGGAACTTGCCTGACCCAGGCCTTGGAAGATGGAGCCCCAAAGGCAGTACCGCTCCACCGATGGGATTCGAGGTGGTCACCGGAGCCCCAAACAGCTAACCACTGGTTGACCCGTGACTTCCGCGTCCCAAATGGAAGAATTCAGCTGGATCAATCAGATCGCTGTTTCTTGCTAGCATTTGAACTAATTCCGTAAATTATGGCCAGGTAGTGATAAAACACACAAAGACAAAACAGAAAAAAGAAATGTAGAAGTGTATCTAGATTCTAGGCTTGAGGCCTATGACAGCCATTTCGGGGTCATTTCCAAGCTGAGGAGCAGGCAGAAAAAGCTGATCTACAGAGACACAGAGGAAATGAAAATGAAAGAGAGAGAGAGAGAGAGGAGGGGAAAGAGAGGAAAGAGGGGGTTGGGGAACCACTGGGCCTCTGGTCTTTCCAGTATCCTGTTCCAGTTCAATAACCCAGGGCTCCATAACTCATTTCCTGAGCTTGGGGTTCCGTGACATTCCTCAATCCTTGCTGTAAAAGTTTCTTTTTCAGTTTAACTAGTTTGAAGAGATCTCTATTCCTTGAAGCCAAAAGAGCCTTGGCTGGAATATTCTCCTTTGAGACTCAGACTGAATGACCGCCTCTCTCCCCCCAGCTCTGCAGGCGTGCAGCCCCAACATGGCCGCCCGCTGTCACGGCACTTGGCGCGCGTTCTCTCTCTCTCTCTCTCTCTCTCTCTCTCTCTCTCTCTCAGACTCCTTGAAGGAGGGGCTTCTCCTCCTTTCTTAGTATCCTCAGCATCCAGCATGGAGCTGACTCAAGATCTGTTGCCTCATACATGATTGTTGGCCGAGAGAATTGAATGTGCCTGTGTTTTCAAGCTCCAGTAAAAATTTCTTATCTTTGCATACTTTTTATTTTTTTTAATTTTTTTCCCCAAATATGTTTATTTTTTCAGTGTTACAAGATTTATTGTTCATGCACCACACCCAGTGCTCCATGCAATACGTGTCCTCCTCAATACCCACCACCAGGCTCGCCCAACTCCCCACCCCCTCCCCTCCAAAACCCTCAGTTTGTTGCTCAGAGTCCACAGTCTCTCATGGTTCATCTCCCCCTCTGGTTTCCCCCCATACGCCCCAACTTTGCATACTTTTTATAGTTTATAAAACATGCTCATTCCCAGGCTTCTAGCTTACAGATGACCTAAACAACCTGTGTGTTTCTTAGAAGTTCAGTGACTTGCTTGACAGTACATAGTTGGGGACGTGCCTGGGACTGTACATCGGGTCCCCTGAGTTGCAGTATTCCTGCACCCATAGCCTGTACCCTTGCATTTACCACCACCTTTATGAAATGGGTTGTGTGATCCCCAAAATACCAAGGCAATTCTCAAAGACATCTTTTAGTCCCACCTCTGAGAGCCCTAACCTCGCTCTAGGGACCGATCAGTGAATCTAGGGCAAGGTTTTAAAGGACATCGGCTCTCTGGAATTAGGGCAGCCCTGGCCTCTCAAAGCTTTGCACCAGCCCTTGTCTCCCTGGTGCTCTCCTGGGCCTGTAACCCCTCACAAAAGCATGCGAGTGGGGCCCCATCTCCACGGTGTCCCCAGTCCCCAAATTCCCCCTCGACTCACCCAGCTCATCACCAAAGAATTCCCGGCGACTCCCGCCCAACGCGCCATTTCTTAGCCCCCCTGAGAACGCTGCAAGTTCTGGGAGCAAACGGCACCCCTTCCCTGCTCCCATTCACCACTTTCCCCCTGAAAGTGTTAACGTGTGGGATGTCAGTTCCTCAAAATGTTCTCCTTTAATCCATATGCTCCTAATAAGAGATCAGTTCTCTGCAGGATTTTAAGTGGAATCCCCAAATTCTTAATGTTCACATTTAGGGGATTTTTTTTCCTACATGTAAGATACTTAAAACTACTGGGTACATCCCAATAATTAATATGATACGAATTATTTTAGCATTTTGGTAAAACTTAGAAAGCTATTGAATTTGTCGAAATGGCTTTTTCTCATATTCAGCACTCAGTCATGTGTTATTTTTGACAAATGCAAAATGTTTTTGGAAGCCCTGTATGAGGGGGGGAAAAAAGATCCCCAGATTGCGATAAGTACTTTGTCACGCTCCACAAAAGCAGCTACATTTATTTTTCCATTGTTGTGAAATTCACATAACATAAAATGAATCCTTTTTAAATGAACTCTTCTGTGTTTATCGTAAACACCGCAGTGGCTTTTAGTCTATTTACAGTGATGTGCAAATACCACCTCTATAATGGAGGTCACAGCATTTTCATAACCCCAGAAGGAAATCCCTGACCCATCAAGCAGTTTTCTCCATTTCCCTCTCCCTCCAGCCTCCAGCCTCTGGCAGCCACCAACCTGCTTTCCGTCTTTGTGGATTTTCCTATTCTGGGTATCACACGCCCCTGGAATCAGAGAACATGAGCCCTTTGATGTCTGACTTCTCTCGCTTCACATGGGATTTTCAAGGTTCACCCACGGGGAACATCTGTCAGTGCTTCGCCCCTTTGAGGCTGAACACGTTCCATTGTGTGGCTCTACAGAGCCTGCCCCAACTCCTGGGAGGGGACACGGAACCCATCTACCAAAGCAAGGCATGTCAGAGAGCTGGTGGCCCTCCTTACAACACCGCAATAAGATAGTTGAATTTGTACGATCTCAGTGTGACTATGTGAGTCTGCGCTGCACGTGGCTTCCTCCTCTCAGCCAGGCACCTGCACCATGTCTCATGATCACAACACTGTGAAGTGGGACAGACCCAGAGAGATTGAGGACCTTGTCCAGTGGCCAGCACTGCCAACTCCCGACTTCCCCCTCACTGTGCGGCTTCTAGATTCACATTCTCTCCTTGGCTCCTGCCTTAGTCCAGTTGGGCTGCTATGATAAAATACCATAGGCGGGGACACTTATAGACAGCAGAAATTTATTTCTCATGGTTCTGGAAGCTGGCAGTACTAGATCAGGGGGCCAGCATGATCAGGTGAGGGTCCTCTTCCGGGTTGTAGATTTCTCCATGAATCTTTACTTGGTGGAAGGGGCGAGAAAGCTCCGTGGGGTCTCTTTTGCAGTAATTGCACTCATGAGGGCTCCACCCTCATGACCTGTGGACCTCCTAATATCATCACCTTGGGCATTAGGATTCAACATATGAATCTGGGGATGGGGTCGGGTGGAGAGACACAAACACTCAAACTCTAGGTTTGCAGCTTCCCCATTGCATCGTCTTGAGTAGTGCTTCCCCTGGATTACACACTTCACCAAGTCCCTCTTCTGTATCCTCAGGTGACAGTCCAAAGCTCTCAGCCTGGTCTCATTTCCTGCCTCTTCCCACCTTGAGCCGTGCAATCCAGCAATACTTAACTGCTTCCAGTGGACAGAATATTCAGGGCTCCTTCGCATATGCTGTTCCCTTTGGCTGAAGGTCCTCCTTGTTTTTCTCCCTGGTGGACACCTCTTTATCCTCTGAGTCTCAGTTTTGGTGTTACGGCTCGAGCTGGCAGGCAGAGACCCTGCCTTCCCATCTTGGCCTCCCTAATACCCAGCATCGCACTGCCCCTTGACCTCCAATACGTGTTCCCCGAATGAAGCTGTACCCTATCCCTGGCCAGCCCCCGAGGCAGTTATCCAGACCTGGAGGGAGGTCTTGGGACCCAGGGCCCAGGGAAGCCATTGTGAAAGGCACAGGGTCTGGAGGGTAGTTGTGCAAGGCATGGTGGGGGCCGGGAGAGGTTGGAGTGCCCCAGTTCTCTTTGTAGAAATGCCAGTAGAATGTAATTTCCTTTTTCTGGTAAAGAGGGAAAAAAAAAAACCTCTCCAGAACTCTGTGAATCATTCTCTAGGCCATTCCTTTCCCTTTGCTTTTATCTCCCCTGCACTTATTCTGCCTTCTCATTTCCCAGTCCCTGCGTGGGGGATGGGGGGCTGCTTCTGGAAGGTGGGAGAAGGACAACAAGGAGAAGTTGTAGAGGGAGAAAGAAAATCTCACTTTTTTTTTTTTAATCATTGAAGGATTTATTTTGTTCTCTTGAGTTCTGCCCCCTACAAACAAGCACAGTGACTCCATGCCCCGGTGTTTTCCTCACTCTCCGCGTTTTTCCCCTTTCTTGGGAAATTTTCCTGGGATGGGGCCATGGTTAAATGCTAGAGTTTCCCATGCTTTAGCCATTGAGTCGATGCCAGAGAGAGTGGGCGTGTCTACACGAGCACAAGTGAGCAGTAGCTGGGAAAAGAGTATCTGAGGAGCCAGAAGACAAAACTTGTTGGGGAAGAGCCTTCAGTGGCGCTCTCCTGGCCAGGGTCCCTGCTCTCAGGCCCCCCAACCCCCCCATGCTGCAGCCATGTCCATCTATTCAACATGACTGTAGGAAATCCTCTTCCTCAAGCTTGTCTCAGATCAGGCAAAACCACTGGAACTTAGGAAAACATTGCATTTCCATGACATTTAGTAATTCATCGATCCTTCTGTTTAGTCGATAAATATCAATTAAAAACCCTTCATACTCCAGGCAGTGTGCTGGACCCTAAGTCTGCCCCGAAGAACCTGCCTCATGGGAAAATAGACGTCCCCCTACATCGCATGTACTTCCTGCCTGACGTCTGCCTGCCTGTCCTGATTCTTCGTGCTGAAGAGTTTACAGATCCCTAGTTCAGGGCATGTGTTTCATGGGTGAGGGAAGAAAGTTCCAGAGATAGGTAGAATGCAACATCTTCTACATCAATGGGGGCCAGGAGGCAATGCAAGGAAAAGAAAGCCAGGTCTGGTATAAAGGGCTTGGTTACAGGCTGAATTATGTTCCGCACAAAAGATGTTGAAGTCCTAACCGCCAGTACCTGCAAATGTGACATTATTTGGTAATAGGGTCCTTTTTTTCCTGCCTCTTCCCCCCCACCCCCAGCTTTATTGAGATATAACTGACATATAACACTGTGTGACATTAAGGTATACAGTGCGTTGATTTGATATCTATTGCAAAATGAAGAGAATCCTTTGGACTCTTATTTGGACAATTATTTGAAAACAGGATCATCAAACACTTGACCAAGTTAAGATGATGTCGCTGAAGTGGGCCCTAGTCCAACAGGATGGTGTTATTATGAGAAGGGGATATTTGGACAAGGAGACCGACCCACACGTAGAGGGGGTCCCATGTAAAGATGAAGGGACGGATCAGGGCCATGCATGAACATGTCCAGAAATACTGAAGATTGCCAACAAGCCGTTAGTGTTGAGGAGAAAGGCCTGGAACAGAACCTCCCTCAGAGGGAACCAACCCTACTAACTAACACCTCCATCTCAGATTTCCCACCCCCTGGATTGAGAAGATAGAGCTCTGTTGTTTGAGCCATCCAGGTTGCAGTGCTCTGTAAGGGAAGCCCCAGCCCCCACCGGAAGTCAGCCAGACCCCCGCAGATCCAAGCGGGGCGTGGAGCTGTTGAGAATAGCTCAGACACGTGGAGGAACAATCAGGAGTCCCGGGGGACGCACACATGAGTAAGAAACAGCACTGGGCAAGCCCATGATTCTGGCCAAGGTCTCCTGCAGCTTCCAGACCTGAGGGAGAGTCATGGGCCTTTGGAAAACCTGGACCCCCTCCCCATCTCTGCCCACGGGGACCTTGAGCATCTCCAAAAATCAGAAAGTGACCTCCACTTTATTGAGGGCAGAATCAATTGAAATCACTGGCGGCTTGTCTTCCAGCTGTCAGCTCAGACCAGAATATCACACATGTTCCATCAATAATTCACCTGTCTCAGAAATAGAGTCCCCAGGGATTCCTGGGGAGCTGACTGGTTCCATTCATTATTAAGCGGGCACTTACAGCCTTGCCCCTGGGCGCAGGAGAACCCTGCTCCAGGCTGGATGCCTTTCCCCTTAGCTCCTTCTCCCTGCCCCTCTGCCCTCCGCGTTCATTTTCTTCTTCTCCTCTTTTCTCTGATACCTTCCAGATTTGACAGTTTCTGCAACTCTATCTTGCTGTCCAACACAGACTGAGATGCAAAAGTCTGAGATGAAAGGTGTGTTTAAGAATTCTTTTAGTTCTCTGTCATGCTTAAAGGATTTGTGTGTAGGAACACATACAGGTTTTGTTTGTTGCTTTTTTTTTTTTCTCCCCCAAAATGCTTGTGAATTGTTCCAAGAGGGCGTGTCGGCTAGGCGGCTGGGAGAGGATCACAGCACTCTTTCTGAGGGCTCCTTTCACCCACTAGTTGCCCCACAGCGGCTGGTAACGTGCGTGGTAGGGGAGAGGAGGTGGGGGGCAGGTGTTGGGCTGTGCACTCCGTGTGTAGCAGTCACTGGAGAGATGACACCCAGGGACAGCTCTTTGGACAAGACTAGTGGTCAGCAGCGGTGGTGAGACAGTTTTTGGTGGCACTTCGGGCAATAGACAGGAATGAGTGGTATTTGGAACACAAGAAAATTAACATTGAATTCCTCACCGTGACTGATATGAACACATTGGTCTGAAGGCACAGAGGGCCTCTCCTTGAAGTAACTGGGAGAATTAAATAGAGAAAGAAGGACGGCAGCATCTACGGGGCTGCAGTCAAGGGGCTGGGGACTCAGACCTACTGTACTTTGACATTGGTGTTATTCTGATTTGGAACTCAGAGCCTATAGAAGCCTACAGCATGACTTATATCCTAAATATAGGGCAAGTTTTATTTATTTATTTATTTTAATTTTTATTTTAAAGATTTTATTTCTTTTTTTTCGACAGAGAGAGACACGGCGAGAGCAGAAATACAAGCAGGAGGAGCTGCGCAGAGAGAGGGAGAAGCAGGCTTCCCGCGGAGAAGAGAGCCCATGTGGGGCTCGATCCCAGGACCCTGGGACCATGACCTGAGACGAAGGCAGACACTTAGTGACTGGGCCATCCAGGCGCTTAATGCAGGGCAATTTAAAAAAACAACTCTTGGTCACTGTAAAATATTTATTATTCAGTATTCTGGTGATCTACAGTTAGGAAACACAATGCCCTGGTACGAAATGGTTTAAAAAAACCATTTATTTTGCTCCTGATTTTGTAGGTCAGGAATGTGTGGAGGGCTTGGCTGAATGGCTTATCTCTGTTCTACATGGTGTCATCTGTAGCATCTGGGGGATCCACTACCAAAAGGGCTTTTTACTCTTGTAGATGTCTAGCACATTTTGGGTCTCTTGGTCTCTCTCTTTCCAGGCAGCATCTCATCCTCCAGAACCGGTGCGTGGAGCTGACATTCCCACAGCATGGTGGTCTCAGGGAGGCTGCATTTCTTACATGACAGCTAGCTTCCAAGAGGCAGGAGGTGGAAAAAGGCAGACCATCCAAGGGCTGCCCACGGGGACCTTGAGCATCTCCGAAAATCAGAAAGTGACCTCCACTTTATTGGGGGCAGAATCAATTTCTGGCATTTGGGTCATTTCCACCATGTCATATTGATCCAAGTTTATTTTATGCTGGGGTAACAAGCCCCCCCAGTCTCAGTTGCTTAATACCACTCAAGTTTGTTTCTTAGTCATGCAAAAAAGTCTACTGTGGATACAGTCAGCTTTGAGGGCGGCTCTTCTCCATAGATTGGTTCATTTTTCCAGGGCACTTTGGTCTTAAGGCAACTCTGTATCAACATCTCCATGGGAAGAGAAGACAGAGTTTGCATGCTTCCAGGCAAAATCGAAACAAGTCACTTTCACTCACATTTCACCTGCCAAAGCAAGCTAAGTGGCAATGAAGCATAATCCTCCTGGCCAGAAAGACAGGTGAACCTGCCATATTGGGGAGAAGTGTTGATGTCAATTCTGTCACTTCATTCCTACAGAGGGTGACGTGAGGAATGAAGGAAATCAAAAGTCATCATTGGGATCCACGCAGTCACAGTGAGCAGGGACTTCTAGGAGGCTAGTTAGGCTGGGCAGTTACTAACTCCTGCCCTCCAGCCTTGCGGAGACAATTTTAACTGAGCCTTCAGTTACGGCACATTTTGGAGTTCCCATGTTGTCTTGGTCCTTTCAGGCTGATGTGACAAATGCCATAGACTGGGTGGCAAACCAGCAACGGGAATCTATATCTCACTGTTCTGGAAGCCGGGAAGTCCGAGATCAAGGCACCAACAGATTCAGTGTCTGTTGAGGGTTGGTTTCCTCAAAGACGGTGGTCTTCTCACTTTAGCCTCTTCGAGCAGAAGGATTGAGCAAGCTGTCTCGTCTCTTTCCTAAGGACACTGACCCTGCTCCTGAGGGTTCCACCCTCTCCAACCAGTTACTTCCTCCTAATACCTTGGGAGTTAGGATTTCAACACAGGAATTTTGCAGTGACACAAACATTCAGGCCATGGTGCATGTTTATGTTTAAGGAGTGGAGACTCTTAAGGATTAAATTTAAAAATGCAAACATTCTGTTCCTGTGAAATGAATAGACAGGATGATTTCAAACAACTCACAGAGTGTATTCCAATGTTTGTTTTGCTCCCCAATGCTTTCACCCCTTCCAGCTGTAACCCCAGGACAGCAATAACCCAGAGCCCTGTTCTCTAATAGGTAAGGCCAGAGACGCTCCTGAAAGCCTTGTCCGTGTATTTCGTGCCTCCGCTGTGGCTCTCCGCCCCGCTTCGATTATTCCCTAGGAAGGATGTCAGTGGAGATGAAGGCTCATTCCAACCACAGCGAGCTCTTAGGGCTCAAGAGGGGTTGTTGCGGCTTAAATTGTACATTTTCCACTCTTGCTCCCTTTGGAGAGATTTAAAAACCTCTCACTAGTTTCCAGGCCTGCATGACCTAATGGGGAGAGAGCTGTGCACAATTTAAAAAATGTCTTCAGGGCTCTTGGGAAAGGCTACTTAATCATTAGCCAACCACTTATTTTCTCTTAATCTCTGTAATTACCTTTTGGTAACAAGAGGCAGGAGGAGGGCTGGGCGCCAAACAAACCCAACAGGTGAAACCAATGTTAAGAAGGGGGGCGGGAAAGAAGAGGGGAACACTAGCCAATCAGAATGAGGGAGAGGCGGGGAAGACCCCCGTGCGTCAGCGCCGCCCCTCCCACTCGGGGCTCCGGGGGCGGGGCCAGGTGGGGGCTGGCTGGGAGCCGAGATCTTCCGAGGAGCTGGCTTCTCTGGGTAAGTGAGATTTAAATTTAGCAAAAGTTTCCAGAAAATGTATCCATTCCCTGCGTTACTACAGGAAATGTGCAGATAATAATGCAACCACTGGCTAACGCGTCCTTCACATGCCTACATCAGCCTGAGATTCTGCTCTCATTTGTGAGCTCACTGGCGTGGAGGCTCCTGAGGACAAGGTCTGAGTCAGGTTTTGCTTGATGTGGTAACTCCAGAGCCTCTCATGAGGCCCGGACCTGGAAAGCTCCGAGTCCGTCTTGGCTGACGAAATGAATCCACAAGTTTATTACAGACAAACATATGGGAAAGTGCACAAGGCTGTTTATTCGCAGCACGTGTTCTTATTGCCCAGTCCTTGCGTGTGGACGGCATAGGAAGTAGGGGATGGAAGACAGTGCCTCTGCCTTTCTTTGTCTTTCATGACATTGACACTTCCAAAGAATACTTATTGGCCAGTTGGTTTGTAGAGAGTGTCTCTCAATTTGGGTTTATGTGGTGTTTCCCCATTACCTTTAGACTATACATTTTTGTCAGAAATATGAGAGAAAGGGTCAGATGATGTTAAATTTGAACGTGATTATGATGGTGTCTGATGGTTTTGTCCATATAAAGTTACTATAGTTTTCTTTCTCGATAAGTATCTCACAGAGGGGTATATTGAGACCCTGTGAATATCCCATTTCTCATGACACTCTGATCCACTAGCTTTGGTATCCGTGTATGATTTGATGACTCAACGAATGAACCAGTTATTATGGTGCTGATTGCCAAATGTTGACTTTCTGATTTTCATCCTTCCTTTTGCATTTATTAATATTCTACAGCAAGAAAGAGCTTTCCTTTTTCCCCCATTTATTTGTTTAAATCAGTTTTAACTAATTCTTGTTTGAATCAATAATCTGTGACTATCATGAATTATTCTGATGGCTTAAATTGTCTCTGGTTTGGCCCTTGGGGGCTCTTATGTTTTACTGCCCCTGCCCCAGCCTTGGAATCAACCATTTTCCTAAGGTGCCCTCTTTCCTTTTAGTGGGGAAGGTATTTAGAAACCAAGATCTGGGTCCCAGGGAAGCCTATTGCTACTGGAGTGTCATTGCTTTTTGGCATCCTTACTGAAGAGACCTAGGAAATAATATGTCTCTATACACACGTACACACACACTCACACACTTTCTTTTATACTGATATCTCTAATTCCAATCTAACATCACAGAGCTTCATCTTAATTCTCTCCCTTTCCATATTTATGACTTCTTTGTCCAGTGGCGAAAAACCTGGCTCCTATCATCCATGATATATTGTCTTATTTTCTTAATCCTAGAATATACAGAGAGTAGTTTCAACATTGTTAACCCATCCCTCTGCAGGAAAAAAAAAAGCAAAATGAAACTACTGCCTTGAGTTCGATGTTTACAGATAATTTTTGTCTCTAGCTTCAGGGTAGATGGCTCAAATACTTGCCTTGAAAGATACTCAAAATAGCTGTTCTTGTTTTAACTGGCAAGTTTGGGGTGGTTTGTTTTGCTAGGATTGTAGAATGACTTTGCAAATGAGTGTTTATCACAGGTCCAATGTGAAGAAATCAGGCAGGACCTAAATAACGTCAAGCTCTGGGGAAAGAAGTTTCACCTGACTCTTGTAGAAATAGGCGTTTATTAACTTAGGCACTTCTTGGATGAGTCTAGAAAGAGAAGTACTGGCCTTGGGCCTAATTATGAATGAGGTGAAGTTGACATCCCGTCTCTCTCCTCTCTCCATCATTCCCATCTGATGGGAGTCTCAGCCCCCGGATACTCACTGCTGTCTGGCTCTCCCTACCCTCCTGCTACGGTTTCCCAGGTTTGCTTAGGTCTTCCTTTCAGTCCTCCAATGAATCTCTCTAGTCTCTCATCTGTGAATGACCTGTGAGCCCCTGGGGGGATAGCTGTCTAGTTAAACACATTCACAGGAGAGAGTGAGCCAATTAGCCAGCTAGTTGGGTACCCTCCTCTAGGGTACATGTATACTGCAATTATTAAACTCGGTCCCTGGGGAAGCATAGAAGGGAGATGTCTTTGGACCAAGCCCTTCCTATCCTGACCCCTGACTCCTGCCTACTTAATCTGTGAACTAGAATTGTCCTGCTGGAAAGAGTTGGAGGAAATGCATGTAACGTATGCCGACTTGAAATCATTACAGATCATCTCTCACTTGAATGGCTTAATGCATAAGTAAATACATTGTATTTCTATCCTTATGGTCCTGAATAGTGAGCTTCTGAGCAGTTCCATTCCATTGGTCCTGATTCAGTGGAATGTCTCTACTCTCTTACCACTTGAGTAATACATGAAGCAGTGAGTTGGCTGGAAGAATTGGTCAGTAGAAATGATGGAGATCTCCATGCACTGCTGGTGCCACGAGCACAGGGTGGGATAATATCAGTGACTTTTCAAAGTAAGGAGTTTGAAGAGAACTCCTTATTGAACTGCGGACTGACTCAGGGGCATGGAGCATTTCCTATACGGACCAGCACAACTGCTCTCCCAGAAGGTGGTGGAGTGGGCTTCAGAAGCAGTTAGAAGGATTGACTGTAGGGGCGCCTGGGTGGCTTAGTGGGTTAAAGCCTCTGCCTTCGGCTCAGGTCATGGTCTCAAGGTCTTGGGATTGAACCCCCCATCGGGCTCTCTGCTCAGTGGGGAGCCTACTTCCCCCCCTCTCTCTGCCTGCCTCTCTGCCTACTTGTGATCTGTCTATCAAATAAATAAGTAAAATCTTAAAAAAAAAAAAAAAAGAAGGACTGATTGTAGACTGTGTAACCATTTCTCTGGTTTCAGAAATTACTTTGGGTAGGACAACCTTTTAATGAGAACAGAGCTTCCGTTATAATCGAGATGAGGGTTTAGAGTCATTGAACTTGAATTTTCAAAGAGATACATTAGTCTGTACCCCAGGCTGGCCAGGCAGGGCAAAAACTCCTGATATAATGCCATGGCAGGTAAGAAACGGTGCCTGCCCTTCCAAATCGGTCTCTGCAGCCAATTTCCTAAGTGTCTCAAGGGCAGAGCACGAACAGGGAGCGTTTGAATTTTAGTACTACAGAGATTTCTGGGGGTTACATTACAAATTAATAGGCTGGGACTGAATTTGGAGGGATGATTAAAGTTCCTGGTTGGTCTGTCTTCTGTGGCAGAACTTCTTAACTTGGGGCTCAGGGTTGGGCTTCAGGGGATCCATGCCCTTCCCAAACTATCTGCAATTTTATGTAAAGTCCTGCATTTTCATGAGGGCAGAGGCAGCAGCTTTCCCTGGATTTCCCAAGGGGGCCCTTGACCCCTCAAGGTTAAGAATCTTGATCCAGTTACATAGTTCTGACGCTGAGTCTGCCAAGACAAGCACCGAAGGCGACCTCCACCTGAGGGGTGCCCTCACCCCTCAGGCGGAGGGGTGAACCTCATGGGTGTGTTCAGATTTTTATAGCCCCCTGCCTCCAGCCCAAAGCGTGACAGGAAGTAGGGCACCAGGATGGCTCAAAAGTGCCATCCCCACCTCTGCTCCTGTAGGAGGACTCACTTTCCTCCTCCTCAGAGAACATTCGAATGCAGGTGAGGGACGGTGAAGGAGTTAACTGCCCTCCTTTGTTTTAAAAAGGGACTCAGTCCCAAATAAGTTATGTTCAATATACATCACACTGGGCTGAGATGGGCTTGGGAAGCAAGGCTCAGCGGAACAGCAAGACGTACTCTGGAAGAACAGTGAAGGACAAGAGTGGGAATCATGTGGTATTTGTGGCTGGACGAGGCTGTGAGCTCAGTTTCCTCATCTGCAAAATGGGGATAAAGATCATAGTACTGACTGCGTGGAGTTGTGTGTGAGGATTTAATGAGTTTATACTCTGTGAATCCCTGGAACAGTGCTCAGCATTGGCTGCCAACAGCTCGGAGCTGCCAACATAGATGGTTATTACTACTGTGTTCACCATCAGTTTGATCTTCATAGTGGAATCCATCAGGTCGCTCCGTCAGTGGATTGCTAGTACAGACCCAAATTTTGAGTCCATTTGGGATTCCATAGCAAGGTAGAGAAGAGTTGGGTTAAATAGTAAATGGGTTTGATTCATTTGATTTCAGGAGGCATTCATGGCAGGGGGTGGATGGGCTTGTTGGTCAGGGAAACCCAGCTTCAGCCCCGAGGCTGTGGGTATAGCATTACACAGGGCAAAGTCCCAGCTCGTGTGAAGAACAACAGTCTGATCTGAACGACCGACTTCCCGGGGACCATCTATATTGTAAGGACTCTACAGATACTATCACACTTAGTCATCGCAATAATTCTGTAAGGTCGGCTGGATATACCATTTCACATATGAGAAAATTGAGAATCAGAGAGGCTGAGTCATTTTCTTAAGGTCACACAGCTGACGAGCACACACACTGACCACCGACTCCAGAGCCCACACTCTTGTCTTTGAGACTCAGCTTCCTCTTGATTTCACAATCACCAACCGAGTGGAGAATCAGTTTGTGATGCCATCCAACTTTCCTCTGTTGGCGATATGGCTTATGTCAAGGGATCTGGGGAAGGAAGAGCAATGAGAACCATTGATTTCTTCATCACTTCTCATATTCAGTGTGCTCTCAACTAGTCTCACTTTCCCACACTCCATATTCGACGCGCCGCTCCCCAGTTCTTCCTCTTCGGCTGCCCTGTCCCCCTTAGCGTCCTCACTGTCTTGCCTGTCCTTCCAGGCAGGTAACTGGGGCATCTTTTGGCTCCTTCACCATCAGCCTCCATTTTCAAGCAGTTACCACGTTCTCAGATTTCTTTCCTTTTTTTTTTTTTTTCTTTTAAAGTAGGCTCCACACCCATTGTGGGGCTTGAACGCACGACCCTGAGATTGAGAGTTGGATCCTCTACTGACTGAGCCAGCCATGAACCCCTCAGTCTTCATATTTCAGTCTTCAAAGGGTCTCCCCTTGCTCACCACATTTGCCCTAGTCTGGGTCTCATCACTTTGTGGTCTGGATACCGCAGCACTTCCCCAGTGGACTCCTAGCCTTCAGTCTGTCCCGCTGTGATCCCTTCTTCATGTCTGCGGCATTTCTACAGAAAAATTTGGTCTCATCTTTCCTTTCAGTCCCTCCAGTCGCCTGCGGGATAAAGCCTGAACTCCTTGTTGTGGCTTACAAGGCCACGGTCTAGAGTTTCTGGGAGATTCACCCAGAAATGAGCCACAGAGTTCCCTCTCTTTGGGCGCTATTCCGTCCTCCATGTAGAGTTGGGCCACCAGGTACCCAACTTGCAAAATGTGACCTCACCCCTTTGCCCTAGTAGACTGGACCAGGGGTGGTCCCAGGCCTGGAGCTGTACCAGTCAGGATTCTCTCCTCGAGAACTGGAACTGGGACATTTCCCTGGGCCTGAGTCTGTAGGACACACACTCTGCAGAGCGCTGAGGGGGACAGATGTGCTGTGACCCGTACTGGATAGGGTCTGGAGGGAGAAGGAAGGACAGCAGTTCCTGTCTGCAGAGAGAAGTGGAGGAAAAGATGGAGAGTGAACACTGAACACTGGACTCAACCTGACCTTCTTCCAAGTTTGCGCTCTTCCTGGTATGTCCTTGCCTTTGGGCTCTGAGAGATTTCCCGTCGCTTTATAGTACATTCTTCTCTGTAGCTTAAGCCAACTTCAGTGGCTGTTTATATGCTATCGGAGACCCCACTTTTCCTCCCCACCTCTCCTATGAGCTCTTCCACCTTCCCTCTGTTCTTTCTTTGCATTCAGCTTTTGCATCAGCCAAGAAAGCATGCATTCTCTTACCATTTGTCCCACTCTCATCACTCTGTGCCTTCGGTCATGCTGTTCCTTCTGCCTGGAATCCCTTTCCATAGCTAGTTGGTCTCCAACACTCTTACCCTTTAAGGCTCTGTTCATATATTACTTCTCTTCTGAAGCTTTTCATTCATCCTTCCTGGGGTCTCAAGGCTTTGTGCAGCCCCATTCTGGAACTGAGCCTCCTGACTTTGTGTTTGCTTATGTGTCTGGCCCCCCATGAGACTGTGAGCTCCCTGTGGGTGGGTGCACTCTTCCGCATTTCCTCAGTCCTATTGTCTGCAGCTCAATTTGCAGAATTTCTTGAATATGTTGGTAAAAGGAAGGTCTGTGGCTCCAAGTTCTTGGCTAGTTATCTCAATTGTGCCTTCCCTGCAGAGATGTCATACATGGATGGGGGTGGAGATGCCCTCAGAAGTAGCCCCAGTTATGGAAAGTTATGGAAAGGGAAAGATAGAGGGCCTCGAGGAATCAAACCTGTACCCTCCTCATTCTGGACTTTCCTCAAGGCACCCCAGAGGCTCTGGCATGACCTCGCTTCCTTTCTGGTCAGGAACTCGGCACAGCCCCAGAATATCAGGACCCCATGGCTGACCTCGGGTACCCCCAAAACTTGGCAGAGAGTGGCATTTAACATTGCTGCTTCTCTTCCTCCTTTCAGTATCTTCTTCCAGGCACCTGATTGGCCCACATTGCCTCCGAGCCACCCCTTCCCTTCCTCTTCTCTCCTTTCCCACCCACTGCTACCTCCCACACCCACCTGTGAAGTTCCCCAACCCCCGGTCATCCCACTCCATCAGTATTCTCTTTCAGGACCCATATCCTTGACACTTCACTTCCTGAGTTAATGAGAACTTATGACACACTGTGCCAGGCAGTGAGCTCTATGTTCCCTGAGAATTTGAGCCAGAAGGGGGACCCTGTATGCCAGGCTCCCTGGGCTCGGATCCTGCTAGGAATAGGAATAATAGTGGTTTCTACCTCACAGGATTGTTATAGAATTGAATGCATGGGAAGTACTTAGAATAGCACTGAGCATACAGTAGGTGCTCCAGAAGTTATTATTCACGGGTAAAGGGAACTATTCCTCCAACATGACAGCACATGAGCATCCTAAGGAAGCTAATGATTTGGCCACCCTTCAAATCAATATTATTTTCTATCTGTTCAAACTTTATTTAGGCAGTGGCTTGCAGCCTGTAGCATGCACCAGAGTCATCTAGGGGGCTTTAAAAACAGCTGGGCCTCACCCCCAGAGTGTCCGAGGCAGGAGGTCCTGTTCTGCCTAAGGATTTACATTTCTTTTTTATTTTATTTTTTTAAATTCCTAGTTATTTTATTTTATTGTTGTAAGAATGCTTAACATGACATGAGCTCTACCCTCTTAAACTTTTGAGTGTACAATATAGTACTTTATTATCATGGTACAATATAGTATTATATGCTAATTATAGGCACAGTGTTGTATAGGAGATCTCTGGAACTTACCCATTGTGCGTATGGAGTCTTTATGCCCATGGATGAGTGACTCCCCATTTCGCCCTCTTCCCTGCCCCTGCTGATCTATGACTGTGACTATTTTACCTAAACTCATATAAGTGGAATCATGCAATAGTTGTCTTTCCAAGACTGCTGATTTCAGTTAGCATGAGGTCCTCAGGGTTCATTCATATTGTCACAAATTGCAGGATTTCCTTCTCTCTCTCTCTCTTTTTTTTTTTTTAAGGCTGAATAATATCTTATTGTACTTATATACCTCATATTCTTTATCCATTCACCCATCAGTGGACTTTTAGGTGATTTCCACATCTTGGCTATTGTGGGTAGTGCTGCAATGAACACTGGAGTACTAATTAATATCTTTTTGAGATCCTGATTTCAGTTCTTTTGGATAAATACTTAAAAGTAGGTCATACGGTGGTTCTATTTTCAAGTTTTTGAGGACTCCCCACGCTGTCTTCCATAGTAGCTGCACTGTTTTGCATTCTGCCACCAGTATAAGGAGTTCCAAATTCTTTGCATCTTCGGCCAACATTTGTTGCCACCTATTTTTTTTTTTTTTTTCTAACAGGAATCCTAACAGGTGTGAGCTGATGTCCCATCATGGGTTTATTTGCATGTCCCTGATGGTTTTGTTGAAGAAGCTATCTTTTCCCCATTGTGTATTCTCGGCACCCTTCTCAAAGATCAGTTGACTGTGTATGTGTGGGTATGTGTTATATATGTGTGATTTCTGGCTTCTCTATTCTGTTCCATTGATCTCTATGTCTGTCTTTGTGCCAGTCCATACTTTTTTGATTACTGTAGCGCTGTGACATATTTTGAAATCAGGAAGTGTGATACTTTCATGTTTGTTCTTCTTGTTCAAGATTGTTTTGTCTATTCTTGGCCTTTTGTGGCTCCATATGAGTTTTAGTATTTTTTTTATTTCTGTAAAAAAAAAATGCGATTGGGATTTTGATAGGGATTGCATTGAATCTGTAGATTGCTTTGGATAGTATGGGTGTCTTAACAATATTGTTTTCCAGTTTATGAACAGAGGATGTCTTTCTTTTATTTGTGTCCAGTGTTTTGTAGTTTTCAGTCTAGAAGTCTTTTACCTCCTCAGTTAATTCCTAAGTATATTATTCTTTTTGGTGCTGTTGTAAATGGGATTGTTTTACTAATCTCTTTTTTAGGTAGGTGATTATTAGCGTACAGAAATGCGAGTGATTTTTGTCTGTTTATTTTATGTCCTGTATGTTGATTTTATGTCCTTTACTGAATTCATTTATTAATTCTAACCTGTATGAGTGTATGTGTGTAGTCTTTGGGGTTTACTATATATAATATGTCATCTGCAAACAGACATTTCCCTTTCCTATTTCCTATTTGGGTATCTTTTATTTCTTTTTCTTGCCAAATTGCTCTGGCTAAAAATTCTAGTACTGTATTGAATAGAAGTAGCAAGAATCAGCAAGCATCTTTGCTTTGGTTCCTGATCTTAGAGTAAAAACTTTCAGTTTTTCACTATTGAGTAATATATTAGCTCCGATGAATACATACACAAAAATCCTCAATAAAATATCAGCAAAGTGAATCTAACAGCACATTGAAAAGATCATGCACCATGATTAAATGGGATTTATTCCTGGGACACAAGGATGGTTCAATATATGAAAATCAATTAATAAACTTCATATTAACAGAATGAAGGATAAAAATCACATAATCATCTCAATAGATGCCGAAGTATTTGAATTCAATGTCCTTTCATGATAAAAACTCCCAACAAACTGAGAATAGAAGGAAATTTCCTGAAGATAATAAAAGCCATATAGGATTTACATTTGTAACAACTTAGGAGTGATGCTGATTTGCTGGTCTGGTGACTAAACCTCAAGAACCACTTTATTTAGAGGGACATTTGGGTGGCTCAGTCAGTTGAGTGTCTGACCCTTTGATTTCGGCTCAGGGTCCTGACAACCAGCCCTTAACTGGGCTCTGTGCTCACCAGGAAGTCTGAGTCTCTCTCCCTCTTCCTCTGCCCCTTCCCACCTGCACACGTGTGCGCGTGCATGCACACACACACACACCACACATACACACAGGCACAGAGACACACACACACTCTTTCTCTCTCAAATAAATAAATATATTTTTAAAAAAGCGGGGGGTGGGGGCAACTAGGTGGCTCAATTATTAAGCATCTGCCTTCAGCTCAGGTCATGATCCCAGGGCTCTGGGATCGAGCCCCACATCGGGCTCCCTGCTCCACGGGAAGTGTGCTTCTCCCTCTCCCACTCCCCCTGCTTGTGCTCCCCCCTCTCTCGCTGTGTCTCTGTCAAATAAATAAATAAAATCTTAAAAAAAAAAAAAAAAAGAACCACTTACTTAGAGCCCTGGGTCACAACCTTGGCTGTACATTAGAAACACTCAGACCACTTTTAAAAACACCCAATTCCTGAGCTGCAGCCTATAGAAATAAGTGAAGAACAATCACATAAGGTCAAAGCTATTTGTTCAGAGCTTGCACTACAAGAGAATCAAACACCACTCTCACTTGCACTTGGTAGAGACTCAAAGGCAGGCAAACGAGTGGAGAAAAAGGAAGGCTTCCAGGTATGCCCTGATTGGGGTTCTGGAAATGGGGAAGCTGGAAGTAGGCTAACTAGAAGTGGGGCATCCAATGTGATTGGTTAGGGATGCGTATTTGACTTTCCCTGGTTGATCCTAAGTTGGAAGCAGGAGCTAAAATTAGGAAAGCTGGCAGATTCTGATTAAGTTCTGAGTGTTTGGGACTGACTCCTACAAAGGTCGTGGTTCCGTTTCCTGGGCTGGTTGCTGCAGATGGTGGGTCAGAGTTCTATTGTCATTTAAGGTCTGACGGTTGTCCATTTGTATTCAGTCTCTCAACCCAGACAGGTTAAATTAGAATTGCTAAGAGCAGGCTTATAAAACACACACACACATACACACTTTTTTTTTTAATGCTCCAAATGATTCCCATGAGAGCCAAGGTTAAGAAGCATGGTTTGTTTTTTTTTTTTTAAAGATTTTATTTATTTGACAGAAACATAGCCAGAGAGGGAACACAAGCAGAGGGAATGGTAGCGGGAGAAGCAGGCTTCCCGCAGAGCAGGGAGCCCGATGCGGGGCTCGATCCCAGGACCCTGGGATCATGACCTGAGCTGAAGGCAGACGCTTAACGACTGAGCCACCCAGGCGTCCCAAGAAGCATGGTTTTGAGAGAGAGCCTGAGCACTCTGCAGCGCAAGGGTGGAGAGTGGAGGTGGGCCGGTGGTATTGCTCTTCCTCTCTTCCCTTCTCCCTAGGAACGGATCCCCTGTGTGAAGTAATTCACCTCCTAACAAGTTAGTGATCATCTCTGTACCTGGAGGCACCCCAAATGATGGGTCCTCACCCCCAGTGCAGAAACTTATTAAAAATATGACAGCTGGCAGGATTCGTCCTCTGAGCCTCTCTCATGGACGGGCTTCCACTGAAACTAGAAGAAAAACCAAACTCACCAGGAAGCCCCTGCTGATTCCCTGGCCTGCCTCCTGCCCCTGTTCTCTAGGTCTCCACACTCTCCCTTTCCACCCCCAGGCCAGCCTGTTCCTGCCACAGGGCAGGGCCCTCTCTAGGGACAGCGCTTTCTCTCCGAGAAGCCTCCCCCAGGGCCCCTTGCCAGCGCACTTCTCTGGTCTCTCAGTCCCTTCTAGTTCTGTTGCTTTTTTTTTTTTTTTTAAAGATTTTATTTATTTATTTGACAGAGAGAAACACAGTGAGAGAGGGAACACAAGCAGAGGGAATGGTAGCGGGAGAAGCAGGCTTCCTGCCGAGCAGGGAACCCGATGTGGGGCTAGATCCCAGGACCCTGGGATCATGACCTGAGCCGAAAGCAGACACTTAACGACTGAGCCACCCAGGCGCCCCTGTGTTTTTATTTCTAAAGATTTTATTTATTTATTTGACAGAGAGAAACACAGCGAGAGAGGGAACACAAGCAGAGGGAATGGTAGCGGGAGAAGCAGGCTTCCTGCCGAGCAGAGAGCCCGATGCAGGGCTCAATCCCATGACCCTGGGATTATGACCTGGGCCGAAGGCAGACGCTTAACGACTGAGCCACCCAGGCGCCCCTAGTTCTGTTGTTTTATCTTCATCCCTTATTTGTCGGAAATCAATCGGTTTAGATGTGTATTGCCTCTCTCTCCCAACAACAGTACAAGCTCCCCAAAGGCAGAGACCTTGTCGGTCAACAAGACATAGATGTATTCTTAGTGCTCGAAACATGACAGGGGCTCAGGAAACATTTGTTGGGGGAGGCCAGGACTTCACTCTTAAGCCAGCCCTCTGTCGTGTACTCACCTGACTTTGGGCCAGTCACTTCAGCCTTTCTGAGCCCCAACTTTCCTGTCCGTCAGAGGGAGAAATGATACCTTCCTAGGCTTTCTTCCAGAGCTGCTGTCCTGGTCCCATCAAATTTCAAGGAATATAAGCTGAAAGGTGCTATGTACTGTGGGAGATGCTGTCATTACATCGGCATTTCAAAAGGGCCTTCACCCAACATGGTGGCTTACATGTGTAAGAGCAGACTGGGTGAAGGTGGGGATGTTCTGAGAGAATCAGGCTCTTCCAGGTCCTCAAAGGCTGCCACCGAATCATCTCTGACTACGCCTGGAGCCCGTGAATGGGCCACCGTCCCACAGCCTCTGTATCACGTGTGACAAGGGTGCTGTCATTTGGGGGGGGGGGTCACTGGGGTAAAATCAGTTGACTCGGGAGTTTGGGTGTGGCAGCCAAGTGTGCTCCTCTCTCTTTGGCTTTCAGGAGAACTGGGGGGTGCTTAGGGCCCTGCCGGCTGCCAGCTGTCCACCTTTGTCTCCACCATGGCGTTTGCTCCAAGACCACATGTTGACAGGCCTGCTCCCAGCCAGCGACCCGCGTGACAGAGATTCTGGGGTTGGGCACACCTGCCCAGTGGGCAGCCTTTGCTTGGGAGCTGCTCATTGCCCGGCCAAGACCTACTGCCCTCTGAGGCTGTTGTGTCTAGTGTCGCTCCCTCCCGCTGTGCTTTCTCAGGTGGCAGACCTGCCCTGTGGCTTGAAACCTCTCCCGCTGACTCCTACTGATCGCGCCCCTATATCCTTTACAGGTGTTTCCTGGAACATGCTGAGGGTGCATTGAAGCCCATTTTACTTGTTTCTTTTAAAGATTTTATTTGAGAGAGAGAGCGTGAGCAAAGGGGGAGGGGCGGAGGGAGAGGGAGAAGCAGACAGGGCAGGGGGCCTGATTCGGGGCTCACTCCCAGGACCCTGAGATCATGACCTGAGCCAAAGGCAGACGCTTAACCGACTGAGCTGCCCCTAATCCCATTTTGGTATCTGCCTCTGAGAAGACACACTGACACAGAAGAGTTAGAGACAACTCTTTATTTCTCCCTGTAGCCACAACCTCCTATTTTTGATTTAGGTCCTGTAACAGCTTGCAAGGTATGAAAGTTTAATAAAGGAATCATCGATTAGGAAACACCCTGTCTCCTCCTCCTTTAATGGGGTCTGGAGCAGGCTTACCTGATGGAGTAAATAATACTCTCCTATTTCAGGGCTGAGTGAGATGGCCCAAGGGCTTCTGGGTGAGAAAGGTCATGGAAATCACAGAAATGCAAACTTTGGGAAATCCCTTCTTTTTAAAATCCCCTGTGGACATATGCATCATTGCCCTCGAGGCCAGCACATCCTACGAGGAAAGAAGAACTTGGCAGAGAGGATTGGAAATGAAGACAGGGTTGCCAAGTAGGACTAATCAATGACAGGATGCAAGGAGAAGTTAGGGAGGACGAAGTAGCAGTGCACTTAGGAGGAAAATGTGCTTGGTGGACATTATCCAGGAACAATTCCCACTGATCAACTGAAAGTATGCAGTAAGCACCTAAGTGCAGAAAATACTGCTTGAAGGGGGTTGTCCAGAGCAAGTGAGAGATGGGACCGCAGGCCTTTCTGGCCCATCTGGAATTTCCTGGAAGAAGTGGGGGTCCCTATGGATATGGGTCTCCTTGTCATCACATTCTTCAACCAAAACACCTCTACCAGGAAAGGTCTGCCTCTGGAAACCAGGTCTGAAACTGCTACTGTAGTTTCCCCCCTTCCTGTTGTCCTCAGAACAATGGAAACCCAGAGAGGTTGTATGACTTATTCAAGGTCACACAACAAGTTCATAGCAAAGGTGGATGGGATTAGAACCCAGCACCCTTAATTTTAGTCCTGTTCTCTTTCTGCTTCATAATGTCATCCCCTCAAGGAACTTACAGTCTCTGTGTCAGCTTGGACATAATCTGGAAGCTTCGTTGGGAAATACCTCAAGCAGACGTTCAGGCTGGGTCAGTGTGTCCATTGCCTGTTCAGAGGAGATACCAAAGAGATTTCCCTGCATTTCCTTCAAGTTGTCATTTATACAGATATTACTTCTATTTCCTCATGGATATTTAAATCCGTCATTCAACAAATGTTCTACAGGCGAGGCAGCGTTAACTGATGGAGGGAGCATGCGTTTGGGAAACAGACAGGTCCAAGGCTGAGCCCTGACTCCTGCACCAGGGCCTCAGATGAGCTCACATGGTCTTTCAAAGCCTCCGTTTCTTCCTCTGTGTGTGCGGACAGCCTCTGTCACAGGTTGCTTTGAGGACTAGAAATGACACAAGTGAAGCACCGAGCTGGTGCCCAGCACGCTGTAGGTGCTTTGTAGCCTGTAGAGAGCATAATGGAAGGGTGAGAACCCTTGTTCTGTGACCCTCAAGGAGTCAGTGTAGAGGACAAAACAACACATGCGGCCGTTAGGGGACAGTGAGCCGCTAAGATGAGGGAGAAGTAGGTGGGCTCAGAATGAATCCCCAACCACAGTTTAAGGGGAGGAGGGACTTGCCTTGGAATTTAAGGGATGGGTGGTGGTTGGGAGGGGAAGGTTCCATGAAGAGGGGATCAGAACATGGGCAAAGAGGCAGAGGAAGAAGAATCAGAGTCATGGAATTATCGGGAATGGACGTTAGTAAATGACTTAAGTATCAGGAGAAGCTTTAGAAACGCATGTTACTGCTCCAACAGGAAGGGAAATTCTGGAAATAGTTCATTGTTCTTGATGAGGCCTCAGATGATATAAGAGCTGAGCAAGGAGTAAACCCCGGGTTTTCTCATTTTTTGTTCCTCCGGGCCCTTTCCCGAGCTCTTTAGGGCTGCGGAAACTGAGAGCCAAGGGGCTTAAGTGACTTCCCCAAAGTCACACATCTGGGAAGTGGCAGAGTTGGACCCAAACCATCCGACCTCCCAGACCTTCCGTTCCTTCCAGTTTCACGTCTCTTTGGTTCCTCTGTCGCGTCAAAGGCAGGACGGGGCAGATAGATAGAAATACTAAGCCATCAATCTTGAGACTGCAGCTTGGAAAAATAGCCCCTCTGACAGCATTCTTCAAACTCAGTGCACTCTGAAATCATCCAGGGAGCTTTAAAGAAGAGAAATGTGGTTGTCAGGCTCCGGCACCGCGCTCCCATCAGTCTCTCAGGCAGGGCCAGGCTGCAGCCGTTGAAGGTCCCCCCAGGTGGTCCGGTGAGGCCAGGAGCGCCAGTCTTCGGGCTGGACTGTGCGGCACACCTGCTCCGGCCTCCGTTGGCGTTTCTCAGAAGAGCTCCTGAACGGCAGGCCATCTGTGTCCGCCACAGGCCCTTCTGCGGTCCCCTCCTCGGCAGGCGAGCACCTCCTCCCTCCCTCCCTCCTTTTCTGCCATATTGCCTCTTGATTTGGTCTTGGTACTCGTGGCGGTGACTAATTAATCCTCCCAGAACAATCAGAGGAGACCCGATCATGGGTGAGCCATCTGGAGATCCTTTTTGGTTAACTTGGACTCTGGGGAGGCTGAGGGGAAGAAAGTGGGAAATGACTCATACTCCAGATGAAACGCCAAAATTGCACTTAATTTCAGAAGGGTTGTGGTACTTGGGCTGTAGCTTTGCCTCCCGTCTCTCAGTGGTTCTGCATGGCCCATTTTCTCTCCCTGTACCCCCATGTCCATACTCACCACCCTGTGTAGGGAGGCACAGGCTCTCGGGGCCATTCCTGCCCCAGTTTACAAAGTGACTCTGGTGTTCCTCCAACAATGTAGGTCTGTAAAATGCTTTAAGGACTAGCGGGAGATCTCCCACAGTGGGATCTTTTACTGTAGTGTTCTCTTTTATAGATGGGAACAATGGAAGGAGTCGATCCATCACAGATATTTATTGAACATTTGTTTTGCATAAGACTGGGCTAGTTTTACAGTCCTGCCTGTACATCCCCTTGCCTGGGGCGGCTACGCATGTTGGTTGCAAATGGCGCACAGCACCACCCTCTCTGGAGAAGTGTCCTCAGCCAATTGGCGCCTCATCACCCAGGAAATGGCAGGTTTTGCGGCGGGGGAGGGGGGGTGCTACAGTCCATGACTGACTTGGAAGTACAAGATGCCAACCCCTTGACTCAAATGGGGTATGGCTTATGCTTCTCAAAATCATGGCTTAGCCTTGACCTGAGCCACATCCTTGCTTAGCAAGCTGTCCTTCTCTGAGTCCTGCCTTCCCCCAAAGCCTTCCCTCAGGGCCCGGCTACAGTGGGATAAGATTTAAGGGGCTAGGAATTGTTATCTCTTGGCATGCATTCTTATGCCAGGGACCCTCAGGCCACCACTCAGGTAGCAGAATTCTTGGGAGAGAGGGCAGATTCTTCAAGAACAGGGGGTCAAATTCCTGTCCTCTGATTTTTAAGGAGACATTCCTAAATCTCAGTAGAGAAGCAATAACCTTAAAAGTCTTGACTTTAAATGCTAGGACCAGGGCTGGAGGGAGAAAAGGAGGGTCCTGTGGATTTCCAAAGCTTCTGGAGGAGTGCTTCTCACCATCCCCCACCCCCCTTAGAGAGGAGGCACCCCAAGCTCTGAGAGGCTGAGCCACTTTTCTTGGGATTCCACGTGCAGCCTCTCGCCCCTCCTTGGGCGCCCTCACCCGGCTGCTCCAGAAAGGGAGCTGCAGCAGCCCCCCGGGAGTGGCGGAGGGCAAAGCGGAGGGTGGCTCTATTTGTAATACAGGGAGCACGTTCATTCATCCACTCACAGCTTCATTTTCTAGTTCCAGAGGACGATTCCTCCCAGACTTCCAAAAAGAAATGGCTTTTGCTTCTTTTTTTCTTACCTCTTCCTCACAGCCCTTAAGCCCTTAAAAGCTGTCAATTGACCTTGGTTCTCCGGTTGCATTTGTTCAGGAAAGCAGCCGCGGGGAATAAAGCGGAGCCCTCAGGCTTTCCAGTCAGATAACTTTGGATTTCAATTCCAGTCTTATCACTTACTGGCCCAGTGACCTGGGATAAAGTCATGTAACCTTTCTATATCTCAGGCGGTCCCTGTGTAAGTCAGGGTCCCCGAGAGCTGGGTGGGGAGCAGGCAAGTGAGGAGAAACCTGCAGGGTGGTCTGCCACGTGCCTAGGTGCCCATGCGTGTCGCTGGGTGTCCCCGACATCAGAGGAGGCGACACTGCCCTCCTGTCACTCTGCATTAAAACCACACGTGTGCGAGCCCATGAAGCCTTGGCCTGCTAGCAGGACCTCTGCCAGGACGGCAGACCCCATGCACTGCCAAGCGAGGTATGTCCTTCCTGACCCCCCCCACCCCGTCCTGCACCAGGGATTGGGGTGAATGGCACAATGCGTCGTCAGAGGAAGGCGCAGCCTACAGAGAACACAGATAACCAGAGACGAGGGACCGCGGGGGGCCAGATTCTCCAATCAGCCCTAGAAAGGTGTGTGCAGGGCCTGCAGTTTGGGCTGTGCTCCACGAAGAGCACAAGTTTCCCTTCCTGGAGAGAGATCTGAGGAAAGGCGCTTTATCATTGGCCAAGACCTAGGTGGCTCGGACCAGAGGTCTGGGGGGCGGGGAGGGGCGGCCGAAACCAGTGCACAGAGAGTGTGGTTCCCGCCTGAGAAGCCACAGTAGGCTCCAGGCTAGCCCTTCCCCTTCCTCTGGGACCGGAGAGCCTTGGAAGAGGAGGTGACACTGCCCTCCTGCCACTCTGCATTAAAATCACACACAACCACACCTTGAACACTTGGGACTGGATCCCAGGCTGTCTTTCTGAGAAGGAGAGAGAGAGACAGATTGCCTAATACCAAGTAAAATGAAGCTCCGGGATTCTGGAAACACTCACAAAGCAGAGTCAGCTCGTTGCAGAATCCCAGGTTTCATTTGGGATCAAATAAGCCTCTCTCTTCCTGAGAAGTGAGTTGAACTAGAAGTGCTTTATCTTGACTCGGGTGATAGAGTGACGGGTCTGGGTGATATCAGATGACTAGAGGCTGGCTCCCGTCAGGATTTTTATTTACTTCTCCATCTTCCTACAAAGCCGAGGGTCGGTGCAGCCGGTGGATATCGTGACCCCGCTGACAGTTCTCCGGAAGGAGGGACGGGCCCTGCCAGCGGGTGAGTCAGGCCCGGCCCCCATCACCTTGCTTAGCACCCACGGTTCCAGGGTGAGTTAAGGTGAATTATTGTCTCCGCTCTGGAATAAGATGACTGAGCAGTGAGATCCAAAGCCTTGCTCTGAAAGGAACAATTTATTTAAAAATAAACATTTGCCTGGGAAGAGTGGCGAAGGCAAGCAGCTCGCATTTCCAGTGTGGCGTCTAGACAGAAGCCCTTGTCCAAGGGGAGGCAGTGAGACACGGAAGAGGCTGTGCCCAGCCAGGTGGTGGGTCTCCTCCCCCCGCCCCGGGGGGCAGGGGGTCAAGGCCTCACCAGGCTGCGATGATGAAGTGTCATCCTGCCCCCCGACCCCTGCTCTCCTATTCCCTCCCCCCTACACCCCCCGCCCACCCCGGCCTCTGCCATCGCCGGTGATGAGGCTGTAAACATCCTTGTACAGGACCTTGCGTGCTTTCACTTCCCTGGGGTAGCTTCCCAGGGGTAGAAGCGCTGAGTCAAAGCTTCAAATCTTTCATGGTAATAGATGTTGTCACATCACTTGCCCAAATGCCCAGAACCATTCGCAGTTCCAGCAGCCATGCCGGAGAGTTCCCTTCGCCTGGCCACACGGCCAACAAATGCACTCCAGCCGCACCAGCCCCGCCATTATCCGCGTTCTGCTGTCCATGCTTTCCTTTCCCGGTTACCCGCCATCACCCGGGTCCCGAAGGCAGGTGGTGCTTCTGGGGACAGGAGGTCCGAAGGCCAGCAGTGGCCTCAAGCTACGTCACGGAGTCCACGTAACTCAGGCCACTTCCTGTCCTCACGTAGGCATTTTATCTTCTCACATCGTCTCCAGAAGGATGAGTACGGAAGGAGGAGCTGCTTTGAGAGACCACGTTCGCAGAACTCCTATTACAGTACGTTGTTTCAGTTGTTCTCCTGTATGGTCAGTGATGGCTGTAGATCCCTTTCTGTGCCTAATTCACGAATCAAACTGTGTCCTAGGTAGAAATGTGTAGGAAAAGACATGGCGGAGGTAGGGTTCCCCCCTTGTCGGGTTTTCAGGCATCCCCTGGGGGGAGGGGGGCTCTTCCTTTTTTTCCAGGCTGGTAAGTATAAAGTTTGTTTAATTGGCACTCCTCTGCTGAATTCCTGTATCCTTTTGGGTGTTTGCTGCTCTTGAGAACTGCCCTTCTCTGAGTTGTCCCTTTCTCCCCCTTTCTCCCCTTTATTTGTACTTCTCCATTAGCAAGGGTCCGTGGCATCGTCTAAATATTTCACCGTGAGGATTTATGTTCCTCCGCTTGAGAAAATGATTTACTGTTCATTTGATCACTTTCTACCCTGTTGTTCACACTCACTGTTTTTGGAACTCTTCTTGCTCAGCCTGAGGTCCAGAGGGTGGGCGGTCAGGAAAAGCAAGGACATGGGAAGCCACAGCACGAGCTGGGCCCCAAGGGGATGGAGTGGAAGCTGTGCGGGTTCCCGCCTCTGCCCTCCGTGGTGTAGTGTGCAGGTCTGCCTTTGGTCATGGGGACACACACACACACACACACACACACACCCCTGGGAGTCCGAGCAGCTGAAGGAGAATGCAGGGGAAGGCAGAGCAGGTGCCGCCCTGGCCGCCGCTCACACCAGGAGAGGAGCCAGCAGGTAATTCGAGCTGCAAACTGGTTGCCGATTCACTTCCATCCTCCAAGTCTTGGCTTAACAATCTCTCTTGTGCCCTCCTCTAACCAAAATACACAGCAAAGGAAATTCTGGGAAATGTAGTTCAGCCTGAACATGAGGATGCTTTAGAAGGCCACCACAAGCTTCCTTCGAAATCTTATTTAAAACTCATATAGTCTACTTAATATTCATATAACACACACATAGCTATGAGCCAATGACTTTTTTAAGCATCTTATGAATACTTGCTCGTGTCATTTTTATAATGCTCCTGTGAGGTAGCTGTTATTAATAACCCCATTTTAGAGAGGGAGAAATGGAGAACAGAGAGGTTAAGTAAACTGCCGAAGGTCACACAGCTGAATTGGGCTTTAAACCCAGGTAGTCTAACTCCAGGGCTTGTATGCTTCACCATTCCACTGTGCAAAGACAGTATTGCCCTCTAGCCAAACAGATACTTAGAAGTGAAAACTGGTGAGCTGTAGAACTTTATTTTGGGACTTGTTTATTTGGTTGTGTTTTTGTTTTGGACTCTCCCAATGGAAATGCTGCTAAGGAATCTGTTCCAGTAAACAGAGGCTCGAGATGGAGACAAGACAGCTCAGACAGTGTGACCGCTGCGCTCATTTGATTCCTCTGCTGTGGCATTGTGACCACAGGTCCTGCCCTCTGGGGGATGAGGTGGGCCCTCTGGAGGAGGTGTGGGTGCTCCCTCTGTGCTCTTCCTGTCTCTGCAGACTCTGGACTCCGGGGAGGGCGGGGCGGGGGGGGGGGCTGAGTCCCCTTAGCCGGGTGGAGTCAGAGAGTGTGCCTCTTCATCTTGCTTTGTCCCCAGAACCGTTCCCCTGGGGCACAGGGGCCTCCATGTCGAAGGAAAGCCTGGGGTCTTCAGCAATGAGCTTTAATCCTACCTCAACCACCAGGATATCCCAGAAATGTCAGGCCAGCTTCCCTGTCAGTTTAGCCTTGGAATAACTGGGCCCCCAGAAAGGGTGAAGGAAGCAGGTTTATCCCCCAGTCTCTGTAACCCCACCTTCCTGCTCAGAAGCCCCCCAGCCGTGTCTTGTGCGAGGACCTGAGTGAGCATGGGGTTACCCTCCTCGGTGCCTTCCAGAAGCCGGACTGGCCCATGCCTCAGGCACGTAGCCTTCCCACCTGCTCTTCTGGTTCCCAGCACCCGCAGCTGCTGTGGGCAGTGCAGGGTTAACAGATAAAGCCTTTGGCCTGCATGGAACCCCAGTACTGAAACCTGGGGTGGGTACGTGATTGGGGGGGGTGGGGATCTTGCACAGCTAGGTCCTTGCCTGCTCCCAGGAGCCCCCCCGGCCCATGGAGAAGGCAGGCTAGGACGTGACTGTGGGGCCCACCTCGGTGACTCTAAAACTTGGACTTGCATCAGAATCCCTTGGAAGGATGAGTACCCCAGCCCTCACCCGGGAGCTTCTGACTGCGTGCCCGGGGTAGGCCCCAGAATGTGCACCCCTTACAAGTTCCCAGATGCTGCAACTAGCTGCTGGGAGGGCCCCACTTTGAGGGCCACCGCTTTGCTGAGTGTCGCCTCCCTCACTGAGGCATGTCAACCGGCCCCATATGGACAAATCGCTCCTGCCAACCCAGCCGGGAGCAGCCCGGAGGCTGTCCTTTCTGCCTGCCCCAACCCCGAGTTGGTCAGCATCAGCAAAACCACCTGGATGACCGCAGCCCGACAGCCCGGGAGGCCCCGGCCCTCTGACCGGGGATCCTGTTGGCTACACAAAGCGTTCACTGTGGCATGAACTTGCTGACAAGCACCACCCTGTGTTTGGGGGATGAACCAAATCTGGATAACGTTGGACCCGTGGATTCCTGGCTCTGAAAGCTGATGCGAAAACTGCCCCCCACCTCACCCCCCCACCCTCTCAGCCAACCTGCCCCTCAGCCAGCCTCTCCAGCCTGGCCGGAGGTCCTCCAGTCCTTCTCGTGTGGGCAGACGCCTGACTAAGTGCGCTCCTCAGCAGCCCCCAGCACTTCGCCCTCCGCCCTCCGCAGCTTGTGCCCCGAGCCCTGGGACTTAAACCAGAGACCCGTGCCCAGCCGGGCAGAGGGGAGTAGCTCAGGCCTGCGGTCGGGGGTCTTCACGCTGCAGACCGTGTGTGGGTGCACCCCCGCTAGACTTGAGTCCCCTTCTCAAGGCCTCCGTGGAGACGTAATGAACTCTCCTTGGCTTATGGGGAGCGTCACAATTTTCCTGTTTCTCTCTCCCCTCCCCAGCCCCTCTGGCCTCGCTTCGGGTGAGGAGTGAGCCATTTGCTATAGGAAGAGCTCCCAATCACCTCCTTGTTGTTTAAACCTAATTCTCCAGCCTATGGCTCTTCACCTGGGCCCTGAGCCCAAGCGTGGGTTAATGGAATAGGTAGATCAACAGGTGCTGAGGTCTCCATCTATGAAGTGCCCCCCAAATGCAGGAGAACAAGTCAGAAGGATGACGCCTGCTAAGTAAGGTCCCTGAGGGGAAGCGTTTGAACTGCCCTTGCTCTCAGCCTCAGACAAGCAAGGACAGCTTCCCTGGCCGGGGTCCTTTCTATGGAGTATTTCTGCATCGTGCCCAGCCAGCGCACTGCTATTCGATGCTCGCCATCAGTGGAATATTTCATGGGCTCGTGCTGACTACCAGAAATCAGTCGTTTATTTAACTAATTTTTAAATGGGTCCGGGAAGTTCAGAACACTGCATGGATGTGATAAATTCTAATCTTAAATACAAAGAGGAACGTGAGTTTTATGAATATAAAATTCGCTTTCCTCTGCCCCGAGTAATAAGTATTAAACAAGTATTTATTAAAATATTAATTTGGAAGGGCTGCTAAATCATCACTTGCAACAGATCTCAGGCTGGCCCTGTGCACATGCTATGAAAATGTTGCTTTCGTGTACAGTTTTCTGGGTGAGTCTTCCCAGCTTCTGCTGCATTTTCAAAAGAGCCACGAATAAGCCCACCAACCGGAACAGGGTAGGAACCCCTGGTGAAGATAAAGCTCACAACTCCCCACATCTACTTCCTCGCCTCATTCCCTCTGCCCAACTATCTTCATTCTTGGCTCTCCCTTGTCATCTGCTGTGTGACTAGCCTGGAAACACGTATTTCACAAATCACCAGCGTCCCCTGGATTAAAATGAGCTGGAAGGGTGTTAGGATCCATGTAAAATAGTACATATAAACATGCTTTACAAAATTATACAAAACCAAGGAATAAAAGAAAAGCAAGGAGTCGCCCGTATTGTGAATGTAGTGTAGCGACCAATGCCCGATCTCTTGACCGCTCTGTCCACAGGCCGTCTATCTCATGTCGTAAGGGCTGAAATGTGATGACAATATGATCTAAGGTCACTTTTACCCCCTATGAACTAGGTAGCGTTGTCCCCACTTTACAGACCAGGAAACTGAGGCCTGGGGGGTTTATGTAACTTGTCTAAGTTAAACAGAGAAGGGCTTGAACTGGAGGCATTCTCACTTTGCTCCCCAGCTTTTAACCACTCTTTTAACTACCCCGTGCCTGGAGCTATGCTAAGCACGTGATGAGAAATCTCTGAAATGAATGCCGTGATTGTCTATAACCGAGCTAGAGAGTGCCCGTCTCGAGCCCCAAGGTCACGGAACTAATAACTATCGGAGCTCAGGTTTACCCTAGACAGTCTCACTGTAGAGGGCATATACCTAGCTCTTGCACTGAAATGACAGGCTTTAAGAAGCTGCCTAAATCAGCCTCCAAATAACCGTCGTGATGGTGTGGGGGAGGGGACATACATTAAAGGTGGTTTCTGTTATTGGAGGATTTGAGCTATTTTTTAAGATTCAGAACCTCATCAGTGATGAATAATCTCATCAGCCTTCTCACACCTCCCATGACCACACAGGGCTGCAGCAGACATCACTATATACCTACTGTATACTGTAGAAAGCACTGGGCACAGTGCCATAGGGGCTCTGTGCCCTCCGGGGACGCCTGTCTGAGCTGGCAGGCAGACACAAACGGGAAAGCACCATAGAAAACAGAGCGATGAGATGCCCTGAGACGTGTGTACGAGTCTGGGGAGAATTCTGTGGCATTTGCTGGCTGCCGGCTTCCCTGATGGGGAGCGAGGTGGTGGGGGAGGGCAGGTGTGGCAGGCGTGAGGGTTTTCTGTGGTGCCTGCAGCCAGGGGAGAGACACGGGCAGCCCGCTAGCTCCTCTGCTGGTTCCAAACTGCAAGATAGAGGACAGTTTGGTCTCTGCATCCAGCTGGTCACATGCCACAGGCAGCTCTTTGTTTCCCCTGCCCAGGCGTCCACCGCTGAGCGCATGGGCACATTTTGGAATTGGGGGTTCAGTGTGATCACACAGGAACAGACCCTTCTCTCCACACTTCCGGCCCTGTCTTGGGGGCAGAGAGCCCTTGGGACCTCCCCCCTGCCCCCACAGTTTCCCAACTGATGGTAACTGTAGCTGACGGCCCAGCGTTACATAAGAGGATTATGAAACTCTGTAACTGGGAGGTAGGTGATGTGTGATTATAAATAGACAAAAACCTCATTGCTGTGCTACTTTAAGGCCCAGAGACATCTAGTGGCTGAAAATTGTATCTGCAGGCCTGGCTGATTCTCTACAAATAAGTGACTTAGGAAGTCCTAATTTGTGAGACTTTTGAACGTACCCAAATTGCAAGACCTTGCACGAGATGACTTTGAAAGAACAGGAACGTACAGGATTTTCCCTTGAAAGAGCACAGCATTGTCTTTCATGAAAAGTACCATACGCATACTTGAAGCCTGTTCTCCCCAAAGGGCTAAATGCCCATGACCGTGGAGAGTGTGTGAAAGGGGAAATTAGGATAGAACGACTCTCACATCCTCCATCCACTCGCCTGTCACAATGCTGGGCTTTTTGGGAAGTGATTAGGTTTTGTACCAACTTCATCATTATTATCCAATTAGCCTTACACGTGAACATACACAGCTGGAACAACCATTAAGCCAAGTAGTTAGGAGAATACATTATGAGAAAGCTTCCCCACAATATAGACTAGAGAATAAGTTTCCCTGGCTGGAGAGGAAATAGCCCACAAGGGAAACCATTTCAGGGTGGACATTGGTGGGTCTCCGAGAGACCACAGGCGGAGATCTGGACGACTTTCAGATACACCGTGGAATGTCGGGGTGACAGCAGCAAATGTGGCTTGTGTCATGCTTCCCTGTGGAGCCCCGAGGAAGTGGCAAGACCTAGAGAAAAAGTGGCTGTACACATGACCTGAAGGATGGGGCTTAGGCAGCCCCCCGGAGTCTCCGACACCGCAGAATCACATCAAAATGGCATGGAAATGTACGGATAGCGTAGAAGTAGGAGGGTTCGCCAAACCCCTTGAATTGCTGCCCAAGAACAGAGTGGGGCATGAGGTGTCCCCGCAGTTGCCTGCGCGGCCAGATGACATCCACCGCCCCCCCCACCAGTGCCTCAATACCGGGAAAGCTGCCCATTACTAAGATACGAAACTGGGGAAGATAGGTGGGGGCGTAAGACCCACGCTGGGTGACCCTGTGTTTTGCCCCCCACCAGTGGAATGGAGATGTACAATAGAAATTAAATTGAGCTATAGAAAATGACAAAAGTATTATTTTTTTGTACCTGCATTTGTGGACTGAGATGTATGTTACATACTGGCTGCATATTTTATAGAACAAAATAGGACTTTTAGCTATGACTGCAGGATATTTGGAAGAAACCTGTTTCTCTTCATAGTAGCTTAAACACACACACACACACACACACACACACACACTGTATTAGTCAGCATCCCAGCTGGAAACAGATGGTACACTCAAAATGATAATTTACAAAGTTATGGCTAGAATTCCCAGAAACAGATCAGGGATCATGCAGTACCCCAGGGCTAACGAAAGCAGGAAACTTTACCACAACTACACTTGATAGGGGTTCAGGGGGGAGACAGAGGAGATGATGACTGCATGGATGGAGCCTCCAAACAGGAGCTGTGGAATTTGCCAGAAGGACGCAGTCTGCAGCCTGCAGCATACCATTGGCATTGATACATGGAATATACCCCAATCTCATGCTCGCACTCTCTCATCTTTGCTAGTACGCCTCCATTTGGAAAACCCAAGTGGAGGCTAAGAGGCAAGGAAGTCATCAATGGCATCCCCGGGGGTCAGCCTCCCCTAGGTACAGAGTAGAAAGGAGAATGAAGAGAGTGGAGTTCGTGGAGCAAATGGAAGGCATCCAACATTAGTGGCTTCATTCAGACCTCATCACATAAAACATGTTTGTATCTCTCCTGACCCCCTCCCACCACTTTCTCCTTCTCTCCTCTTTTTTTTCTCTTTCTAGCCATTCATTCATTTGTTGCTTACTGTTATTCAATATATAACCAGATTTTTTTAAATTATAAAATATGTATTCATTTTTTTTAAGATACATAAAGGTATAAAGAAGAAAGTAAAACTCACCTCAATTGCACCGCACAGAGAGGGCCACTGCTAATGCTCTGATCTAGAGCCTTTCATACATTTTTCCTTTTCTTTCTTTTTTATGGTCACTTGGCTTTTATTATCATTTCTACCTTTTAAAAAAAAATTTTATTTCTAAATTTTTTAAATTCCAGTATAATTAAGGTGTAGTGTTATACTAGTCTCAGGTGTGCAGTGTAGTGATTCAACAATACTACTCACTGCTCATCGTAATCTCTCTCTAGTTAAGAGGCTATTTGTTTTGTTTGTCCATTTGTTTCTTAAATTCCACAGAAGTGAAATCATAGGGTATTTATCTTGCTCAGAAGGACTTATTTCATTTAGCATAATACTCTCTAGATCTATCCCTGTTGTTGCAAATGGCAAGATTTCATTTTTTTTATGGCTGAGTAATATTCCATCACAAACACCACCACCACCACTACCTCCTCCCCCTCCTCCTCCTCCTCCTCCATCCATTCACTGGTCAATGGACATTTGGGTCACTTCCATTATTTGGCTATTGTAAATAATGCTGCAGAAAACGTAAGGGTACATATACCTTTTCGAATTAGTGCTTTCATGTTCTTTGGGTAAATACCCAGTCGTGGAATTCCTGGATCATCTGGTAATTCTATTTTTAATTTGTTGTAGAACCTCCATATTGTTTTCCACAAAGGTTATCCCAGTTTTCATTCCCACCACCAGTGCAGGAAGGTTCCTCTTTCTCCACAGCCTTGCCAGCACTTATGGCTTCTTGTGGTTTTTATTTTAGTCATTCTGACAGGTATAAAACTGTGGACAGATCTCTGTGGTTTTAATTTGCATTTCCCTAATGATTAGTGATATTGAACATCTTTTTATGTCCTTTATACATCTTTCCTATACATGTCTGTATATCTATTTAAGAGATGACTCTTAGCATGCAAAAATATCTTGTAACTCATTTTCCCACTCAATACATTGCATAACTCTTTACATTTAATATGGGTATGTCTCATCATTTTAAACAGATGCGTAGTATTATATACTATTTATAAACTCTAATAAGTTAGTCCCTTTTTTTGAGGGTCATGTAGGTGGTTTCTAATTTTTTGCAATTATAAGCAATGTTGTGATAAACATCCTTGTGTATTGGGGTCTTTGGTTTGCCTGTATAGTTATCCCCCCAGCACAGTGGTTCTCAAAATGTGTTCTACGGAGCCCATGGGAATGTCCAAGGAGTTCCTGCGGGGGTGAGATAAAGGCCAGGTGTCAGCCCCTAACCCTGCTTCAGCAATCACAGGTTCATTTCTCCCTCCTCTATTTGCTGTGAACAAAGGGATCTACCACTAAAGGCCCCTGGAAACCCAGTGCTTCAGGATACAGTCAAAGAGAAATACAATTGTTTGGTCAAAGAGTATGCATGTTAAAGTTCTGATATGTACTGATTCCTACAAAAACATATGTGTGGCACTTTTCATTTATACTGATCTACAGGCAAAAATATCACTCTTTCATTTTCTATTTCTTTGATTAGTAGTTGCATTTATTTCTTGTTGCTGTTGTAACGAATTACCACAAACTTGTTAGCTTAAGAGAACAGAAATTTATTATGTTACAAGTCTGGAACTCAGAAGTGCAGCATGGCTCTCACTGGGCTAAGATCAATGCGCCGCAGGGCTGCATCCCTTTCTGGGCGCCCCAGCGGGGAATCCATTGCCTTGCCTTATCCAGCTTCTAGAAGCCACCTGCATTCCTTGGCTTGTGGCCCCTTTCTCCGTCTTCAAAGCCTTCCCTCTTTCACTTACAAGGACCCTTGCAATGACTTTGGGCCCACCCACATAACCCAGGATAATCTCCCCATCTCAAAATCCTTAATGTCGTCACTTCTGCAAAATCCCTTTTGCTATTTAAGGTAACATACTCACAGGTTCTGGGGACTAAGATGTGACATCTTCTTGGGAGCCCTTGTCCTGCCTGTCACAGTGCTGATACAGAGCACATTTTCTTTTGTTGATAAATAATTTATAATTCTTTCATAAATTGTCTCTGGGTCCTTTCCTCATTTGCTATTAGGATATTTGTGTTTTTCTAGCCGATTCATTAAAAAATTACATATTTTAGAGTATAAACATGTTTCCTATTACCTAAGTTGCAAATCCCCCCCCCCCCCATATTTCTGGTTTTTAAATTTTCCTTAGGCTGTGTATGAATCAACTCAGGCTACCATAACGGAAGATATAGACTAGGTGCCTTAA
>CM053606.1:132733761-132804659 GCA_028646535.1 Procyon lotor | reverse complement strand
GCGGAGCAGGGAGCCCGATGCGGGGCTCGATCCCAGACCCCTGGGATCTGACCTGGGCCGAAGGCAGACGCTTAACGACTGAGCCACCCAGGCGCCCCTAAAACTGGACTCTTTAGCACCATCAAAATTTGACTTAGCAATTCAAGTTGACAAGATGCTTTACTACTCTTTGGTGGGGAAGGGGGAGCAGCTGAATCTCAGAATATCTACGTTTCAAAATAAATTCACATTTAAGACCAAAAGGGCCATAAATATTGGCCAGGAGGCAGCTTCCAAACACTGGAAAGATCTTCTAAAGGAGCAATGAGGAGATGCAAAGAACTCACTAGCCCTACAATATACAAAAGCATGTTCTACGACTACATTCCCTGGTAGGGTGAAGCACAGGAACAAACAGAATAGCAATGAAACAGTCCAATGACCTCACTTTTATGTGGAATCAAAACAAAATACCAAAACCCAACCAAACAAAAAACTGAGCTCATGGTTGCTGGAGGCACAGGGAGGTGGGTAGGGGAAATCAACAAGGGGTTTTAAGAAGTACAAACTCTCAGCTATAAATGAAGTCCTGGGAATGCAGTTAAGGTACAGTATGGAGATGAGAGTACTGTACTACATATCTGAAAGTTCCTGAGAGTAGATCCTAGAAGTTTTCATCACAAGGAAAATTTTTAACTATGTATAGTGATGGATATTAACTAGATTATGATCATTTGACAACACAAACATCAAGTCGTTATGCTATATATCTATGTCAATTGTACCTAACGAGACCCTGAAACACACCCATGCAGTTATGGGAATTTACTGTGTTAAAGTTAACATTTTAAAGTAACAGAAAAAAATGGACTTAACGTTATACAATATGTACGTGGTACTCTGAGACAACAGAAGAATTAAGTCATATCTCCACAATGAAAAGTCAAACTGACAAAGATTCTGAATCTGAATATAAAATGCAAAAATATGGAGAAAGGACAAAAAAAAAAAAAAACAACCCCAACCCCAAAGTCCCAAGCTAAAGACTGGGAGAGAATATTTGCAATATAAAACAAAGGGTTGACATAAAATTCTCTCTAATCAAAAATAAAAAGACAATCCAGTATAAAAATATGCAAACAGTCAACATATGAAAAGGCATGTCACCACTGGAAAGATGTATACCACTTTCTACTAACTGGACAAGACTAGTAGGAATGTGTCTAGCCTTTTGTGACAATTTGGTTGTTTCAATTTTAAATATACCCACTAACCAGGTATTTTAATTCTAGAACTTTAGAAATACATTTTTGCAAAGATACGTAAGAATGCTAATATATTACAATGGTGGGTCTAATAGTGGAAACACACAAAGCAACCCAAATGTTTATCAATATAGGTACAGTAAAATAAGTTATGGTACATCTATACAACGAATATTCAGCTATTAGCATGCAAAAAAAAAAAAAAAAAGCCTGAAATGAACACGCAAATATGTATCTAGACGTGTTAAGTAAAACTGCAAGTCATAGAATCTGTACAATATGATCCTGGTCTTCTAAATATTGTTTATACATCTACAAAAACTATTTGGACAAACATGAAAGATTACCTGGGAAGGACACCCAAATGGGAGAATGGAGGGAGAAATCACCTTTCACTTTTTACCTTTCTGCTTTAACACATGACCTCCTCCTCCAAAATAAACTCTTGCCAAATTTTCACATCTCTGCCACCAAGGAATGATATTATAATCCACAAAGGACTTTTAAAAACTGATGCGTAATATTCAACAACTTTCAGGGAACATATGAAGGATAAAGCCACCCAGGAGTAAATTCTAGCATACTCCCAAGTATTCAAAAGCATAAGCTAAAACACGAGACAATCCCATCTCTTCCTTTTTATTTGTATTTATCTATAGCATGCCCCTAACATTTCCTTTCACAGAAGCTTCCTTGATCAATAAAGTTGCCAGGAAAAGATGAGTAGGAAGATCAGCCATGAGGTCATTCCAGAGCACTGAATTTTAATTTTTCCTGTACTCTTGAGAATCTGACTAAAGTTTTAGACACTCCTCCCATACCCCAGAATATGTATGCACAAAACTTTACATACAGAGGCATTCTTGGACCATGGACATCAGAAAAAACACCTGGAACAGAGGTTCTTAATTAAATCAAAATCCCAGAATTTGGAATAGAATCATACCACTGTAATTCTTCCTTTCTGATTTTGAGTGGAAAAAAATTCTATCTTTACAGCTAGGGGGACTTAAAGTTGGACTCCTCAGAATGAATTGTGTAAGTGAATATAAATTTGCCTGGTAACAATTATAGTTCCCTATTAAGTTGCCACTTTTAACCAGGAAAATAACTAGTTAAATAGAGTAGAACAATGCGTATTACGTGAGGACCAATCACTATGGTCAACAAATGCAACCTTCCTCAGGCAGAATTCAGAACTTGTCCCCTGCAAAAATAAACCATCAAGGCTACAACATCTACTTCAAATTTGAATGTCTGTGAAGCAATGAGGCAAAAACCCGACTTCCAGAAAAGAAAAAAGGACTCTTTTGGAAAAACAACAACAAAACCTATGTGACTCTTCATTTACAAAATAAGAAAAACACTCTGGCATATTAATGTGAAATTTGTATACATATAATCAACGTGCATGGATTATCCCCAAATCTTAATCATGTACTTTACCTTTGCACTAGTGATTGTACCAAAAGGAGAAAACTCTTTCCGGAGACGTTCATCATCAATACCATCATCAAGATTTTTCACATAAAGGTTAACACCCTAAAAAACAAAAAACAAACAACTACAGAAAAAGGAAAAAGAAAACCACAGTGGTACTTAAGCACACTTCCTAGTATTTTATCCCATGCTGCTTCTCCTTTCCCCCTCAAAAGCCCTCCAGTTACCTGGCAGTAACTGAAATGAACGTAAAATAGGTTTCCTCATCCCTGTCATATTTTGCTTGTCAATTAAAAATGAACCTGGTATCTGGTGATCCTATCTTGCTTCATCTGTTCAAATTTGCGCTTAAGTTCCGTCTGCCGTTCGACTTTTTTCTGAGCTCGACCAACGTAAATTTGTTTTCCATTGAGCTCCTTTCCATTCATCTCATCCACAGCCTTGTAGAAATCACAGAAATTTTAATTACTAACTTGCAACAAGTAAGTTCATTGCTTTAACAATCAAGAAAATTTTTTAGGTTATGAATGCTAAAGTGGACTGATCGAAAAAATCTGGCTTCCGTGTTTTGGGAATACAGGTTCCCAATTTATAACCTCAAAACTAATACATAAAATTCAAGTAATTCAAAACAATACATGTAGAATAGCCAATGTAATGCATGTACATTTGAGTATCAGAGCAAGGAAACCTTGTATCATCTCCCTTATTATAAAATATAGGAAATCCATACTATCTTTAGTTAGTGTATTTGAGTCTTACTTTCTGTGCATCTTCATGTCTTTCGAAGCTTACAAATCCAAAACCTTTGGATTTTCCACTTTCATCAGTCATTACTTTCACACTTAAGGCAGGTCCTAAAAAAATTTTTTAAATGATTCAAACATATTCCACACAATATTTAGTTTATACATTTCAAATTTCAACACAAAGCCATGAAAAAAATAAAAATTAGAAAAGAGTCTCCTAAGAGACCTTATATTTCGACTAAGAAGCTAAATACTCTATTCCCTTGAAACATTCCTCCTTCCGTTTAAGGAGATATATGTTTTAGACAATTGTTAGAGATTTTATTCTTAGTTCAAAACAGATTTGCTTTTTTTTAGCCAATAATTTTATTTCTTGACAGCAGAATTAAGAAAAGATTTTCTTAAGCCTTGGCTCATGACTTTCAATTTAGAGTGGAGGGAATACAGGGTTTGACCCTTGGAAAGACACAGTAACACTGAGGAAGTAGCACGTATTTGGAGACACATGGCCCCAGTTCTCCCAAGTGAAGAGACACTTAACTGAGGTGAGTATTATCTCAGGTAGGTGGGACCAGAAAAGGTTAAAAATCACATTTGATTACAGAAAACATGGAAGAGGTATGGGCACAGGTAGATTGTTTCTTTTGAATGTACCTCTGGTCCTAAGCTGTACTTCTAATCTCTATGAGAAATAGCCATGAAAATACTTGACAGATTTACATACTGGTCACCTCACATAGCATTATTCATTTGGGATAATTGGTTAACAATATTCAACTTCAGCAACAGCTTCTATTTAAAAAGACCGATGAAATATACAAAACCAGTCACTAAAGAGAATTTGGGGTAAGATGCAAGACACACTCTTTGTCAAAAGGACAAGTTTTTTGCTCAAAGGAGTAGAGGGTTCAATGTGGCCTGCTAGATCAGCAATAAGAAAGTATGAGATTTCCTAATTCTGTATCATTTGAGGTGCTCCCCTCCCCCCCAAAAAAGCTACCTGTTCAACTTAATAGTTCAACAAATGATAAGGGACAAGCAAATCACCAGCAAAAGGGTTCAATTTAAAGTTCATCTTCTGAACAGTTACAACTATCTAAAGTGAGGCTGGTTACACTTTACGGATTTAAAGTTTAATGAAGTTAATTTGAAATGCACGGAACAAGTTAAGATCCCATGGATTCAGAAGGCCATCCCAAGGAGATATCACGGGAATCAGGATCTCTGGCTTTGTCTTTGAATGTCACTGTTTCAAATTGCTCAAACATGAGGCTTTTAATAAGACTGGCCAAATATCCTAAAGCTGGCTAGCTTTCCTGTCCCATAATGAAAGACTGCATTCCAACCTAAGTTGGTTGTATCATGTGCACGCCTCTGATGAGATGGGATCTATAAGTGCAGAATTCCAGCACAATTTCTTACTGTAGCATAACCTTTTAAAATCTGTTCCAATTAGGCAGTCACACCTTACTGTGCTAATACAATACTATTAACCTTTATTTATATACTACTTTGTAGTATAATGGACTATCAGTAGTTTAATCCAGGTAATGACAATTACTTTTAAGTACCATATTAAGTTTCATTTCATTCACTTTAGAATAAAGTATTAGCCAAAACTAATGTTGAGCAATTACTCAGAACTTTGAGTGTAAAAATTTAATTCAGACACATTACCAAACTTGCCAAAGAGATCCTTAAGGCGCTCATCATCCATATCTTCTCCAAAATTCTTGATGTAAACATTGGTGAACTCTTTTGCCCTAGCTCCGAGTTCTGCTTCTCGTTCTTTACGAGACTTAAATCGTCCAACAAATCTAATAAAATATGTAAGGACTATAAAATTAGGTTCTATTTTATTAAGTTCAGATTAATTAAGGCTGATGGTTGATTTTGTAATTGTTACTGTTAATTTCAAAATCTCGAATAAAGAGCACACTAAAAACAAGTGCCTTAAGTGAAAAAATGGAAGTACAAAGAACAAACTTCTTAACTACAAGAAAAAAGGAAGCATTTTTCTTCATACACACTTCCCTCCCTTCCTTCTAGCTAACCCAGGGTTAAAGAGATCATGCCTATCAATATAAATGAGTGGGAGTAATACACGAACCATGCCAAAGAAAAGACATAAAAGCTTTCATCATTGCTACTATTTCAAAGTGGCCCTTGCACATTGTTTGTGCTCTCCTAAAATGGAAATTTAAACTTCTGAATTTTGTATTCTAACACATAACAGCTTGGCAAATTTTCTTTGCAGCATTATCAACTAAATGCTTCAAAATTTTCGTTTTCCCCTAATATAATAGTAATACATGTCATTTAAGACTATTGTAATAGAAAGTAAAGAACCACCTTCCATGATACCACCCAAATCATGACTGATTTTCCCTAGGTCTTTTTGTTTTAATGCAGATACTGTGATTTTATTCCTTAACCTTCCCCACCCCACCCATACTGTGGTGCTTCTCCATGCTATTAGCCTTACATATATTCTCAACAGGAACATAATTTTCCGTTGTGAATATCACAACTTCATGCTTTTGTTAATAATGCTGAACTTAATGAGCCTTTCTGTTATATGTTCTTATGACAGAATTGCAGAAATCATGGTAGTTCAAAATGCATATAAGTGACCTTAAGTTTATATATACAACCTGTTTTCCAAAAGGATTATACCATTTTACACTCAAAACAGCAATAAAGTCTTTATTTTAATCTAGATCCCCATGATTGCTGGACATTCTTCCCCTGTCCCCAAGCATATTGATAGGCAAACTGTTAAGATAGTTTCATCTAATACTACTGATGCTAAATATTTCTTTCATTTAAAAATGTACTATTAAAAAATAAGGATTCTAATAACTAGCCTTTGTAAACATTGTTCACACTGAGGAACTGGTTTCTTAAGACATATGGATTCTTTTTTCCTTAATCATGCAGTGACACAAAATTCAAATAGGTAACACCATGTATGTAACAATCCCTTCGTGTACAGAATGACTATAGCACTTGATGAAGTGATTTATAAGAACCACACCTTAAGAGTGATGTAGTGGAGCTGTTAGAACTAAGCCCAATTTGTATGCCATCCCTGCAATTTACAAAGCAACATGAACTCGGATCATTTTTTTAAGATGACCTTAAAGCTTACAGATAATTAGACAAAAGCTACTGGCACAAACGATAAAAACTTGAGATTTTACTTCTTCGGGCTCATAAAATCTGCAATTTTATAACCTGCAGCAGAACAGTCTAAGGTTTTATCAGTGCCATTATATAAAGTCTGCAACTTTTAAAAACAGGTTTATCTGAGGAAAGATTAATTATGAACATTTCTAGTTTAATTCTACTTTACCTTTAAATGCATGAAGGAAGAAGGTGAAAAGGTGAAAGAACAACTACTCCATCAATAATATTGTAGTAGTATGGCCAAGTACAGTGCCAACTTATTCTGAATTTAGACCACTGGGTTTGTACCCCAGCTTATCTGTTGAGCCAGCAGGTAAATACAGGAAAATTATTGTTATTTTTTTGTTTTATTTATTTGACAGAGAGATCACAAATAGGCAGAGAGACCAGGAGGGGGGGGGGGAAGCAGGCTCCCTCCCGAGCAGAGAGCCTGATGAGCAGAGAGCCTGATGCGGGGCTCGATCCCAGGAGTCTGAGATCATGACCTAAGGCGAACACAGAGGCTTTAACTCACTGAGCCACCCAGTGGCTTTTGCGCCCCCAGGCAAATTATTTTAATCTCTGTTTCCTCAAATGTAAAATGGGTCAATGACTACCTTAGGAAATAGATTAAGTTTCTGTCTGGATTCCTATTTCAACTATGCACTTATTTTGAAAAAGTTTTGTATCTCAGTATACTTATCTTCTTTTTCTTTTTAACTTCAATGTTTACCAATTACATTAATTCACTGTTATTTGTATGTCACAACAAGGAAAAAAACACAATGATAAAATCTACCAAGATGTGGTTCATTATTTTCACTCCAGCTATCTCTTTAAAAGCACAAATATATTAACTTGTAAAATGAATTGAATTGGACTATTAAAAACATCTGAAATATGATTATTTATACTTACACTTTGCGATCATTTAGTAGCATCCCATTCATTTTTTCGATAGCTCTTTCGGCTGCCTCCTGTGTCTCAAAATGTACAAATCCATAACCTTTGGAACCATTTTCATCACAAACCACCTAGGGAAAAACGGACACCCATTTTTCATTACTTGCTATTGATTTAGCATTTTTTCCAGTGTTCAGAGAGAACTTGTCGGCCTCCTAGCCTCGGTATTTGGGAAATAAAGCTATCCATTAACAGATAGCATGGTTGCTCTTTTAAGGAATAATCTACAAGAAGGTAAAACACTATAAATGTTTACCTGTCACATTTTTGCTTACCTTACATGAAAGGATGTTACCAAAAGCAGAAAATGTATCATACAGTGCTTTATTATCAATGGATTTGTCCAAATTTTTAATGAATATGTTGCCCACTCCACTTTTGCGAAGTGATGGATCACGCTGAGACCACATGATGCGTACTGGCTTGCCCTTTATAACATCAAAATTCATGGTGTCCAAAGCACGCTCCGCTGCAAGAAAGACATGTTTAGAGTATTACTTCAAAACATTTATAGGCCACTAAGAATTATATAATTATGGGGCAAGTAGTTGGGTACAGTCCCTCTTTACCTTCTAAATTTCAAAATTGCTTGACCTTCACACTAGTCTAGATTTAAATTGTATAATGCTAAAAAAGAAGACAATTATCAGAAACCCCAAATTTCCCATGTCAACAGATGACATATATCACCAACGTATTTCTCAAACATTTTTTCCTTTTAACTACCATAAATTTAAAATCCTCTTTTGGTTCAACATAAAACCAAGATACCCCCTTCACATACAATTTACTTAATAAGCAATACAAAAGACATTAGAGAACTATAAATTATCCAGACTTAAAAGCTTTCAGAATTTTCAAGCATTTTAACTTCTTCCCTTACTTCTTGTCAAAATCAACCTTTTCATTGCTTACCACAGCCAATATTGTATGAAAATTAGTCCACTTAAAAAAAATAAAGTCCCTGGATTTTGGGAGCTGGCTGGGTGATCTCAGTGACTCATGGCTCAACTTCCTATTACTATGTTAAAAAAAAAAAAAAAAAAGTTATATCCATTCAGATTAAGATCTGAATCAGGCCCTCAAACACTGATGTGAGGTTGGCATACTTAGCTGTATAATGAATACAGAATTTTTGCAGTACCAGGTCTGTAAAATTCACAATTCACTCATTAAAGCTTTCTTGACATATAAAACCGGTTTTATCTTTGGTCATTGATTTAACTTAATAACTGACCATTTAATCAATTATTTCTGAATAGTGCTAGAAAATTTCAAAATCTATCCTGATTTCAGAGTCTATGAAACATTGAATTATGTGCATCTCTACCATGAAGCATTTATTAAATAAACTGAGACTTTTCATGGAAAAATATATTCTTAAGTAAAAAACATTAGTCCTAAAGAGGGAAAAAAACATAGTCCATCTGAAGTCCTGAAACACCAATTTCCACAAATTCCATGCCAATGTAACTGTGAAGTTATTGAGAGGACAAATTTTCCGGCCACTTCTTTTTATAAATGAAAGCTCCAGTTTCTAGAAGATAGTGACAATCAGCTGTTAGCCCATTATCAATTGACCACACCTACTCAGCTCCCCTAGTTTTTTAGCTGACTTTGCTTGAGCGTCTTTTGAATGAGTCACCTCTTCCTGTTAAATTGGAAACTGGTCACTTTCAGAAGCTATCCTAGGAGTCCATCAATGTTGTAGTAAATAGGAAAAGAGAAAACCGCTGAAAAAAATATTTGGAAAGATGGTAGTTTGTACATACAGAAACCAAACAAATATAAGATGAAAAAAATGCTACCTTCTTTACAGTAGCAGTTACAGTACTGGTCCATGAGAACACATACACTGTACTGTAACTATGGTAACCTGAAGTTCAACTTTTCAGATCACAAGAAATTTTAAAAATTGGGTTTTAAAATTGTTAAGCTTGGAAAGAATAACAGCCATTTCCAAAAGTTACATTTTCTGGTCTTTAGGATTTGCTGGTTCAAGTCTTCCCAGTTAACTTTAGATTGTGGTTACCTGCCCCAAAGTTATCTTCCCTAATCTATCTTTCATTCGGTGGTAATCTTGTCCAGAGTTTGGAATAATTGTTATGGAATGACATTTGGAGCCACTGCTTACAGAGCAAAAGGGCAAGAAACCTGCAGTGCAGTTTTACAATTTCTGGCTCTGTGTCACTCAATAGTAGTAGGTCTACCCAAATCTTGATACTAACTTCACCCAGCAAAAAGCTGATCATTAAGTAACTTGCAGTCTTACTGCGTTAACCTGATTAAAAATTTAAAAGTAAATTCCTTATATTCTGTATTAGCTGACATGTATTCAAGCAGCTTGGGGGGGGGGGGAGGCAAAATTGGGCAACAGAATTGAGTGAATCTGACTTTTGGAAGTTAACTAACTGATCCAAATATAAAGAAAATCCTGGCAACTCATCATGCCACATATCTGCTTGCCAAATTTTGTTCTTGTGAACTGTTTAATTTCAAAATAAAAATATAAGGTTAGCCACATTTTTTCCTCCATGAATTTCAATCGTACTGTTATTTTGTTCAATTCCCCATGACGTATAGATATTCTGGACCACTTTAAAAAATAAATAAACCTTCACTACGGAACACCATTAAGTATAATGGTCCAGTCCACACCACACTCCAAGTTTACAGCCAAAATTTGTGATTACTTTTTTTTTTTGAGGAAGACCTCAAAAGCACAGGAACTATTTCAGAAGGGAAGAAACATTCTGTATTACCAGTATTACGAAACGAATTTGGATAAAAAAACTGAAATAATCTACAATGCCGAGAAAACAGTGGATTTCCAAAGGGTCATCCTCCACGTCCTCTGCTCCCACCACCCAGCTGTTAATACTAGTGAGAAATGCCTGAACTCGGGGAAAACTCGGGGAAAAAACCAAATGCGCGTCTCATCGGTAATTTACATTTCTAGAGCCATCGGTTACTGACAAGTTATTAAGAATGGAATCAGAAACCTGAGGACCACCACACCACCAAATTAACTTTATTCTAAGGCCCTGTGGCTCCCCCAGGCGATTGGGCGAGTAGCAGAAACAGGCCTCGGGCCTGTGAGGTTACAGGGTTCAACACGTGGTATTTTTCGAGCACCGAATCGCACTTCCTCCGCGTCCTGGGGCGCCGGCAAGAGCCCGGGGTGGTGGGAGCGCCTCCACCTATTACCAGAGAAGGGGGCTCGGCTCCCGACGCCCCGAAGCCCGCAGCTACTGGCAGGAGCGCGGTGGAAGAACCCAATCTCACCCACCCTCCCGGCGCGTCATCACCCTAAAGTTTGAGAGCGGCTGAGGCCGAGAAAATGGTCGCAGAGGAGGAAGTGGCCAGGCGTGCGGCTGCCGGCAGCGCGGGTCCCCGCGGGCCCCGGGAGCGGGGGTCCCGGCGCCCGAGTCTCTCCTCGCCGGCCCTCAAGGGGTGACATGCCCGCCCGCCCCCTCCCCCGGGCCCGCCGGCCTAGCCCGCCAGCCGCCGCCTGCGCCTCATGGCCGCCCGCCCGCCCGCCGGGCCCGGCTCTCACCGTCCGCCGGCTGCTGGAAGTTCACATACGCGTAGCCCAAGGAGCGGCGGGTGATCATGTCCCTGCAGACCCGGATGGAGAGGATGGGCCCGGCCGGGCTGAACTTCTCGTAGAGCATCGCCTCGGTCACGTCGGGGTGTAGGTCCCCCACGTAGAGCGAGGCCATGGGGTAGCTGGGGGCGCTGGGGTTCATCTCGGCACGGCTGCCCGCAGGGCCACAGGCCGCGACCTTTCCGTGAGAGGAGGAGAGCGAGTGCTGGGGCCGGGGGCCGGAGCCGGGGGGAGGGGAGCGGGGGCAAGCGCAGAGGGACAAAAATCAACCGGAATCGAAAACTACTCAACGGCCGCAGAACGGGGTCGATCGGCTGCCGCTGGCTGCTGGCTGCTGGCTGCCGGCTGGGAAGCAAGGGTGGCGGTGTCGGGTCCGGGCAGCGGGAAGGCCTCGGTCTCTTGGTTCCTTCTTGGAGCTGCTGCGGGGCCGCGGGCGGGCGGGCGGGTCGGTCTCGGCTGCTTCACCGGGTTATTTTATAAAAGAGGAAGAAAAAAAAATAAAAGTCTCCGGCGGGGGAGACGCGGATTTTTTGTAAATTTTTTTTGGGTTTTTTAAAAGATTTTTTTAGATTTTTTTTGGGTTTTTTTAATAATAAATGTGTGTTCCGAGCCCGGAGCACACACTCCGCACTCTCAGCACTAACCGCCGGGGAGAAGGGGAAGCACCGCCTCCTGCACCCTCTACTTATACCCCCCGCCGCACTCGCCCCGCCCCCGCGCGTCTGACGCCAGGGCCCTACGCGAGCGTCAGCGCCGGAGGAGGAGGAGAAAAGGAGGCGAGGGGGAGGAGGGAAGAGAAAACAGGAGGAGGAAAGAGCAGAGAGGAAGGGAGAGGTGGCGGCGGCGGCTGCTGCGGGTGTGGGGGTGGGGCTGGGGCGGAGGGGCGGGGCTTCTGCGCACGCGCCGCGGCCGGGGGGCGGGGCCTGCGAGGCGTAGGGCTCGTGGGGGAGGGGAGGTCTGGCTCGCGAGTGGATCTCAGAGGAGTCGGGTGGGACGGCCTCTCCTTCCACACACCCCGCCCCCACCTCCGCCCCGGAGGAGCGTTAACCCGTCACCGCGGCGGTGGGCGGTGCGCGGGGCTTCCGGGTTCCTCGGCGCTAACCACCCCCCACGTGCACGACCGTCAGGGCCTCTTCCCGCCACGGCCAGCCCTGCTCCACTCGCCCCTGTCCCGTAGGGACACTGGGCATGGGTGGGCCGGCGTGGTTCCTTCCAGGCCCAGTTTCCGCAATGTGTGTGAAAGGAGCCGGGGCTGGCTCCCTTTTCTCCTACCCGGACCGCACTACGACTCCCAGCGGGCAGCGCCGCCACGCGCGTCGGCCGCAGAAGCGGTGCCTGCTGGGAGCTGGAGTCCCCAACGGCCGCAGCGCTCGCTTCCCCCAACTGGCTGCGGGTCCTGGCCCCTGGCTCGGGGACCCCTAACCGTCCCGGCGCTGGACCCCGGCGGCCGCCCCGCGGTGCTTCCAATAGAAGGGGGGAGGGGAGGGATCCTTGGACTTCTCGTCCCAAGGTTTTCGAGCCCTGCACTCTCCTCGGTCTCCACCGGACGCTGTCGTTCATTAGTCAAGAGTGGCTTTAATTTGGGAAAGCTGTTTCGGGGTCTTTGTACGCTTCCCCTTCTAAAGTATCGTGATCACTATTGACTTAAACTATTAGGTTGGAATTTTTGATTCGTGCTATTTCTACTTGAGATTTCTCTGAGGTAGAAAACGGGACTCAAAGTTTTTTTCCTTAAGTATGAGTCTCACAGTTGTACATGACACCACACCCTGCAAGCAGGCAAAATTAGGGATAGTTTCGATGCAGTATTAGGAATGTTTAAAACAATTTTATATATTAGTTGTGGACTTTAGTAGAAATGCTAAATTTATTAAGTTGATGGCCATTAAAAAATACCAGTTTATAGGAATGACAGCAAGTCAACATACAAATCCCCACTTAAAAGTAGTAGTGTACTTTAGTTTTTAAAGCACTTGCATAAACATCCTATCATTTGTTCCCTACAGCAGTCTTGTGTGGGTGGTGGAGCACGTAGTAATAATTTTATTTTACTGTTAAGGGAACAGTCTCAAGCTAAATGATTGCCCAATTCGTTCTTTAATTCAATAAACTTAAATGCATACCAGATACATTGCCAAGTGTGGACTGGGTGCTTTATTGTCATTTAAAATTTAAAGCAGCAGAATCCCACATAAGTGCTAGTTTGCCCCTATCTTGGTAGGAAAAAGATAATGTTTTTGAAAAACATATTGCCTCGTGGGCTTTATTAGGGAAAAGGGCAAAAGTTTGCATTAGGAAGACACATCTATTACTAAATGATAAATCACCATTCAGTCTGTTAGAACTCTGTTAATCGATCCATCAATATATTTATTGAATGCCTACCAACTGGAGAGTACTGTAAGGAAGATAAATGATAAAAACAAATTCCTGTCCTCAAGAGGCTTAGGAGGAGCTCTCTGGTAATCCTAGATATCAGCATTAAGATCAATACAATCAACATCCAATCCTAGCATTTTATCTGGCTGTGACAATTTTCTGTTAGATTCTATATTTTCTTAAAAAAATAAGAGGGTGGAAATTCCATTATTGTACTTTGAAAGAAAACTATTTCATTTTAATATTTTTATTAAGTTACTAAAACAGGTAATATGAGAAAACAAACAGGCGTAAAGAAGGAGGGTGAAGGGAGATCACCTCCAATAACTTGGAAATTACAGCAAGAATTAAAACTACCCAAAACCAAACCTAATTACTAAAATTATCCAGGGGCTTACATATATTTCTGGTGAAGGAAGATGAGGGTACAGTTTGGTGGATCTCACTAAAACATGATTGTAAATAACAGAGATGAGAAAAATGGTGTGCTTGAAGTCTAGAAAATTTTGTCAGAGAACAAGAGTTTGACAAGAGTGGAGTTTGTCGAGGTTAGGTTTGAGTACCTCAATCATTAGAAAGGGCTCACTCTTGGGTTTCACTAGAGGCTGGATTAAATAACTCTCAAAAGACTTCTCTTTGTTGTAAAGCCATTTTGAACAAGCAACTTCCTAATTGGTAAGTCCAATTAACAGTTGAGCCTCAGGGCACTCTGACATAAGAAATGGATACCCTAGATGGTAGGCAGAAGTATTCTAGTCACTGCAAAAATATATCAATTCTTTGTGGCTTAATAAATACTGTGGGAAGGAAGCTGGTTAATCAGGACTTCTGTGCAGCTCCTTTCTCTCAGATTAGAAACCTGATTTTTGGATCAAACATCAAAACAAACTTTCCCGTAATGACCAATCCTCTCTAATTCACTCTTTTCACAGCCAAGTTTCCTGTTTCCACTTCTTGTCTCTCAATTCTTTAATCCACTGTGATATATCTCCCACCTCCACCTTTACTCAAACTGACCTGCCAATGGTTCCTCCTCCATTTGACAAATCTAGTGAATTCTCTTCAAGTTCCATTTTGCTTGACATCTGCAGAATCTGACCCTACTTTCCTCCCTCTCTCTTTTTGTAAACACACTCTCTCAGCTTCTGGGCTACAACTCTCCTGGTTCTGTCCTGCTCTCAGACTCTCTCTCATGTCATCATCTTCCTTCCCCGACCACCAGATTGGGTTGGGTACTCTTCCCTTGGGGCTTTAGCCTCACCAACTCTCTGCCATTACATTTGCCACATTCTATTAAAAGGAGTCTTTCTATGAGCTATCTCCCCAAATAAGTTGTAAACTCCAAAATAAGTTGTAAGCTCCAAAAGAGAGCCTATGTTCTATTTTTCTATATTCCTATCAAGGAGCAAGAAGCCAGGCACACTGGAGGTGACTTTTTGTGGTTTTTTTTTTGGGGGGGGGTTGTATCCTAAATTCAGGGAGAAGGCCAGCAAAGTTTGTGGACAGAGCACGTGGGATGGAACTTCTCACTCTGAAGTTCACACGGCATGAGCACCTAGGGCTGTGTTCAAGTCCAGATCACTTGGCCTACTGCAGTGCGCCACTTTCATACTCTACAGGTTACTAGACGGAATATATCCTAACATACTGGCTGGGTACTCATGTCCAGGGCTGAGCTTAAAGGTAGTAGACTTTTAGTACCCAGAGTCAGGCAAGCGGAGACAAACAATGATTGCTGGGTGAAAGAACTTTCTGGACCTCCAAAGCTGAGGACATTATACAGTATGACTGACTTGAAACAGTCCGATTGCTTCTGATAGAGGAAATTACAGCTACGAGTGCAGGGCAGAAGATAGCATATTTGTCAATTCCCTTTGACTCTTTGATTCACTACTCTCATTTTTCTCTCCCATCATTTCTTTTTGGTCTTTAAAAAAAAATGTGCTATGTTTATCTGGCTTGCCTGTGTATATCTAATTTTAGATTGCAAGCTGTGGGACAGAATAATGTCTTTATATGTGCAGCATCTCACTGTGGATGGCTGAGAATGTCTGATGACATCAACATCATTCAATTAACCTATAAAAATAAAATAAAATGGAAAGTACTCCAGAGAACTGGTTCACTTGAACTTCACCAGAGATTCATAAATAATTTTCAGCTATGTCCAAGATATATTCAGAATATATCCAGAATCACTTACAATATTCCATGTAACATATGACAAATTAAAGTTGATTGGCCTTATAAGGTCTTTAGGTATTACTGAGAGATATAGTTGAGATGAATAATAAGGAGGCATAGCAGCCCTCTCCCAACTGGAGGGATAAACTTTCTGTAGATCCTTAAAAGAGAAAAATACTAACCAATGTCCATGATAAAACCCAAAGAACTTTCTGGACCTCCAAAGCTGATGACATTAGACTGTATGACTGACTTAAATATTCTATAATGTTTAAGAGGATTGGCTGTCTGCTTCATTGCTTTGCTGGGTTGGTGAGGGGCACAACACCTACTCAGATTTGTAAATTATCATGCTCACAATCAGAAGGATCTCCTATGATAAGAGACCTGTTCAGATTTTATGTTTTCTTCTTCCACATGCATTACCTGTTTCCCTCATACCAATCAGGACCAAAGAAAAGATTTATAAAAGAGCTTGAAATGGGTTCTGATGATGTACATGATGTTATTTGTGAGAAAATGGCTGCCAAGCTAAGTAGATCCTGACATAGACACACTTAGGGTCATAAGCACAGGCTCAGAAACACAGACATAATATTGGGAGAAAAAGGCAATTGATGGCTTTTTTGTAGGAAAGAGTAAGAAACTCAGAGAAATCTCAGGATATTTAGGTCTCCTTACAAAGTGCCCTTCCAAGGCAGTGCCTCCGTATTAAGCCAATGCTAACAGCAGGGACACTACCACAATAGCAGTGCCACTACGTACCTTATAGGATTTGGGTGAGACCTGCAGAAGTTGTTATTTGTGAGTCTAAATTACATAATGTCCAGTGCTACCATTTATGGAGCAACTCTTGTCTCTATAAATGTAACTATTAAACAGAGACTGACACACGTAGACAGACATATAAAAAATACAACCGTCACTTTCCTAAAACTATCATGGAGAACAGAAAAATATAATGGCTATATCGAAACCATGATAAGTATTAGATGAGCAACCAAAAAACTTACCTATTGCCTATCCAAGTTCCAGATTATGCAGGGAGGGTCAATGTGAGAATTTTGAAATGGAACTTGGTTCCTAAGGCACAAATAACCTAAGTACATAAATTCAGGTATAAAGCGTGAGAAAAATACATTTTAGGAAAATAATGAAATTATGTTAATACTAAGCACTAATATTTATTGAGTACTTACATGCCTCTTCACAATAACCTTTTGGGTTATAATACTGAGAAGGCTACAGTATTGCCAATGAGGAAACTAAGGCTTAAAAAACAACTTTGATTCAAACACAGGCAGTGCAAGTTCAAAGGGCGAGGTCTCTGATCTGGGAATTCAGGGGGCTAGTACTTGGAATAATGACAGGAAGGGGCATTGCCAGTGGAGGAAATAACATCAGGAATGCCATAAGGTGGGATCACAAGAGGTGCTGAGGATATGACAAAATCCTGTGGCTGCAACATGGCAGACAGAGGTGGGTAAAGGCAAGTGAGAGCATGAGAGAGGGGAGCAAGTATGAGGAAAAAGAGATTGGGGCTTAGATGAAAAGGAAGCACAGGATCCAATCTTGTGGCCTTGTGGTTTATCAGAAGGCAATTCTGGTGGGGGAGTAAAGATACTAAATTTGAAAGAGGACAGACAAAGGATATTCTTGGAAGGGTCCCGCTTTAATCTTCCTGGAAGTGAGGTCGAAGAAGCCATGTTCTTATGGTCTAATTAAAAGAAGCATATGATACTGAAGTAAAATGACTATGCAGTGCTGTTTAAAGGTAACCTATAATAAAATGAGGGTTAATATTCTGCATTTTCTTTTTGAAGATTTCATAATTCATTTCATTAGCATATTATGTATAATTAGACACTAATTATTTCTTTAACACAACAGAAATGCAGTTTTGACCACCCTCATTATTCTGCCTTGAAATTAAAGTTTTAATGATAAAACTACATCAAATTGTTACAAAGAAAATTCATCTTTCAGAACCCAGAAAATTTCAGCAGAATTGAAGTTCTTTATGTATGTTAAGGTGTGTATTTGTGTAAAAATGCTACTTTTTTGCAATGATAACTATCTTAGGTTTGCTTTTTTAATGATGTGTTTGAATTTAGAATTAAACTATGTAATAGTAACAATGTAATCTGTTCATTATTTTATAATATTCAACATGAACATGTTAAGATCAAAATTCCAATGTTTATCTAAAAGGTAATAAAATGAGCCAGAATTTTGCTTGATTTATTGACTGATGTTCTCATATGAATTCTAGAGTTATCGTAGATCATTGAAGAATCTTTTTGAACTTTTAGCAATGGTGAATAGGCCAATGTGATAAGCAGCCATGTATGGATGTAAGAACAAATAAGAGGAATAAAAATAATCAACTGCAAATAAAAAATAATAAATAAATAAATAAAAGAAGCATATGAGTTCATTCAGGAAGACAAACTTCATTCCTGTAGTCAATCTTAAAAAGAATTTATTGTATAGCTCTTTATATAAAAGACATTAGATTATAGAGTTCATTCATTCATTCACTACAAGCCAAGTATTCATTTAGGCCTATAGCATGTGCTGTTTAAGGCACATTAAAACCAGTAAACTCTCTGCCTTCCTGGAGCTTACTTTCTAGAAAATCAGGCGACTATCTTAGTGATTTTACAAAAACTGTAGGAACAATTTTTATGTGGATGTTTTCCTTTGGTCAACTCTTCATAATGACTAATTACAATCTGACGAGGTTATGTCTGTTGAGAGCTAAATTTGACATTAAACTTGCCAACTTCCTGAGGGTTGTCAGGTAGCTTTTAGCCAACATATCTCAAATATCAATGGGCTTTTTAAAATAGGTAGATGTAAAGTCACTGTCAAACTGAGGTTCTCTGGTAGGTGACTAAAGGAGAGGTATTTGGGTTAGTGATTACAAAGGTATGTATATATTTACATGTATGTCCTTTACTCACTTAGTATATATTTACTGAGTGATATGTTAAGAACCTTGAAACACTGCAGGTACAGAAGTGGGCAAGAGAAATCTCTACCTTAAAGAATATGTAGTGATGTTAACACCAATGACTTCACCACCGCGGATGGATGTATTTTTAATCTTAGTGAATGGATTGCAAGGTTCTCTAGAAAACTTGACCATTTGAACTTTCTTAGAGATTTATAAATAATTTCAAGGTACTGTTCTCTAGGATATGCCTAGAGTAACTTATATCTCATTTTATTAGATAAATTAGAGTTGGCTGGTTTCATTCATGAGGGTTTTAAGTCTACCATTAAGAGGCCTGCTTGATGTGCATAATGAGAGACTACAGCAACCCCCAATTGAAGAGTTATACTTTCTGGAGACTTCTATAATTGTAAAATATTACATGAAGGATATAGATAGTCTAATGGGGTGACAGACATGATGACCAACCATTACAATGCAACACAATTCATGGTGCACTGGTAGGGGGAGCACAAGGTACTTTAGGTACACAAGGCAGGTGCATTGAACTCAGCTCTGGGTGCTTGGGGCTGGAGGTGAGAGGAGCACTCAGGCTGAGTTTCCCTAATTTAACAACAGCCACAATTTAGCAAACCCATATACTCAACACTCAGGTCAAAGGGAGGGCAAGGTGAGGCCCAGGCCCACAGCTAAACCCTTCCTCCAGGCCTATGAGCAATATCCCCGTGATGGTGCCACTTCCTCTGGGTGCTCCGATAGAGCCCTGTGGCAGCTCTCCTGAGTCATAAGCTACCTACCTGTCAGATTAAGTGAAGAAATTCCATTCCAGTTTTGTATTGTTCATTAGGCAGCTTCTATAACTATGGTTCACTGGTTTATTTTGCTTTTTCTTCAAGAATACCAATCAGATATAAACAACTTCGTTCTAGAAGTCTTCCTTTGGGCCCATCTGTAGATTGAACAAGAAAATATACTTTGGCTAACTGGTGGATTACTGCTTAGGGCTTCATAAGTATACCCTGAATGATCATAGTTACAGAATATTGAGTGTGGTACCTGTCCAGTGCATCTCTTACTTGGAAACCTATAGTTCTAAGTCTGGATTTTAATCAGTTAGAATTACTTTAGGTTTGCCAGATGATACCATTTCCTTTTCACTAATAATTTTGGAGCAGTGTCCATTTCTTTGCATACAGAAACCTATTTTTAAAAGATAACATGAAGAGGGCCTAATCTGCATTTGACTATTGCTAAACTAAGCAATTTGCATTTCAAAACAAAACCCTAGCTTCCCAAGAGGAAAAAGTAAGAAGTGGAAACCACTATCTCTGAGAACTCAGAAGGGCTAGTTGCCTGCCTGTTCATGGACAAAGACACGAGGACCAAACTGTAACTCCTAAGTATTACCCAAGGAAGCAAAATGAAGTTTTATTGAGTGGCAAAATAATTGGTCTGGATAGCTTTCACGAGAGGCATTCTAAGAAAAAAGCAAGAAAAATTGACAGTTCCATAGTAGTTTCACTGTTAGTATTAATATTCATACTACTATTTGATCCTTTTATCATCAGATAAGAGAAATGAGTGATTATGCTAACTTTGTCAAGAATCCAACATCTTTATTTAGAATGATAATTGAAGGTTTCATTGAATTGTAAAAAAGGGAAATATAATTTGGATGAAGGATTTTTAAAAATTGAAATAGGCATATTGTAATGTGAAAATGAAGTTGGAAATATTAATATAAACTAATACCATATAATATGTCTTTTCTAGCTGCGTTCAATGAAATGGCCAAGGAATAATATTATTCCACCACACAGCCTGATGATAGACACTCCTAATGCCTACATTCTTGGGTCTAATACTATTTTTCACTCGAAGGAAACACAATATGACTTAGAAAAATGGCTGATTCATGTCTGGGTCTGGGAAGATACAGGTAAGTCTTGGAATATTTTATTGGGCCAGAAAGCAAGAATGCTTTAAAAAACAATGGTATTATATAGAAGAACGCAGGGATACTCATTGGCTAAATTCTGTCAATTTGAGTATCAAAAGGAAAATGATAACTATGGTTAGTTAAAATGTGTTAATTTGTGAAAAGCTGAGTTCATAATGATAGCAAAGACGACAAAAGTTGACAAATTGTACTAAAGAAGTTGAAAATAATTGAATCTCATTACTTACTCTTACCGTGCTAGTACTATTGACTCATTCTCTGAATCAATGTGGAATATCAAATTCAGCAAATATCAACTATGTTAGTTTTATTTAATCTCAGTTTACATTTAGAAAAATAATTCTTAACTCTTACACAATAACTGCCAGTGCTATCCTAGGGCAGACTGATTTTTTTGTAATGACAAAATTATACACCAGTCTGCCTTAGAAACCTAATGCAGGGAGTTTTGATTACACTTCTAAGTGCCTTTCTACTGAGTCCTCTTGGGAAAATTAGCATTGGAATATATTTGTGTTATTATACTCCTGAGTCTCTTTGTCTTGATCACTAAGTTTGAAGAGCTAGTTCATAGCCCTGGTGGCCTCTTGTATAAGTCTACAGCAGCCCCTCTGATAGAATTTTCCATGATGTGGAAATGTTCCATATCTGTGCAGCCCATATGACAGCCATTAGTCCCATGGAACTAATGGCTACTGAGCACTTGAAATGTGGCTGGTGTGACCAAGGCACTGAATTTGAAATCTGATTTTGTTTAAGTTAACTTTTAGGCTAAATAGACCTGTGGCTTGTGACGACTGTACTGGACAGCATAGGTCTAGATTTTAAATCTCCTTGTAATTATATAGAATAACTTAGGTTTACCCAACGAGGCAAATTCTTTCTCACCAATTCTGGAACACTGCCCGTTTTCTTTAAGATAAGTATCTATATGGGGGAAAAGTAGGATTTTACTCTTTTTGAATAAGTAATACATTCATAAATGTGAGTTAAACCATTAAAAAATATAAAAAAGTATACAGCAGGAATTCTCTCCCATTCTATCCTCCAGCGACTGGGATCTCTTCCCCACAGGTAAGACTAATGTCAGTTTCTTGTGTATCTCAGAGATACCTTATATATACACGAATAATGATAGCACACTTTCATTGTATACCAGGCTTTTCCTCTTAACATATTTTAGAGGTCACTCGATCAGTATATCAATAGTCTCCTTTATCCTTATGACATGGTCTTAACAATCTATTTTAAAGGATCCCAGATGGTGGCCTGTCAGCTATCTTGACAACTGATCAGACAACTTGCATTTGGAATGTGAAGAATCTTAATTTCACAAGACAGATGAGGATAACAGCAGGTTGAACCTATGGCAGCCCCTAGTCAGGGTAGCCCAGCGATACAGAGGAGTCCCAAATTTTAAAATGCTTAGTCCTTTTCTTTTTAAACTTATATTTTGAGCCAAATCATGCTAAATTTTGTGAAGCAACCCAAGATTTATATGATGAAAAACACAGACTATGATTTTTTTAATAGTATGATTCCAATTTTAATCATACGTTAGCTTCTTCAGGGACTTTCTATTGCACATAGAATAAAATCCAAACTCCACACCAAGGCCCGCCAGGCTTTGTGTGATCTGACTCCAGACTTCTTAATTACTGGCCTCTGAACAGGGCCAGCCCTTTCCTGCCTCAGGGCCTTTGCATTCACTCTTCTCTCAGTCTAACATGCTCTTTTCTGGGCCCTTTCTGTGGCTCTCTACTTCATTCTCCAACCTCCGCTTAAGAGTCACTGTTTTCTTGATGTCTTTTCTCAATGAGCCATCTCTAGCATCTACAGCACTCCTTCACTTCCACCTCCACGTTACTTTCTTCATGGCACTTACTATAATCTATAATTATTTTGTTGACTTGCATTTTCTCTCTCTACCATTGGAATGTAAGATCCCTGAGAACAGGAACTTGAACTAACTGTCTTCACGGATATATCTCCAGGACCTAAAATAGTGTGTGGCATACAGTTGGTATACAATTAATACCTGCTAAAACCAAATATGTTGAGTGAGCAGATACTGAATACACTTCACAACATAGTGTCCAGAACTTGAGAGCATTTGGACAAGTGCCATGTCTTCCAAATAGTCCCTTATAATTAAATAAACATAGTAAATTACTCTAAAGCAAATATGTTTTAACATATTTATAGCATAAAAACATATATATGCTTTTGATTCCATTAACATCTATCTGTAGTCCTACTTCTTTTGTAAGTCAGAGACGTTTACTATGTTTGAATTAGTAAAGCCACTTGCATCTGCTATGATATGTCATCTATGAAGTGTTACTGCTTCTGCCAAAGTGTACGTGTTCCCCATCTGACAATCTTTTTGAGTCACTACATCAACATGTTTTGGTCATTATGTCAACATTTATTAGTGTTACCTTGCCATTACTGAAAAATGGGGCTTTAAAGTTTGCAAAGCATTTTTTATTGGTGTCAATTTATTTGATCTTTACAACTATCTCTACCCTGTAAGGCATCCTATGGCCATTTTTACTGACAAAGTTACAGCAACTCAGAAGAGATTACATTTTGCTTAAAACAACATGACTGGCAAAAGATAGAGCTAGCAAGTGAACTCAACTTTTCCAAGTCGAACTGCAGAGATGAAATCTTTGGCTTTTTCAGCCATACCACAGCTACCCTAACACTATATTTGATAAAAGTTGGTAGTTTACAAAGTACTTCTGCATAATGTATCTCATTTAATCCTCCATGGTTGACAAGGCTGGTAAAATTCCTTCCCTGGGGAACTTATGGAGCGTCTTTGAGAAAATCATATGCATGCAAAACTGAAGACATTGGTATAGAATAACATAAAGACATAGAAATTAATTACAAAAATGCATACAGATGCCAAGGAGATTGTGAATTGTATATAGGTGAGTGCTAACTGGCTTTGGAGGGAGAGGAAGAAATTAGATTCGCAGGGTCAGAAAACAGGAGGGATCCGAGCCTTCCATACAGAGGCAATGAACTATGCATGCAAAGATATGCACATAGACACAATGTTGTATGGGCAGCGTGGCAAGCAAATTAGCTGGACAAAAATAAGTCATCCCATCCAGAAACCAGGAAAGCTGAGGACGCTAAGATGAGGAGCACTTCTAGTTATTAGAAGATGTCAGGAGTCAAAAAGAACTTGCATTTTATTTAACATAGATATTGAGAAGCTGGCAAAAGCTCATGCTCATAAAATATTTGGGATGAAAACAAAGCCTGATGACTCTTTTGGCGGCTGTGTGTAGCAGGAATTGCAGCAGGGGAAACTGAAGGCCAGCACGGTAATCCTGGGGTGAGGTGACAAAAGTCAGAGAGACTGCAGTGGTGGCTGAAGAAACAGGAAAGAAAAGTGGACCTTGCAGAGAAAGTATTATTGGGACTGAATGGTTGATTAGAGAAGTGGGGAAGGAGAGGAAAGAATGAGAAGTGACTGTAAGGTTTCTAGCCTGCTGAGCTGGGCTGATGGTGGTGCAATTAACATGTTATTTGTGAAGGGAAGCCTTTTGGCTGAGGTCAAGAGTAGGCAAGAGAGGATCAAGAAGGGATGAGCTAATTCTGGAAACACAAAGTTGAAGGTGGTGCAAGGAAGTTTAGCTGAAGGCCTGTAGACAACCCCAAAAACAAGTCTGGAAAGAAGGTGAGAAGTCAGGATGTATGTTGTGTCATTTTTACTAACCCCTGACCCTTTCCCAAACTGTACTCCTACTGCCTACTCCTACTGCCTCAAGAGCTCTCTTCTTGGCAATTCACTATGGGGAAAAGCTCCCGTTTATAGACTGGAATATTTCTTTGTGAACTTTCTGTATGGGTATTGTAAGAAAAGAAAAGGAAAAGTAAAGGACTTTAAAAATGCATTAAGACTTTTTACCTTGAAATGATTATTTAGAGGTTGCTTTGGTTTTTAAAATTTAATATTCATTACTTTCCAATTCAAAATTTGTGCTTAAGCTTTTACATTAAATATATCCATTTATTATTCAATTTACAAAGCTAGTAAATTGATGTCTGCTTCACTTGGTTAATCATTTTCAACTGCGTTTATTAATTTAATAATTTGAATATTTTTTCCAAACACACCAATTTTCTTTTTTTCTTTTCTTTTTTAAAGATTTATTTATTTGACAGAGAGAAACACAGCGAGAGAGGGAACACAAGCAGAGGGAATGGTAGTGGGAGAAGCAGGCTTCCTGCTGAACAAGGAGCCCGATGCGGGGCTCGATCCCAGGACCCCGGGATCATGACTTGAGCCGAAGGTAGATGCTTAACGACTGAGCCACCCAGGCGCCCCGTAAACACACCAATTTTCTCATTAACAAAGCCTCCCAAATTCTTAAGTAATTCTCACAAAACTAATAAACACATCAGGTAAGTGGTAACTTTTCTTAAAACTTTAAAAGGATTTTTAACTTAAAATCAAGTCTTTATAGTTACACCCTTTAAATCCACGTTGCAAGGTTAATTTTCAGATACTGTATTAAACATTAAAAATGTTTCTATTATATTCTATTAAATATGAGGAGTATTTAAAACATCGAACACTAGAGACGTTTAAAATATCAAATATAAAAAAAAGAAAAAAATATGAAAAAAATAAAATATCAAATATGTTGATTCTTTATAGAATATATATGTGTGTGTGTGTGTGTGTGTGTGTGTATTATTTCCTTCATAATTTCTCTATTTAATTCGAAATCTTTCCAGGATTGAGAGATGCATATTCATTAAGAAAACAGGGGCGCCTGGGCAGCTCAGTGGGTTAAAGCCTCTGCCTTGGGCTCAGGTCCTGATCTCAGGGTCCTGGGATCGAGCCCCGCATTGGGCTCTCTGCTCAGCAGGGAGCCTACTTCCCCCTCTCTCTTCCTGCCTCTCTGCCTACTTGTGATCTCTCTGTCAAATAAATAAATAAATAAATAAATAAAATCTTTAATAAAGAAAAGAAAACAATTGTCATCCCCAGCAAATCTAGGAACACCTTTCCCAAGAAATGTCTGGGTTTACCTTCTTAGCTACGAGGGTTCTGTATGATCAGAGTGTCTCTTGGCCTCTGGTTCTTCAATTCATGCCTTCTCTCTAGAGGCACCCAAAAGGCAGGGTTCGGCTTTCTCTCTGGGAAGGTAGCAGCCCGATTCCAGTTTCTTCTTGCCCCTGCTTCAAAGCTGGTGCCTTCCCCTCTCTCAGGACTCCCTTGGACCCAGGGAGCCTCCGGAGGCCCTAACCTCCTGCCTATAGGCCTGGACCAGGCCTGGTGTCCTTGATAACCCACTCCTGTCTGAACCTCTTTGATCCTTCATCGCCCATCTTATTGTAGTGGGAAGAAAAAATACATAGTTAAGATTAAAAGCAGTCAACAGAACTTCTATTAGGAGGAAAACTGCCTCCGGCTAAAGACCTGGACTCAGCACAGCACTTTCTCAGGCCGTTTTGAGTGTCAAAAGGTAGCCCTGAGGGGATGGCAAGCAAGAGTGAGGAATCAAATGGCTTGACAGGACTGATGAAGAAAACACTTTGAGTCCCACAAGGCAGCCTGAGAGGGAAGGGGAGAAAAATGAAGGCAAATGGGGAGAGAGAGGAGCTGAGCTCAAGGGTAAGGACGGGGTGGGTGGGTGGAACCTGTGGGGAGGGGCCTGTGAAAACTTCCCGTCTTAGGGAACAGGGCCTGGACCAGGGGGAACGGGGAGATATGATGTTCTGGGCAATTCCTTCTGCGGCGTTCCCCTCTCTGTCAGGACCCTAGTGCTGTCCTAGGAGGACTAACCCGAGCTGTGGTGGGTCAGAGCTAGGCCAGACTGAGGTAGAGAAGAGTTGGGAGCCAGTTCTGACCCCCCAGGGACTGAGACATTACACACCAGTGAGGCGTTGACTGCAATGGATGGAAGCAACAGAGGCAAGAGGGACTCAGGGGCGTCAGGAAGAGCAGGTGTGGGAGCCAAGCTGAGAGAGGCCAGCGAGACCACACACAGACACAATGAGGTCAGACAATTGGGGGGTGGGTTGTGCGGGAAGGAAGGAAGGGAAGGAAGGGAGGGAGGGAGGGAGGGAGGGAGGAAGGGAGGGAGGGAGGGAGGAAGGAAGGAAGGAAGGGAGGAAGGAAGGAAGGGAGGGAGGGAGGGAGGGAGGGAGGGAGGGAGGGAGGGAGGGAAGGGAGGGAGGGGGCAGAGCACGCGGGGTGGTCTGGTCGAGCCTCAGATGCTGGAGCCTTCGAGGGGAGGGTTGCGGCCCGGCCCGAGGAGATAGCCCAGCGAGGGGGTGGGAGACGGCGCGTGAATGCTGCTGAGGAATTGAACTTGGAGAGGAGAGAACAGACTGGAGCAAGGGACTCTGAGAGCTCCGCATATCAGAGTTAGCGAGATGGGGAAGAGAGATGGAACCTCTGAGGAAAACGGAGAGAAATGGCGTGAGAGAGAGAGGGCATCTGGGATAGTGCCTGATGGCAGAGACCTAAGAATCGACGAAACGATCCCAACACATCGGATCCGGTTTATGCAATTCAGCGTAGTTCACCAGCCCCGTATTAAACATCCTTGCTGTGCTAGACCCACAGAAGACAGGCAGCCTGAGGCTGCCCTGGGCAAGCTACTTCCTAATGTTGGGGAATCCGTCCAGGAAATGGGCAGTTGGGCAGGGGGGCTGTTGGCCGGAGGGCCACACAGCACAGGAGTTCTCAAATTCTGAGGGCTTGTTAAAACCCCGATTCCTGGGCCGCACCCCTAGAGTTCCACTTAGCAAGGCCGGGCCAGGGCGGGCCTGAGAATCTGCATTTCTGAGCAGCTCCAGGTGCTGCTGCTGGTCCCAGGACTGAGAACCCCTGCCCGAGGCGATGGTGTGTGTGGGGGGGTGTAAGAGCATGGGAAAACCAGTGCTCCCCTTCGCCCTCCTGCTCTACGGATCCCCAGGTCTGACTGAGGGTTCCATCACTTGCTCTCTGGGCTTCTCACCATAACGTTAACAACTGCGGTTGCAGCTTTTAACTCTAAAACATGGTCTGAAAGGCTTCTGATATGGCTCCGGAAAGGAGGTGGAGCCCCCCAACCTCTCCCCAGTCTCTCCAGCCCCTCAACCTGCCTCCCGTGCCAGGCCCTGGGCCCCTGCTTCTCATAATGACAGATAAAGGTTCCCAGTTTCTATTTGGCTGCTAGAGAGAGGCCTCCCTCAAGGACCTGGAAATAAGGTTGAGTTCTTAAAGTCTGAAATCCACACTTAAAGGATCAACGCAGAAGCCGAAAGGATGGCCTTTGCTGACGGGTCTCTTGGGTCACTTCATTAAAAGAGTAATGAAAGCGAGCCCCCAGATCAGGAGGGGGGGGGGGCGGGTGTTGGTCAGCCAGGGAAGTTAAAAGGGAACGACGGAGGCTAGCTTGGGCAGTGACTACCTTGGCTTCGGCCTGGGGAGAGCGAACATTAATGAACAGACTTCTCATATTTCGGTCCCATTGGCAAGCTCATTCCTGATGTGGGGGTAGAGGCATCGCATTCTTGTTTAGCCTGATTCCATGAGCTGCTTGATTTATCCGGCTGCCGTTGTCCTGATGCTCATTCACCTCCAGGAGTAGGTCTCTTTGCAGGGAAAGAACCCACTGGCCTCTCACACTCTGGGGAAACCTGGCCTTAGGAAAGTTCTAGTTCTTATTGCAGTTGATCTGCTGATATTTTGACTTTATTCGTTTTTCCGGAAGTTAGTTTATTCGAGCCAGCCACTTAGCGATGGCTCTGTTCTCGACCTGCTGATAAAAATCAGGTTTCGGGATCTCCCAGGTTGAGGACCCCTACCAGACCTGGGACGGGTACCTCCACTAAGGAGACATCCCCAGAGACTGCTAGTCTCTCCCATTATTCCCCAGGACACGTGGTAACCGAGTATGATGCTAGGGAGCCACAGCCCACCCTGAGGGTACAGAGGAGGGTACTCAGAGATGATAACAACTGAGTTGCATCTTAAAAGGCTGAGTAAAGCTTTGCAGATAAACAGAGATGTGCAGAGCATTCCCAGCATAATCCAGGGCACAGAGAAGAGAATTAGCATGCTGAGTTGCAGGAATAACATAAGTTACAGGATGGCTGGAGAAATAGATAAGGATTACATCAAGGAGAGCCTTGATCTCCTGGGTAAAGGGGAGTCATCTGAGTTTTTAAAGTAAGAGAATGACAGGGCAAATTTGGTTTTGCCACTCTAGCTCTAGGGTTCAGTATGATTTCAAGAAGGAGCTAATCCAGAGGCAGGTGGGAGGTTGTAGTCCAAAGGAAAAGATAGTTACGAATTATTATAGTGCAAAAGAAACATTTCAGAATCAAATACCAGAAGGATTTAATGTTTGGACACACCACGTCTAAAGGAAGCTTCGGTAAGGGAACTAGAAGGCTAGGAGGGATACCCACGTTCTGGTTTGGGTGTTCAAGTAGATGGCAGTGCCATGAACTCACATATGAAACAGAGGGGAGGGCATCCTAGGGCTTGTTTTCTAGAATCGAAGGGATGTGGGATTGCATAGGGTGACAATAATAAGGTTAGTTTTGAAAATGCTAATTTTGAGGTATGTGTGAGATTTCTAGGTGGAGATGTTCAGCATTCCGTTTTTTGTAGTTTCTGGAGGGGTTCTCAAGAGGAAAAGTCGGTGCTAGACTTAAAGATTTGTAAGTTCTCCCCATAGATGTGATCAAGTCTGAGATTGGGTTTGCTTGTGCTCTCTAACTCTCTTTGAAATAAAATCTTTAAAAAAAAAATCAGCAAACAATCTCCAGATTTTGTATCTTCTATTCATTATAGAAACTCTTTGCGATGGAAAAGAATGTGGGAAGGGTAGAGAAAATATTCGCAGTCCTGAAGATTCTTAACCAGTGACCATAACTAAATCCCATGAATTAAATGATCATCTCTCAAGCTGGTACTAGAGGCTGCGTCTGGGAAAAAGGACCTTGGCGATCATCCAGGGGATATTGGTCTATGTACATATATTATTGCATCAAATACATTTAGAATCATATGTCTACAGGAAGGCACAGACTCAGTTATTAAATGCAAAGTCCTCAGGTAACGCCACCAAAAGGCAGGACTTTCACCTGCCACGGTTCTCCTTACATACAGGTTCTAGAAAAACAGACCCAAAGTGCAACAATCTTCACGCTGCTGCTCAGGGAGGCCCACGTCCTCATTGCCTCCGTGGAGCCGCGGGGAAAGACAGTGCAGGGAAGAAATCTCTGATTTCTTTTGGAAACATGAGTATTCCAGGACTGAATGCTGGGAGGGGAAGCAGGTTTATGGGCTCCCAAGGCTGTTGCAGAGGCTGCTCCTGAAGTTAAACCAGAGATCAAGAGACTAAATGGTTGGTGATTCGAATGCAGGAGTTCAGTGATAAGATAAAGTGAGTGTAAGGATACTCTGGGGAAAGTTTTTAAAGGCAGTGTCTGGAAATATTGGAAAAGATGGCTAAAAGCGTAGGTTGGAGCCAGTTTGTAGGAATTGTGTACCTCCCCATGTGTTTTACCTTTTCCATTAAGTCACCCAGAATCATCCAGAAGAAAGAATTTTGCTTTCCTTTGCCTTGATGATCCTAGACTTGGAATTCCATTAGCCACCCCTTCCCACCTCTATTCTAAAATATTGGATTTATTCTAAAAGCCCTGTGTGTTGGGTTCTGTCCTAGGTTCTTAGGAATATAGGGATAAATAAGAAGGAGGAGGCCATTCCTCTTTGCTTTCTGATGCAAGCAGCTAGAAAATAGAAAATATCAGGTATTACAAAAAAATGAAATCAAAACCAGAGTGACAAGTTAGAACGTGTGGGCTACTTTAGATTAGGACTGTCTTGCTCAGTTCAGGGAGGTTGATGAGAAAGCCCAGCGCCACCTGGAGAGAGGTACTCAGTGCCTGCTTCATGATCAATCAACCGATGGATGGACGAAAGATACACTCTTCATTTACATCATTCCGATTACGTTCTTCCCATAGGCAGAGAGTGCCACAGCTGTTAGCCCACAAAGAATTTGGTTTATTTCCAAACTACAGATGAGTCTAAGTTTGCAAATCATCGGAGCCTGAGCAACTGTCCCAGCAAACATGCTACAGCTGCATAAGTCTGAGCAGCTATGGAGTAGAAAGCTGATGGATAATAATAGTTAATATTTGTGCCATAGGATATGTTTCCGCACTCGCTCTCCCAAATTATCACATTTGCTCCTGACAACAACTTGTTGAGATGGGCAGAGCTGATATTTTTCTTTCCAGTTGACGGGCTTAGTTCATCAAACATTTATTGATCTCTCTGTATATACCTGGCCTGATGCAGGGCACGGAGGACCTTGTGGGGAGGGTGGTACCGTTTCTAACCTCAAATTGCTCATGCTTTAGTGGGAGACACAGATACAGCAACTCACTAAAGGGTGACATGGTGAGCAGCATGCAAGTGGCACGAACAAACTATTACAGGCACCCAGAGGGAGGGGTAGAGCGGGCAGAGAGAAGATGTCACTCAGGGCCTCGAAGGGCCAGGACCTGGGCTAGGGCCCTGCTACTCCATGTGGGGTCCACGGACAGCCAGCCGGGGAGCTTGGCAGAAATGCACAATCTCGGGCCACCCCTCAGACCCACTGATTCGGAATCCGCATTTTCACAGGACATTCAGGACACCTCTGTGTCCATTCAAGGTTGAGGAGCATGAGGCTAGATGATTTGCAGATTTTATTTCCTTCACAACCCAATGAAGTAGACATTATTCGCCCCATGTTGTAGGTAGGAGAGGGACTTGCATAATTCTGTCCATGACACACAGCTCTGTCATGGAACTGGAATTTGAACTCAGGCCCCAAGGACTCCAGGCCACATTCACTGCTCTGTACTGTTTGCTACTCTCCAGGGGTCTCAGGGAGGCTCCACAGGGGAGGTGATGTCTGCACTCAATTTGGGAGGACCTCTTTCGGAGGACGGAGGGCGTTCCAGTCAAAATACTGCTTAAACAAAGGTACGTAAGGTGAGCCAAAGTAAGGTGAGCAAAGATGATGGAACCAAATTTTAAAGGGCCTTGAATGCCACCCTAAGGAACCTGGATGAATCCTGGGAGCAGATCTGGCAGCCTACTCTGGAACCATGGGCAGGCTGCGTGTGTCCGAAGCATAGCTCTACCACTTGCTAGCTGGAGGACTTTGGGCAGCTTGTAGGCTGAGTTCTCAGGAGGCAGACACCCAGACAGACTCTGGAATGCAAGATGGAGTTAATGCCAATGAGTGGAAGAGGAAGGAAGCAGGGTTGGCCAGAGGAAGGAGTCAAAGAGCTGCCCCACAGAGTCTCAGGAAAGCTCTAGAAGGGGGACGGCCTGTCCTAGCTGTCCTGTCTCAGGCTGAAGGGCCAGGCCTTAATCCCCACCGTGCCCAGTCACTAGATGCAGGACGTGACCTCAGATGACGTGGGTCTCTGCAGCTGGGCAGACCCTGAGAGAGGAAGCTGCCTGAGGACAGGGGCATGGTGGGTCCTTGCCTCTGTATCTTCCCTTACGTCTGCATTTCTGTCCCTTCACTGGTAAAATGGAAATATTAGTCATAGGTCCCTTGTGGGGTAACTGGGGGATTATATGCCCGGCAAATAATTCAGGATGCTAGTTATTATTACCTGCCCTAGTCAGATATTCACTGTATACTTTCTCCTTTGGGAGGACTCAGGTTTTGAAAATCTGAGGACTATAAGAAGATGGCATGCCCAATTCCCAGCTTGCCACTGAGAATTCTCACCCTTTGCCCCAGTGTTCCAGGGCTCACCATTTCTCAGGACATCTTGATGGAGTGAAGTTGTGCTAGGCAAAAGGAAAGATTTGGGGGAATTTAAAGCAGGGAAATACCATGTCAGACTCCTGGTTTAAAAAGATTTGTGAGTTGAATCATGAAGGATGGACTAGAGGGTGTATTATCAGGGTACATACTATGTTTTTGGGACACAGAGGCTCAAATAAGACACAAACAAGAGAGTTTCTTTCTTTCTGAAAGCATGTGATCCAAGAGTGTAAAAAAATGAGTTGTCAAGGACCACAGAGGTGGCACTACTCTTATGAGGCCACTCAGGGACCCAGGTTCCTATTTATCTTATTGACCTACTATCCCCTAGGACAGTGGTTCTCAAAGCGCAGTACCAGCAGCATCAGTATCACTGGGGACTTTATTAGGAATGAATATGGATGGGACCCAGCAACCTGTGTTTTAATAAGTTCTTCAAGTGATTCTGATGAACACTTAAGTGTGAGAAACACTCACCTAAGACCGTGTCCCCATCAATCAGGTCAAAACTGTGCGCCCAACCTATGGGAAGGTGGAAAAGAAAGCCAGAGGAGGGCAAACCATTTCCTTTTCAAAGAAAATGCCTATGAGTTGAATGCATCACTTCTGTTGACCTATTGGCTGGAACGTAGTCATGTGGCCACATGGCTTACCCAGCAGTAGGGAATCTTGGGCAATGTAGTCTCTAACCGGGCAGCTTATAGCCAGCTGAAACTAGAGGTTCAAGGAATGAATTCTGGTGGAGAATCAATAGCCTTTGTCATTATTGCACTGGAACAGGCAAAAAAGTGAGGGGCAGAACTAAAGAAGTGGGTATATTCTGGAGAGAAAGGAATGAAGGATTTGAGAAAAAGATTCTCTTTTGATGACTGTTTTGATCTTATGGTGAGAGAAGAAGGAGAAACAGACAGCTCTTAGGTTTCTTGGTAAGTAGACACCCATCACATTAATGGGGCAGAGATTCTAAGGGAAGGAAGAGGAGGAGAATGTAGCGTTAATACTAAACATAATGAATTGGAGATGACTCAAGAATCCAGGTAGACATGCAGTTCTGTAGGCAGTTGGAAACACTTGTCCAGGGACCCTGGGGAGGGCTGGTGCTAGAGACACAGCTTGGCAAATTCCATGGTAGTCAGAGCTTGGATGTGAGCAGGACTGCCCCAGGTGTGACATGAAAAGAGGATCAATGCTAGGGAACACTGGCATTCAAGAGGCAAGTGCACTGGAAGAGAAACAAATAAAGAGTGGTCCGAGCTGTAGGAGGGCCAGAGACCAGGAGATTAGAGAGGTCAAGGAAGAAGAAAGGAGGCTTTAGGTCAGGGCAGGTGCTAGTGCCAAATGCGATAGCAGTGACACATAGGACCAATGCTCAGAATGGATCTTGGAAGACAAATGAGAAAAACTGAGATGCAGCTTAAGGGATGTGCCCAGGGTTCCATAGTTAGAGGCAAAGCCAGGACTCACCATGCATTCTGGGTCTCATCTTCCCATTAGTAGGGACCCCGGAAGCCACTGTTGCTCTCTTTCTAAGACTACGCCTACATAGAAAGCCTCAGCATCCTCCCTGACACCAGGCTGGGCTATAAAACTGTCCTCTGGATTGTGGCCCTCCGTCCATCTGTAGGACTGGTTTCCAAAATTATCAGGGTTCTTTCTGCCTCCTGTTTGCTTGAGCTGAGCCACCCTGAGTCTAATTGTGACACACCAGCTTGGTTTATGGGCTTTTTTTTTTCTTCCCAAGCATTCCACAGTCATGTCGCCTTTGTCCTCATGGTATACCTTGCCCTGAATTCTAGCTTCAGAGCCATGCAAAATAGTTGTCACACCCCTCTACCCACCATGTTCTGTCAGCCCACTGCCGGAAGGAGGGGCCTGATGACTAGAAAGACTGACTCAAGTGCAAATGCACAGCACTGCTGATCTTACCTGCCACAACTATTTTAAAGTACAGGCAGCTTGGTTTGCTAAAGGCGCTGGGCACCTGGGTCAAAGACATAGTCCACTGATATGATCTTATGCTCTAGGCTGCCTGTTGGTCTTGAGGTTGATCTTGGAGTTGGCACCATACAAAGTCGCTTATTGCCAAAGTGCTCAGTTTGATTTTTATTGCTTTATATTCCTAAATCTTTGACAATGGTGCATCAGGGGTCTTTCAAGTTAGCTGAATTCTATGGCCGCTTCCAGCACCCTGCTCCTGGTGGATATTTTTGCCTGTTGGAAGGACTCTGCAGCTACAGGCAGACTCCAACCATCTACCAACAGGCTTGTTGTCAATCCCGAGTTGCGTGCGGACTATAAATTGGCCCCGGGTTTTTGTATATATTGTGAGATTTCTGTGGGAACACAGTCATTATTATACAGCAGTTCCCATCAAGAGTACTGTGGACAGTTTTATTTTTTATGATTTTATTTCCTATTAATATGACATAGACTCTTGATAACCCCAAACAGACATAGTCACACATTCCACATTCCTTGTTTGACAGAAGAGTGTAACTTCAAAATCTAGATTGAATAAATCGAGACCTGTTATGCAGTTGTGCATTTTTTTGTAACAGGTGAAACAGACAGAAATCTATCAATTTTGACATGTTGGATGACCTTGAGAATTTAGCATTTTCCTATGACATACAACAAAGGTTAGTTGTCAGCAGAAACCAGCCAGAAATACTACTAGTAAATACTACTACTGGTTCTAAAATATATACTGAATCAGTTCACACTTCCCTTTCTGCTGCTACCACCAAAGTCCAAGCCATCATGACACTCTCGCTGACATGGATTCTTTGACCCCCTCCACCCATTTTCTACGCTGAAGCTGGAATTGTCTTGTAAGTAAATTGGATCATATCTTTCATCTGCTGAAAGCTTATCTGTGTTCCTTCTCATCTCAGAATAAAATCTAAGCTCATCCCCATGGTCTATGAGGCCATATGTAATCTGACTCTTGTCTGACTGTCCCATCCCATATTATGCCCCTCTCCTCCCCCTTTGGAATAATCTGTCTACACTAGTTCTTTTCCACCTTGTAATTCTCTATCCATAACGATTTTTCTGTTTTTCGAACACAGGACCACCATGTGCGGATGTGCAGGTTGTGCACTGTGGAACCCCAGGAGGGGCATTCAGTAGGCTTCAGGGTGAATGATGCCCCCTGGAAATGTGCACTATGGCAGCCCAGCTTATACATGCTGAGCTCTTTCCCATTGCAAGGTCTTTGTACTTGCTGGTCCTTCTGCCTGGCATATCCATCTGCACGGCTGGCTCCTTCTTGTCATCCACTGAACAAATATTCCACAAAGCACTACTCTATACCAAGCAGAATTGGCCACATAATTTGCAGAACCCAATGTAAAATGAAAATAAGCTCAGTTTCAGCTTAAATGTCACTTTTCCGGAGGGATCCTTCCTAACTACCCAAGCCAAAGGAACCTTCTGATCAGTGTATGAAGGCAAGCTAAGGACCTCCTTTCTTTCCAGTTAAATTACAGTTGAAACAAGGATCCTTGGTTCCACTAGCTCTGTGATTTTAGGCTGAATATCCAATCAACATAAAAGGTTTTGTGTTTCTCTTTAATGAGGTTTTGGGCAGGTTCTCATTTTTCTATAAATTGGTCTTGAAGGCGATGACAGTCCTCACAAGCCAAGGAGAACTTTGGTATACAAAGATCAAAAACGCCTCATTACAATATTATAAATTGAAAAATGATACTATGGTTGGAATTTTTTTCTAACAAAAAACAACAATGCACATTTTATGGAGATAAGGATTTCATATATAATAATGAACTCAGTTATATTTTAAAGTTTGGTAAAAATTGTACAGTTACTAATTGGTTAGCATGTATTTCCCTCAGCCTTTGGAAGTTCAAGTTTTTGTTTTGACAAATTAAATCAAAATTATTTAAGTATAATTTTATCTTGAAAAGTCATAATTTGGTTGCTTGTAACACTGTGAACTTTCTTATTTAAAATATAGTTAGTTCAATATGTTTATTGCTTTCATTCACAAGACATTTATTAATGTTGATAATAAAGTTCCAAGTATGATATTTGACTCAGAAAAAAGGATACAGAGAATAGCTTCTTTATATATAAGATCTTCTCACCTTGTTATGAATTTCTTTCCTACTCCCAGGTTTCTAATACACTCTGCCTGAATAACAAGAGAAGTAAAAAGTTTAAGGATCTGTTACAGTGAGATAAGGCAAAAACATGTAATTTTCAGAGAGCCTGCCATTCCCACCATCATCCTCTGACGAAGCAACGCCATATGGGGCCTCAGATACCGTCTTCTGAAGTGAGTTACCCTTGGGTTCCTGCCAGAAGCAAAATAGTAAAAATGCAACTTCCTAAAAGCACTCGTAACCAAGGGAGAAACAAGTTTCTGCCCCAATTCTTGCTAATTTTGAAAAGCAGTCATTTAAGAAAAAAAAGAGAAAAGAAACAGGCTTAAGAATGATAGGCGTTTATACTTGTGTGATGTAAAGAATGAAAGCAGAAACTGAACATGCATAAGGTGCCTCACTCGAGACATCTCGTTCTAGACCAAGTTGTGAAGGACGGAAACCCCGACTTCCTGCCTTCTTGCCCTGCTCACTTCAGAAGAGTATCGGATAAACTCATCGATGCTCAAGTATAAATGACTACTCATGATTCATGGATTACCTTCTCCAGGAGTATTCGCTTTAAAGTAGGAATATAGGGGCACCTGGGTGGCTCAGTGGGTTAAGTCTCTGCCTTTGGGTCAGGTCATGATCTCAGGGTCCTGGGATCGAGCCCTGCATCGGGCTCTCTGCTCAGCGGGGAGCCTGCTTCCCTCTCTCTCCCTGCCTGCCTCTCTGCCCACTTGTGATCTCTCTCTCTCTCTAATAAATAAATAAATAAATGAAATATAAAAAAAAAAATAAAATAGGAAAATAGAGTCATGGCCAAACAGCTAAAAGTTGAAAGTTTTCGTGGTAGAATTTCCACAGAGCCCAACAGTCATCCGCAGACCAACTATTTGGTCTTGAGAGAGCTGTCTGTGTTTGCTAGCCCTTGTCATCACTCGCTCTCCATTTCCTCTCTCTCCTCTGCCCCTGCCTCAACTCCTTGGTTTGGAATAATATTAGATTTACAGAAGAGCTGCAAAGATAAGAGAGCTCCCCCAAATCTCTTCCCCAGTTACTCCTAATGTCAACATTTTATATTATTGTAGTACTTTGTCAAAACCAAAGTACTATTTGCCACACTCTGGACTTTATTAGGGTTTCACTGGCTTCTCCAGGAATGTTTTGTTTCTATTTGATGCATTTAGCCCACTCTCTTTTACACCCAGTCTCATCAAGCTCTCATGCCCGGAACTCCGCAAAAACAGCTCCCATCAAGGTCATTGGTGACCAGCATTTAGCCAAAGAAGCTGCATGGCAGCCAGCAAGATGCCAAAGTTTTAATTATCATATGATCTCACACATATGTGGAATTTGAGAAACAAAACAGAGACCATAGGGGAAGAGAAAGGAAAAAAGTTAAAAAAAAACAAAAACCAAACCCAAGATGAAATCAGAGGAGACAAACCACAAGAGACTTAACTCTAGGAAACAAACTGAGAGTTGAGGGAGGGGAGGGGGTTAGGCAGATGGGGTAAGTGGGTGATGGACATTAAGGAGGGCACATGATGTACAATGAGCACTGGGTGTTAGAGAAGATTGAGGAATCACAGACCTCTGCCTCTGAAACCAATAATACATTATATATTAATTAATTGAACTTAAATTTTTTAAAAAGGGAAGGGAAAGAAAAATGAACCTTAAAACCAATAGTGAAAAAAAAAAGATGTCAAAGTCTTGTCTTGGTATTCATTTCACAGTCTTCGTTGGATGCGACAGTTCCCTTCCTCCTCCTGAGAACCATTGTTGCTGGACCTTTCTCTTGGCCATCTTCCCATCTCACTGCCCAGTTATTCCTGGTTTCCCTTACTCGTTCCTCCTATTCTTCCCTCCCACTAAGCAATGGAGGGACCCCAGGCTCAGTCCCTGGGCCTCTTCCCTTCTCGATCAACACATTCTCCAGGTGTTCTCATCCAGTCACATGCTGGTGAAAGTCACCTCTTTGTGATGACTTTGGTTCTTTGTCTCTAACCCAGATCCCTCTGAGAAACCCCAGACTGACCTACCTACAGCTGTCACTCAACATTTCATTTGCGTGCTAATAGGAGTCTCAAACTCACAAGCCCCACACTGAACTCTTGATTTGTGCCCTTGAACCTGCTCCTTCCCTGGTCTTCTCCACATGGTAGCTCCATTCCACAAGGGACTCAGGCCAAAAATCTTAGAATCACTTTTGACTCCTCTTTTTCTTTTAACCCCACATCCAATCCATTGGCCAATCCAGCTCTGCCTTAGAAGCTATCCTAATTCTAACCACTTTTTACTATATCCATTGCCATCCTCCTAGTCCAAGTCACCATCTTTCAACCTGGATGATTGCAATAGCCTCCAAACTGTTCATCCTGCCTCGGCCCTTATCCTGCCCCTGCCCCTCACCCCAATTTATTATCAACATATGGATACTTTATTTATTTTTTATTTTAAAGATTTTATTTATTTGGGGCCCCTGGGTGGCTCAGTCATTAAGCGTCTGCCTTCGGCTCAGGTCATGATCCCAGGGTCCGGGGATCGAGCCCCGCTTTGGGCTCCCTGCTCAGCAGGAAGCCTGCTTTTCCCGCTACCATTCCCCCTGCTTGTGTTCCCTCTCTCACTGTGTGTCTCTCTCCCTGTCAAATAAATAAAATCTTTTTTTTTTTTTTAAGATTTTATTTATTTGACAGAGAGAAACACAGCGAGAGAGGGAACATAAGCAGGGGGAGTGGGGGAGGGAGAAGCAGGCTCCCCACTGAGCAAGGAGCCCAATGCAAGCTCCATCCCAGGACCCTGGGATCATGACCTGAGCCCAAGGCAGATGCTTAATGACTGAGCCACCCAGGCACTCTATACAGATACTTCTTAAATGTAAGTCTGATCATGTTAGTGCTTATCCTCCAATGGCTTCTGTTCTTAGTCAAAGTAGAATACAAAGCCATTACTAAGACTACAAGGTACTACATGACCTGCCTCAACCTCTCACTCTGTCTTAATTACCTACCATTGTCTATCCTTTTATCCCTCTCCCGCCACACTCACCTCCTTGCTCTTTCTTCAATTTCCCAAGCATGTTTTGCCTCAAGGCCTTGTACTTGTTATTGCCTCCGCTTGGAATGTTCACCCCTGGACGTCTGCCTGACTTGCAAGGCAGGGAGATAAGGTAGCAAGGTAAGGGGACTGCCCCTCCAGGATTTCCAGGGACTGTACTGATTTTAAAAGTAAAAAATTCTGTATCCTAGGAACCCCTTCATTTCCTGGCAAACAGGGACAGTTGGTCACCTAGCAGGGGTAGGTCTGGGTAGGGGGTTGCAAGCATTTAAAAGGTCTCAGGGACAAGGAGACATTTGGGCAAAGTCTTGACAGAGGTGAGAGATTGGGTTTGCCATTCCTTAATGTTGTATGATTCTGGGGGCCTGTCTACAAAATCTGTTGAGCACAGATAAAGGAAACCCCAATGATTATCAAAAATACATTTTAAAAGGGGCACCTGGGTGGCCCAGTCAGTTAAGTGTCTGCCTTTGGCTCAGGTCATGATCTCAGGGTCCTGGGATCAAGCCACACATTTGGCTCCCTGCTCAGCGGGAGTCTGCTTTTCCCTCTGACCCTCACCCCATTTGTTCTCTGTCTCTCTCTCAAATAAACAAATAAAATCATTGAAAAAATACATCTTAAAATGTTGTTTTTAATGATTCAACTCTTAGATTTTATGAGATCTACAAAGACTTCTGGCCAGTGAGTCTTTCAAACCCGGTAAACTTGGAGTCTTGGCTCTACTAGATGACCTTGAGCAAGCTATATTTTTCAAAGCCTGGTTTTTCCCATTTGTAGGATAAAGATTACAAAAACCTCAAGGATTATTGTAAAGATTAAAAGAGTGATTATATATAAAGTATTTTGAACCATTCTGGCACATAACAATTATAATCCATTATCATTTTTTTCTCACATGTTTTTGGTGGGGCATCAATATTATTCAATCTACGTGCTGTTGTGGGCAGGACACAGAGATAATCAAGACTTATGGAAAGGGAGTTATGGAGAAAGAAGGCTATTAAAGGGGGGAGGCATGAAAAATAAGAGTTAATTTTGATACTTCTTCTTTCGTTTGTTTATTTATTTACTTTTAAGTAGGCTCCAAGTTTACTTTTCAAGTAGCTCCATTGAGTGGAGCTCAATGCAGGGCTCAAACTCATGATCCTGAGATCAAGATCTGAGCTGAGATCAAGAGTTGGACTTAACTGACCAAGCCACCTAAGTGCCTATAGGTACTTATTTTTAAAGGGTTTCTGAGCTAACTGTATGTTTATATTCAATTATAAGAAATAATAGAGATCCCATATACATTTTACCCAGTTTCCCTCAATGGTAACTTCTTGCATTACTATAGCACAATGCCCCAACCAGAAATTATTATTGATACAGTTCATAGTAGGTACTTATCATTTTGTTACTGAAACTAAGACCATAATTTTCATGGGGTTGAATGACAATTGCTTCCACCTTTAGGGGTAGGGAGGCCATGGGTCAAAGATGATAGATCAATGCTGGCCTATTGCAGTGGGGGCCTCACCTGGCTCTCTCTATTCTAACCTCCTGCATCAGACTCTGCTTCTGATAGGATCACTTCTTAGCAATGTTCGCTGTTGTCCCGAAGATAATCAAAGCTATCACTTACCCAATGTTTACTATGACCACAGGCTCTGTACTAAATACTTTTCATGCATTATCTCAATCTCTACAAAAGCCCTATGGAGGTAGGTGATAATACCGTCTCCATTTTATAGATGATGAAACAGAGGTCTAGTAAGGTGAAGCAGTCATGTATCTAAAAGTAGGACATCTGAGATTCAAACGCAGGACCGCCTGATTCCAAGACTGCTCTTACCCACCCACAGACCCTGCTCACACTCGTGGCATAAGATAGTGGAAAGAGACTGGATTAACTGTGGCCTGTGACAGGCAGTGCCTTTCCTCCATGAATTCACAGTTGAGATGGAGAGGCAGAATATGAAAATATACATGATTGTACAAGGCAGTACATGGAAAGCACCAATCCAAGATTCTCCAGGAACCCAGGGAGCAGGGTATTTGCCAGAGACTTTCTGTGGGAAGCAGATGGGGTGGGGATGGGTTGGGCCTCGAAGTTGGGCCCGGACTTACACATATGAAAAGCCCATGTCGGGCAGAGCTCACACTGACAGCACTCATGTTTGATTTCTCTCTACCTTCCCAGGTCTCTCTCCTCTCCTGTAAGCACACAGATATAGGTAGCCTTTCTTCAGAATGCATAATAACCCTAATAGCTAACACGTGCAGAGGGCTCATAGGGTGCTATTCACAGGTCCAAGAGTTCTACATATCGTAACTCATTCAGTGCTCACAACAACCTGTAACCCAAAGATGCTATTAGTCCCATTTTGCAGTTGAGGATATTGAGGCACAGAGAGGTTAAGTAACTTGCCCAAGGTCACCCAATTACTAGGTGAGAGCCAGGATCTGAACCTACACAGTTTGGGTCTGGACTCCCTGATTCTGACCTTGGGGTCAGAAGTCCAGTACGATTTTTGCTTTCCTGCATGCAAGCCTTTGCAGAGGTCCTGTCCTCTACTTGGCAAGTCCTTTTTACACATCTCTATTTAGAAAACCTCTCCAGGTCAAAACTCAAGTTAAATAGCACAACAGCAGTCACCATAAAGGGAGTGAGCCCTTTCTCAACAACAAACTTCTGTGATTGGTCAGGACCCAGTAAGCCCCATTTCATTTTCATACTGATCCTGCAAGGTTTTTCTAAATGAGGAAACTGAGCCTCAGAGATATTAAGTAACTTGCTCAAAGGCTGAGGTTCCCATCCAAAACCTAAGTCTGCCTCTCTGTAGCTCATGTCAATTGTGCTTGGAAAAACAAGACATAAGAACTCAATTTTGAAGTGAAATGCATTTTAGAAGATTGGACTCCAAATGAGACGTGGGGAATACTTTAACCTATTTATTTCTTTTATATTTTCCTTCTGTACTATGCAGAACTGATATGATAGAATCTGTCAGATTTTTTTTAGCAACTCATAATCAATTTATTTAAAAAGCTAATTTAAGCATCAGCAGCAATGACTCCAACTTGCACTCCTGGCTCGATACTGATGGAAGTAATCTGCTGAACAATCTTGGAAGAAATGGCTAAATCCATGATTGCTTGTGGATTCTCATCTGGAAATAATCCTAAGCCCTGGAACCTTCAGCATGAAAAGTTTTTCTAAGAGTGATTCTAAGAGTCTTGGTGAAAGTCTAAGTTTTTTCCCTTTGAGCTTCTTTTCCTTTGTGCCTCCGATGACACGTTCTGCAAGGGTTTTCCACTGTGGCTGGTTGGTGTGACTCTAGTTTGGTGAATCCCCCCTCTCTGGCTCCATGGGTATCTTTCTGGTGTCCTTAAAAACTTCCTTAAATCCTGTTCCTGGCCAAGAGCTAACGGCTGCAAGCCAGGAGCCGCAACAACCCCATCTTCCTCAAAGAGCTATTAAAGTTCAAAAAGTTCTTTCAATTATTATAAAATAAAAATGCTAATTGATATGAAAGTGTTGTGTCTTAGTTTTATTGATGGCGTTTCCTCCCTCTTTCCCAATGGTACTAAGCCCTGATGCATCTTGCAATCAATGGCATCTCAGATTGGGTGAAATAGGGTAGCTTCAGCTTTGGGAGGTACAGGTCAGGAAGCCCGTTAGAGAAGTAGATGAGGTCATTTTGCTGTTGCATAATTCTCATTTTGAACTCAAACTGTAGGAGACTGATATATCAATGGATCTAATGAATTTCTTAGGTTTCTACATTTTGTATTATGCTCTTAAGCAGGGTGTTCCTAGTTGTACTTACTTATGTAACCAGAGTAATAGGATTTTACCATGGTCCTTATTGTTGGCTCTGGCCTGTTATTCTCATCAGTCAAGATCATTCTAGATCATGATTCTTTCATTTACAGTATTAGTTACCCCCTCCCCTCTAGCTTTCTGTCATCTATAAATTTGATAAGCCCAAGTTCTGTACTTTACCGAAGTTGCTAATGAAAATGTTGTATACAACATTTTGATGTTGTATGGTTACATCTGCAATTTTGTAAGCTCACGGCAGACATTAGTGATTCCCTCAGGCTGGCCAGAATCTAGAGATGAACTCTTTCTGTGTAGGCATTTTACCCAGTTGTGAGTCCATCTTTCTGAAATGTAGAGCAATTTTTAGGCATTCAGGCATTGATCTCAGAGTAAGCCCCTCAAACCCTAGTGATATGACCCTGGGCAGGCTACCTGATGAATCTCTGCTTAGTGTCTTCATCTGTAAAACGGGACACTTGTTTTTACTTTATAGGGATGGGATGAGGATTAAATGAATGCTCACAAAACGCTTAACATAGTTCTTGACATAAAGTAGGCTCTCAATAAATAATAACAGTTCTATCAATTTTTTCAGATTTCTCCATCTTGCCCAAAGCGTATCATGAGACACTTTGTCAAATGCCTAGGAAAAGCTCAATGTAAATTAACTTCATCATTCCACTGTTCTAGCAGACTTATCAAGGAAGGAAGGAAGGAAGGAAGGAAGGAAGGAAGGAAGGAAGGAAGGAAGGAAGGAAGAAAGGTCTAATTTAGTATGTGTAGTTTTAAAAAAATACATAATTTATAACTTGACTATTTTCAACAAGGGGTTGATGCAGCTAAAACACACACACACACACACACATACACACACACACACACACACAAACACACACACTACTACTATTTGTAGTGACTCCAGGCTGGCTCTTAATGATCAACACTGCATTTTTAAGTGCTTGTAAACACTTTGTTAACTCTTTCCAAAGTTTTGCTGGGAATCCATACAAAACCAACAATTTTATATTTTCTTAAATCCCCCTTTTTGTCATGTAATGGCAACCAAAATTTGGTTATCTCCAAGCTTCCAGTGATTGTGCTATTCTCCAGGACTGCTTAAAGATTGATGTTGATGTTTATATGATTACATCTGCAAGTTATTTTATTATCTTAGACATATTTCACAGGATTTGCAGAATTAAACCTGTTTGAGGTAGCTGTTATCTTGGACATCATTTCCTTATAACTGTTGTGGTTCTGTCCTTAAGAGTAGTGGTTTAAATCTTTAGAACAAATCACAATCACTTGGAGGAGGCAGAGACTGTTAGAAATACACATTCAGGGGTCCCTGGGTGGCTCAGTGGGTTAAAGTCTCTGCCTTCGGCTCAGGTCATGATCCCAGGGTCCTGGGATGGAGCCCCGCATCGGGCTCTCTGCTCGGCGGGGAGCCTGCTTCCTCCTCTTTCTCTGTCTGCCTCTCTGCCTCTTGTGATCTCTCTCTCTCTGTCAAATAAATAAATAAAATCTTTAAAAAAAAAAAAAAAAGAAGAAGAAATACACATTCATAGCCTGCCCCCAGAGATTTAGGGTTAGTACCTCTGAGATGGGAGCTGGGAATGTACACACCTTACATAGTGGAAAATTATGGAAAGTTATTTGGTAATTATGATTTTCCTTACAACGTTCTTATGTTCTTATACATATTAGCATTATATATCTCTCCTGAATATTGATCATAGTCTTATCTGGTTGGTTGTTTTAGTCTAAACATAGATTGTAAAAGCTTTTTTGTTTAGCACTTTTCATAAACCTCAAATCACTGTGGATTTTGATCTTCCTGGCACTACTCACAAAGCTCGTGTCTTTTAAAAATAATTCTCTTGGGAATGAATAAAGGAGATGTGTGTGTGTGTGTGTGTGTGTGTGTGTGTGAGACAGAGAGATGGAATATTACTCAACCATAAAAAGGAATGAGATTTTGCCATTTGCAGCAACGTGGTTGGACCCACAGGGTATTACATCACGTGCCTGAGAAAGAAAACTCCCATATGATTTCACCTATATGTGGCATCTAGAAAGCAAAACGAAACAAACAAATGAACAAATGACTCTTAAATAGAGAGAAGAGGGTGCCTACGTGGCTCAGTCAATTGAGCGTCCGATTCTTGGTTTAGGCTTAGGTTGTGATCTAGGAGTCATGGGATCTAATGCTGTGCTGGGCTCCATGCTCAGTGCAGACTCTGCTTGGGATTCTTTCTTCCCCCTCCCCTCCTACTCCTCTCCCTGCTCTCTCTTTCTCTCTCTCAAATAAATAAATAAAATCTTTTAAAAAATACAGAGAACAAATTGGTTGTTGTCAGAGGGGTGGTAGGTAGAGGGATGGGCAAAATAGATAAAGGGGAATGAGAGGTATGAACTCTCAGCTATAAAAGAAATAATTCACAGAGGTGAAAAGTATAGTATAGGGAATATAGTCAATACTATTATAATAACCTTGTATGGTGACAGATGGTGATCACACTCATTGCGGTGAGCACTGAGAAATGTATAGAATCAATGAATCAATATGTTGTGTACCTGAAACTAATATAATACTGTAAGTTAATTATATTTCAATAAAAAATTAAAAATAATAAACTTAATTGTTCTTGGCTGTGGGCCATTCCTGTTATTGTTAGCACGCGTACTTAAGCTTGAGCTCATTGAGGTGCTCTCTGTGAAGTTCTACCTTGACTCCTCCAGAAGCCCATAGGGCAGTAGCCTATACCCTTGTGGCATTCAGCCAGCACTCACTGGGGATGACAGAGGGAAGAGCTATAGAGCTACTTATTAGAATGCTGTAGGAAACCTGCCTAGAAAGTGACAATATACTGGTGCTCGCCATCTGGGAGTGGTTGAGGCAAGAAGGGATAGATCCAGACCAAAACTGAGGCCATCCAGGCTTCTGAAATTGCTGACATCTGACCGTCCTTTTTTTTAAAGAAAACTTTTTTTTTTAGATTTTATTTATTTGACACAGAGAGATCACAAGTAGGCAGAGAGGCAGGCAGAGGGAGAGGGGGAAGCAGGCTTCCTGCTGAGCAGAGAGCCTGATGTGGGGCTCGATCCCGGACCCTGAGATCATGACCTGAGCCGAAGGCAGAGGCTTTAACCCACTGAGCCACCCAGGTGCCCCGACATCTGACCTTCCTTTAGCTCTCTCCCCAGATGCCCCTGTCTCACTTCTTCTTCTCTCTGCTCTGGATCTCATGTACACTTCCATTATTGCATATTTCACACTGTATTTCAGTTGTTGGTCATATGTCTGCCATTCACTATAACTTTGTAAAGTCAGAAACCTCGTCTCCTTTATTGAAAACAAAAAATACAAAACAAAGAAAGAAAGCAAGAACCTGCACTGTACATTCAATAAGTATTTGTTAAACCAAGCCAAGGATAACAAACATTTGACAGGAATGCCACATCCGCTGTCCTGGTGTTGGGGCAGACATTGCTAACAGATCTTAGACCTCTTTCTTCTTAGACCTGGAAGCAGTTTCAATATTCTTCAAAACATGGCTTTCCCCTAAATCAACCAGAACTGGCTTGCAAAATGAAACCTATTTGCCAGTGCTAAACAAAATGCAAGTTCCTTTCTCCTGCATTTCAGTTGTTAACTCCCTTTGTGGAATTAAAAAAGAAAGAAAGAAAACTCACAAATATAAATTAAGTACTTAGAAAGACAAGGTGATATGACAAATACTAAGGGAAAAATACAGAGAATAACATTGGAAGGATATGAGTAGCCAGCATCTCGCAAAAAGCAGGTGTCTAGGTTTTCCAGCTTCTGAGACTCTAGAATGAGATCAATGATATAATAATGAGAATGACACTAAACTCATGCTCTCATCTCATGGGATCAGCAAAGTTTGACGCCTTTTAAGTAATGATTCTAATATACCTCAGAAATATGGATTCCAGCTGGATCCAAAATCAGTGTCTAAGTTGAGAGCCTTACCTTCAGCATCAGGAAAGGCAAGGGCAGAATTATTTGTGCTAAAAGGGAGGTAAACAAAAGCAAGGCCATCGGGGAGCATTTTCTTCCTCAGACTCCCTTCACTTCCCCTTCCTTCTGCACCTTTGAAGCCTGATTATTACCTATCACTTTTCAATCTTGAAGTTTCCATTTTGTTCTGACAAAGTTCTCTTCTGTGTATCTCCATAAGCTGCCCACAGTGGAGCTGCTCCGAAGTAGAACCAGACCCCCTCTATCTCTTTCTCTCAAACATGGGCCACTGTACTTGTTTTCTCTTAATTTCATATTTTCAAACTCAGTGATACGGAGAAAAAGATCCCTTCTCTTAACTCCCAGATTGAAGGCTAAAGGACTTAAATGTCCATTTAGGGTATTAATCAGCTTTGAATTTTCTGGAGTCAGCCTCAGAGGGAAGTTAGATTTTAAGAGGCTATACTATGGAAATGCTTATTTATCAGACACTGTTAGTGATTGTCTCCAAATCAGAAAAAGGTTTTTACCATAAAGGTAATTTTTAACTTTAATTCCTTGTAAGTACAGAAAATGTATTAAAGAATCACATCCCTCTCTGCTTTCAGAAACAGCTCTACTGGTTTGATGCTGTCATAGGATCAGCCCCAAGGGCACAGATGTTATTTCACAAAGCTGGGAAGAAGGGCAATGAGCCTCCCATGAGCTATTGTTGCAAGTTGGGCTAAGTATCTCTATTGTGCCTCTTCTTGAGTTTTTGGACATATTTTTATTGTCCTGTCCACCCTCCACTCATGGAACTGTCAGATACCATTCCTGGCCCTTATAAAGAGCCCACCTTTCAAAATGCATATTTTCTTTCAAGTTATTGCTTCTAAGGGTTAATGGGCTACAAAGCCAGAGAACAAGGTTTCTTTGAACTGTGTACGACATAAGAGTTTCATGAGGCCTTGAGGACTTTCTGATGAATTAAGTACAGTAAATAAAGTGATGAACTTTTTGCCATCTAATTGGACTGTGTAGTCATTTTATATTTACTCATGGGTTCTTGGGTGGTTGAGTTTGCTGGAAAAGTAATTTCTAGATAAAGTGTTGCAATTTTAAAATAATTTAATCATGGTTAGAAAATTTAATTTCTTTGGAAAACATTTCTTAGAAAATTTTTAAATATGTCCCTAAAGAGTTTTATGTAGTTCAGTTTTTACAGTCTATTTAAGGGAATCTTGCAATGATTCTTTTCCTGAAGTATAGAAGAATTAAAAAACATATGGCTGCTTTTCCATATGTTAACTATCTAAGAGCAGGTCATGTTGGTTTTTTAGTTTCTAAGTGTGCAGTTCAATCAAGCCTAGGAAGATCAGGGAAGGACTCCAGTTGCAGGAATAAGATAGGAAAGGGATCAAACCAACAAACCAACCTCCCACTAGAAACAACCAAAACTGCTGACTAAAAAAATTTTTTTTAACTTGTTAAAAACAAGTTAAGATCTGGCAAGTTAGTAAGAAACTCAAATCTAAAACAAAGGGAAACATGACCTCTGAAGGTTAAGTGGCACCCGAAAGCTATTTTTGAACTAAGGGCATTTGCCAATGGAAGCAAACTTGAACTTAGGTTCTAAGAGCTTCTCAAGGGAGACAGAACCAAAGCTCAGGGCCTGCCCTTCTCCTCGCTAATATGGGTCAAACCCTCAGGGCCAGGGTGAAACTAAAAGTAAATGTACATCCCTCCTCAGGCCCAGGAGATTATAGACAAGTTGTCCTCATGATGAGCAAAGCAGGACAGCTGATAATGGTAGGAACCTGCTCTGACAAGTTGTAACGACAAGTTGGTACTTTCGTAGCTTCCAAGCCTAATCACTTTGGTGATCAATAAATAAATAGAAACAAAAAAGAATTATAAAACCCTCTTAAGTTGTAAATTTAGTTTAAAATAATTTAGTTTAGTTTAAATAATTTAGTTTAACCCACTGAGTTAAAGCCTCTGTCTTCGGCTCAGGTCATGATCTCAGGTTCCTGGGATGGAGCCCTGCAGTGGGCTCTCTGCTCGGTGGGGAGCCTGCTTCCTCCTCTCTCTCTGCCTGCCTTTCTGCCTACTTGTGATCTCCCTCTCTCTGTGAAATAAATAAACAGAATCTTTAAAAAAAAATAAAATAATTTAGTTTAAAGTGCCCCTGTGTACCTAGCAGAGACAAATTAAAGTTTTTTTTGGAGAAAATCTGTGTCATCCTAGGCCTCAAAGAAACCCCCCAAAATAAATTTTCAAAGACAATGAGCAGCATATACTCAAAGATAGCTAAGCCCACAAGGATAAATCAGAAAGAATGAGAACTGGATAAAAAGAGAACTCCAAAGACTTCAGATTTTGAAATTACTAGACAGAATCTATAAAACTAACTATGCTTACTAAGTTAAAAAAAAAAAAAAAAAAATATATATATATATATATATATATATATTTTAAAGTCATCATGGGTTTATTATTTACACGGTAGTTAAGCACACAAATGCAGTGGTCACACAAACGTGCCGAGTCAGAGACTGGCCACTGGTACACAGGTTGATACAGACGTTGCAAATACATTTCCTGCAGTGGGAGGGCGGCAAGTGTGTGTGGCAGGCCGGCTGCATAGCCAAGAGCCAGGCTCTGTGTCTACCTCTCAAACACAATCCAGCAATTTCAGGTAGAAGCCCAGATGCAGAGCGAGGGCAGGCTGCCCCCAGCGGTCTCGGGCACTCAAGTGGGCGCTGCGGCTGCTAACACCTCGCCCACAGGGGCAAGCCCGCCCCCCCACCTCCCAGGAGGGGACCAGGTGACAACGAAATCGCACCCCACTCCCAGAAACACAGCCCCACTCCGCCAAGTCCCCGCACCCCGCGACACAGAGTGGCCCACTCGGGACTCACCAAGCAGAGAGTACATACAGAAAAAGAAACAATAAAATGTGACCTAGCAGATTTGAAAAAGAAATAAAGAGAATTCAAAATATAAAATATAATAACCAAAGTTAAAAGCTCAGTAGACATGTTCAAAGAGTTTAGACACAACTGAAGATAGAATTAGAAAACTAAAATATGGATCAGAAGAAATTAATCAGAGTATAGTTCAGAGACAAAACAAAGCAAATAAAAAGAGGTTAGGAGACATGGAGAACAGAATGAAAAGATGTAGCATTCATTTAATCAGACCCCTACTAGGAGAGGAGAGAAAGGCTTAGGAAAAGATAACTTTAAAGAGATGATGACTCAAGTTTTTTTCAGAACTGCTCAAAGATACCGATCCACAAATGCAAGAATGATAAGCATGAAAAATAAAATGAAATCTACATCTAGACTCATCATGAAACTTAAACAAACCAAAGACAAACAAGATCCTAAAATCAACCAGAGAAAAAGATGATCTTCAAAGTAGTGGCAACTAGACAATAATTGAATTCTCGATTGTCACAAAGGAAGTAACAAGGGAAGCCAGAAGCAAGTGGAATGAAACCATCAATGTTTATAAATAACTGCCAACCAAGAATTCTACACTTAGTAAAACTATCTTAGAAATGAGGTCAAAATAAAGTGATTTTTACACAGATCAAAGCTGAGAGAGTTTGCCACAAACACATTTGAATTTATAACCTTTCCTTGAGGTAGGATGAAGGTGATCTCACAAGGAAAACCTGAAATAGAAGAAGGAAAGAGCAAAGAAAAATGGTAAAATCTGGATACATCTAAGTAAACATTAATTTTATAAACAATGATAATAATGTCTGGGAGGACAAAACTTACAATAATAAAAATAAGATAGTATTAAAATATCCAATGAAGGGGGGCCTGGGTGGTTCAGTGGATTAAAGCCTCTGCCTTCAGCTCAGGTCATGGTCTCAGGGTCCTGGGATCGAGCCCCACATCAGGCTCTCTGCTCAGCGGGGAGCCTGGTTCCCCCTCTCTCCCTGCCTACTTGTGATCTCTCTCTCTCTGTCAAATGAATAAATAAAATCTTAAAAAAATAAAATAAAATAAAATATCCAATGAAAATAACATGTCAGGGAGGATAGATGGAATTAAAATGTCTTACGGTCTTTAAATTATGTGAAGAAGGGTAAAGGTACTGATTATTTTCAGACTTTAAGTTAAGGATGTATATTAATTTCTTGGATAATCACTAAAAGTATATAATTTTCATACTAGCAGAAGAAAAAGAATGGAATAATTTTTTAGGGTGTTTTTTGCCTTTTTTTTTTTTTTTTACCAATCCAAGAACACAAGAAAGAAAGAAAAGGCAACACATGAAACATGGAACAAACATAAATGAGATGGCAGTTTTAAATCCCAATAGATAAATAATTATATTAAATGTAAATGGATTACTGAGCAAAAGAATATATACCATATGAGTCCATACATGTAAAGTTTAAAAAAAAAAAAGACATAAGTAAAGGAAATTATATAAAGGGGTTGTTTATGACAAGCTGAATAATGGCCCCCAAAGATATCCATATCCTAATCCCTGGAACCTAAAAATGTGTTAACTTACATGTCAAGAGGAACTTTACAAATGTGACTAAGTTAAGAATCTTCAGATAAGGAGATTATTCTGCATTATCCAGTTGAACCCAATATGATCACAGGGATCCTTTTAAGAGGTGAGGTAGGAAAGTCAGAGTCATGGAGAGAAGAGAAGGAGGCAGAGAGGACAGAAGATGCCTCCTCAGAGGGCAGAGAGGACAGACGATGCCGTGCTGCTGACTTTGAGGATGGAGGAAGGGGCCACAAGTCAAGGAATGTAAGCAACCTTTAGAAGCTAGAAAAGGCAAAATAACGGATTCTTCCCTAGAGCCTCAGAAGGAACACAGTCCTGCAGACCCCTAGACCTCTGACTCCAAGAACTTTAAGATAACGTTGAGCTACTAAATTTGTAGTAATTTGTTATAGCCACAATAGGAAACTATTTTTTTTTAAGACTTTATTTATTTATTTGACACAGAGAGAGGAAGAGAGAGAGCACAAGTAGGGGGAACAGCAGAGAGAGGGAAAAGCAGGCTCCTTGCTGAGCAAGGAGCCCAATGTGGGGCTCAATGTGGGGCTTGATCCCAGCACCCTGGGATCATGACCTGAGCTGAAGGCAGACAGTTAACTGACTGAGCCACCCAGGCGCCCTAGCAATAGGACACTATTGAAAGATACACTATTTATCTATATCTAATCTATATCTATATTTATTAATGTGACAAAGCAACACATAAAAGCAAGGAAATGATTATCACAGAACTCCTCCAGTGCTGAGGAAGAGAGACAAGAGAGGCCAGGCTTGAAGGCCCTGGCAATTCTACTTCTTGACATGGTAGAAGTTATGTCATAACTATTCTGAAACTATACATGTTTTACATACTCTTTCTGTAATAACAAATATTTCATCATAATAAGAAAATATAAAAAGCAAAAATAAAGATCTGGAAGCCTGGGATTAAATATTTACAGAACATGGGGCGCCTGAGTGGCTCAGTCGTTAACCGTCTGCCTTTGGCTTAGGTCATGATCCCAGGTCCTGGGATCGAGCCCCGCATCGGGCTCTTTGCTCGGCAGGGAGCCTGCTTCACCCGCTACCATTCCCTCTGCTTGTGTTCCCTCTCTAGCTGTGTTTCTCTCTGTCAAATAAATAAAATCTTTAAAAAAAAAATATTTACAGAACATTTAATTAGTAATGAGTTTCTAATAATTGAGAAACAGATTACCCAACCTGTAGAATATCCCTGCTTCTTATGGTGCCTCTTAAGGCCTCTTGACATTTGACCTCTCCTCTGCTCATTAATACCCTCACATAGTGGAGAATGAAAGCACTCTGGAGGAACAAACGCCATGTGGGGCCAGATCACTTATTAACTACTTGGACTTGGCAAGTTACTTAAATTTTTGGTTTCTTAATCTATAAAATGAAAGTAATAGTATTATCTTTCCTCATTGAGTTGTTATAGGAAATGAAATAAAGCACATATCTAAATGTGTGCACATATCTACATACCTAACAATGTCTCTTCCTTTTTATTTCATTTATCCATTTCCTCCCACCCCCAAATAATGTTTAGGGAGCACTTACCACATACAGGCCTTTGGCTAGGTTTTAGGGATGCAAAGCCAAACAAACCGAGGCCCCATTTTCAAAAGGTTCTTAGTTTAGCAGAGGAAGCAGATAAAAGTAGCTAATCGTAATGCAAAGAGTTAGTAGTACAATTACAGTATAAGCAATATGCTGAGTCCCTGTGGGGGGAGGAGTCATTAACAGGACTTGTGTTGTGGTGGGGTAAGGAGGGGACTAGGCTGAGAAGCCTGTCCAGTGGGGACATTTGAACATGGTCATGAAAGATGGGTAGGAATTTGCCAGCAGGAGAATTTCCATAAAGGGATTAGTAGAGGCAAGCTAGGGAGGAGATACTGGTCTGGGGAAATGATGGATTGCTGGGTGTTAGAGATTTGAGAAAGGAGATGAAGTTGGAGTAGTCAGCTGTGGTCAGAAGTCAAGAGGCCACATTTACCATGTGAGAGTTGGGATGGTCTTCTCCAAGGGGTGGATGGCTATCATGAGCATCGCCATCTTAGGACAGGATGGTTGGAACCGTATGTGAGAGCTGTCACTCTGCCTCTGTGCAGATGGGTGGGAAAGAGTTTGAGAACAGCTCCCTGCAGTTGTCCCCAAGAGAGTACTTGAACCAGATCATAGCCTTGGAATGGATAAAGGGGAGAGAGATTCCAGAGACATCTAGAACACGGAATTGAGTGGACTGGTAGCCTGTTGACTGAGAGTGGAGGTAATTACCAGATTTCTGGCTGGCGCTAATAACAATGGTGGGTAACAATACCGTCAACCAAATTGGAGATCTACAGAGCAGGTTGTGGGTGAAGATAACAGGAAATTTATTTTGGATTTACTAAGTTTGAGGTGCCTGCAGAACACCTAGGTGAAGATTTCTAGCAGGCAGTTGAAAATTTGGTTCTGAAACTTAGGAGAAAGGTGGACATGGAGATTTGGAAGCTATAAACATATAAATGGAGGTGGAAGCCAGAGGAGAATATGGGCTAGACCATGTGATCAATATGTCTTTTGAATCTGCTTGGGAAGAATGAATAGTATGCTCACCTAAGTGCCTGTTTCCTTAGATGTATTTTGGGCCTACATTAAGAATGTTTCCATGAGGGGCGCCTGGGTGGCTCAGTCGTTAAGCGTCTGCCTTCGGCCCAGGTCAGATCCCAGAGTCCTGGGATCGAGCCCCGCATCGGGCTCTCTGCGTGGCAGGGAGCCTGCTTCTCCCGCTACCATTCCCTCTGCTTGTGTTCCCTCTCTCACTGTGTTTCTCTCTGTCAAATAAATAAAATCTTTAAAAAAATATATATTAAAAAAATAAATAAATAAAAATAAAAATAAAAAAGTATGTTTCCATTAAATATCTTTTCTCTATCAAGATCATATTGATCTCTCCTTAGAGTAGATACTAATGACTTGAGTCCATGTTTAAGGCTTCGATTTAGATTGTTGGGTTTTACCAAATCACTTAAGAACATGAGACATGTGGAAAATTCTGTTAGAGTATTCTGACAGGCAAATTTTGTTCCTGAATACTAATTAAGTAAAAAGTTTGCACAAAATATTTAATGTAATAGCAACAGTTCTGAGGATGTCAAGATCCATACTCTTCTTAGATGGGTATTTGATAAAGAACTTATTAAAAATCTTCAGCATAAATAAAAACTTCCTGATGTCTAAGAATGTTTCCATCTATGATTGTGATTTCAATAACATTCTTTGGCAGTTTCAGACCTTTTGAAGCTAGAATCATAACATTTTTAGCCCTAGAAGGGACTTTAGAGGTCGTTTAATCTAACCCTTTAAGGTTTCACTCGCCTGGGGTAACGGACCAGGTCTCTTGATCCCTAGATCATTCTTTCCTCTTCATGCCATCTTTCTTCTCAATGGAATCCAATCTTGCAAAAGTTTCATGTTAAAAATGAACTAAATCTCAGCTGTACAAATGAAAAGTTTTAACTCATTTATGAATTTAATGCAGATCTGTGACACCTGGAGCTAGATAAGAACAAAAAGCCAAGTGCGATTAAGATTCTTCCTTTGCCTTATTCTGTCTCAGGCTTCACGGCAGAAGGAGAATTATCAGAGTCCCACAAGGACAGACCTGGAGGATAGGAAAATGATGAGAGTCTGATCTCAAGAGGGTTGCCAGATTTAGTAAGTATAAATAAGAGGATGCCTAGCTAAATTTGAATTTCAGATAAATAATAAATAATTTTTTAGTGTAAGTATGTCCCACATAGTATCTGGGACATACTTACACTAAAAAGGGATTCACCATTTATCTGCAATTGGAATTTAACTGGGAGTTATGTATTTTACCTGGCAACTCTACTCTTGAAGTCAAGGCTTTCAAGAGATGACTGAAGCAGGTTGAGTCAGCCCCACTAAAGGAAGTGTATTTGACAACAGCACATTTCAATCCTTCTGGAATCTACAACTCTTTGTGCAAAAGTGAAAGAGGTGTCATGCTGTGCCCCTGCAATCCCACTCTCCCCAGACTGTAGTACGATGTGAGACTGATCTTTCATGAGATTGACAGGGAGGGTGGAGGGGTGGGAAGCTCAAACACAGTCTCCATGTCTGTGTGTTCTGAAGCAGCTAAATTCTCTCCTGTGTCTTTAACAGTGCAGACAGATTTTGCAGGCACAGAATCAGAATTCATTATATAATCAGTGATTACAAAACCAAAGCTAAAATGTGGAACAATACAAGTTTCCACCACAGAAAACCATCAAACAGAACTGTTCTGCAAGACAGTGCCTCACCCTGGCGTCCAAGGACAGGACCCCGCACCCTAAGCCTCATTTAATGAAAGGCTGAGTGTTAAAGTCTCGCCAGGCAGCAGGGAGCCTTAGTGATAAGGGCAATGAAACGCCAGCCAGGGGTCAGCGTATTGGCAGAGTTTGGCTACATGCTCGGCGGGAGGAAGATGCCATGACAGCACTAAGTCCAAGAGGGACTTTCGAGTTCAGCTGTGATGGCCACACGAGCAAAGCCAAACCTAGTCTGGGAGTCCAGGTATGAAACTATCTCCTCACGTGGCTCCGGCGTTCGTGGCTGGAAGTGGTGGCAGTGGAGGTCAGGAGAGGGCTGGAAGTGATTGGGCAAATCTGGGAAGGGATGTGATCTAATTGAGCAAGAGAATCGCGCTCTAGCTGCAAACATATTGTAAAGTTGCACCAGCAGCCGTGGCCACCTGTCTTCCCAGCGGCGCCGTGAATGGCACAGGCAGCTTAGTTTTTACCTTTTGTTGTAGACACAAATGTTCTCACAGGACATTCAAACTTGCTGTTTTAAAAAAAAAATTCCTCATGCAGTCTTTTTTTTTTTTTAAGATTTTTATTTATTTATTTGACAGAGAGACACAGCAAACAGCAAGAGAAGGAACGCAAGCAGGGGGGATGAGAAAGGGAGAAGCAGGCTTCCCGCCGAGCAATGAGCCCCATGTGGGGCTTGATCCCAGGACCCTGGGATCATAACCTGAGCCAAAGGCAGCCACTTAATGGCTGAGCCACCCAGGTGTCCCCCTCATGCAGTCTTAATGTTGCCTAGAGTAAAAAAATAAATGTTGAACACCAGGCCAACGTGGAGTTAAGAATGTGGTTAAGTATAAAAATCTTATGTGGACACCATGGTGGAAAATCACACTGAGGGGCGCGTCGGTGATACAGTCAGTTGAGTGTCCAACTCTCGATTTGGGATCAGCTGGTGATCTCAGGGTCATGAGTGGGGCTCTGCACTCAGTGGGGAGTCTGCTTGAGAGTCTCTCTCCCCCTCCATCTCTGCCCTTCCCCCCACCTCGCGCGAGCGCATGCTCTTTCTCTAAAATAAATAAATAAATAAATCTTTTTTAAAAAATCACATTGACCAGGGCGCCTGGGTGGCTCAGTTGTTAAGCGTCTGCCTTCAGCTCAGGTCATGATCCCAGGGCCCTGGGATCGAGCCCCACATCGGGCTCCCTGCTCGGCGGGAAGCCTGCTTCTCCCGCTACCATTCCCTCTGCTTGTGTCCCCTCTCTGGCTGTGTTTCTCTCTGTCAAATAAATAAAATCTTTAAAAAAAAAAATCACATTGAACAACTATATGATAATTTTTTGTTTTTTTTTTTAAACTTCAGTGAGGAAAGAAAAAAAAAAAAACTTCAGTGAGGGAGGAAGCAAACGGTATATGAGTGCCCGCCATGGGCTGGAGCTTTCTGGGAGCTTTTTATTATCTCAGCTAACTCTTTCAATTGAAAAAAAAATTTTTTTTGTATCATGTAAGATCTACATAATGTAAAAATGACCACTATAACCATTTCTCAGTGTACAGTTCAGTCCGTTCATCATGTTGTAAGACCAGCCTTCACAGCTGCCTATCTCCAGAATTCACCATCCCGACAGAAACTCTGCATCCACTAAGCAAGGAAACCTCATCTCTCCCTTCCTCCAGGCCCCGGAAAAAAACCTCTATTCTTTCTGCCACTATGAATTTGCTTCCCATGGGTACAAGTGGAATCTTCCCACAACTTCCCATGGGTAAGTGGAATCACATAATACTTATCCTTTTGTGTCTGGTTTATTTCACTTCATATAATGTTTTCAAGATCTACCTGTGTTGTACCAGACTATCTCATCTAATTATTACAGCCTGCAAAACAGGTTCTGTTGTTACTCTAAGGAAATGACCCGGCCCCCAGCATGCATGCCCTGTGTCTGGAATTCAGGTGGAATGGTCTGTTCTGGTGGGATTGCCCTAGTGACACCATAAAGTATGGCCACACCCTGGGGGGTCAGGGGCCCAAGCTCCTGGAAGAGGGTGTGGTAATGCAGTAGCAGGTGTTTCTAGGTTCTTTTGGTCTCTGAGGTGGGAAGAAATGGGCTTGGGTGAGGAATAGAACTGCCTGGTGATCTCACAGGGACAAAGCCAACTTGCCCAGAGTAGTACTTCCAGGCTCTGAGCCTAGAAATGGACTTAGTGCCTCATATTTCTCCCCCATCCCCAATAGGGAATGCACAATAGATATAATACCAAACCATTCAACAATGCAAGGAGTCCTACAATAGTCCCATTACTTTACAATTAAAAAAGAGTTTTGGGGCGCCTGGGTGGCTCAGTGGGTTAAAGCCTCTGCCTTTGGCTCAGGTCATGATCTCAGGGTCCTGGGATCCAGCCCCATATCGGGCTCTCTGCTCAGCGGGGAGCCTGCTTCCCCCTCTCTCTCCCTTTCTGCCTACTTATGATCTCTCTCTCTGTTAAATAAATAAAATCTTTTAAAAAAAAGTTTTGACATAATTTTAGACTTAGAAAAAACTTGCACAAATAATACAGTGTTCCCCTATTTACTTCCCTGAATGCTCACATCCAGCAATAATCACAGTACAAAGATCAACTTCAGAAATTAAAACAAGCACAATATTAATGAAATGACTGATTTTGTTCAGATCCCACCAGTTTTCCTACAAGTGCCCCTTTCCTGTTCCATCCCCACTCCAGATCATCCCAGGCTACCTCTAGTGGCCAAGGGTAGTGGGAGCCAATGTCTGACAGCCCCTCTCTGTCTTTCCCTGCCTATTATGACCTTGACGGTTTGGAAGCACTGATCACTTATGCTGTTGAACATCATTTAATTTGAGGTGGTCCAACGTTTTCTCATGGTTGAGCTGGAATTATGCATTTTTGGCAAGCATACCTTCCTCAGTGCAGAATAATCAGGGATACACGCATCGATGTGTCTTAACAGTGATGATGGGGACCTCGATCACTTGGATAGGGTGGTGTCTGCTGGGTTTCCCCACTGTGAAGTTACTCTTTCTCTTCATAATTAATAATTATGATGAGAAAACTACTTTGAGACTATGCAAATATCCTGTTTCTCCTCAAACTTTTGCTTGCTAATTTTAGCCTCCATCAATAGATTGCCTGCAGCAATTATTACTGGGGTGTTTTAGGGGCGATTTTCTGTTTTCTTCATTCTTTCCGCACGTATTAAATGGAATTCTTTTAAAAGGAAGATCTGTCCTTTCTCCTACATGTAAATATTTTTTCGGTCATTTATTGGTACCAGTATGGACACGTGAATATTTATTTTACAGTTTGATGCTTTAAGAAATTAATCAAATGTCAAATTATTTCTAAAAAATTCCCTTTTCTCTCTTTCGTGTTCATTTTCCATCTCTTCTTCGGTTGCCCAGCCTTGCTGGTCACGCCATTGGTCTGCGTGTTGCGCCATCTTGCTCTGATGGGTCGGGAGTGATTTCAGGGAGAGGCGCCATTCGGGAAGCCTCTTCATGCTGGGGTAGGGGGTGGGCCCTGTGAAGGTGTGTTCTCGATACTGCTGTGACTCACTTGGAATGAGGAGCTGAGCCCCTGAGGTCCGTAAGAGGGTGGGAAAGGGGAAGACCCTCCCCTCCAGTCAAAATGGGCAGAAAGTGGCAGGTAATTGTGCTTTGGAAAGCCACAAGGTTGAGAATGTCTCACACCTGACATTTCTCAAGTGCCATGGCTCAGGTCTTAAGAAAATGTGATTACATAGGTCAAAGCCTCTAACTACAGAAAACCACAAATTGGCTATGGATAATCTCAAGGCCACCCTCTGTAATGAGTATCTATTTACTTTTTGTGTGCTGATGGGGGCACATGAGGACAAAGTGATAATTTGGGTGAATGGTCTCCTTCATGAAAAGATTCACTTGGACAGAAAAAACCCTTTTCTCCAAAGTACACTTTAAAATTATTCCTTTTATAAGGCTTAGAGTCAAACTGGGACTTCGTAATCCAGCCAAAACTTGGATTCAGGGTGTGAATGAGCTTTATTGACTATCTGCGTGTCCACAAACCACCTTGTGATCCCCTACCTGTGGCGGTACATTCCCGTCCTATTGAATCACAGGTCCCCGAAAGAGGCCCCGGGTGACTATCTCATGGGCAGAGAAGAACCCAGGCTCAGTGCCCTCCACCATGGGCTTAGAACTCTTCAAGGACCGAGAGCCCCTTCTGCTTGGCCCTCTTTGCCTCACTTTCATGGGAGGGATAAGGCTTTAACCTTTCCTTAGGAGCATCTTGGCTAATTTATGGCAGACAGAACTGTATTTGGGCATCACCTCGGTTTTCTTTGTCCCTCGGTATCCACGGTGGGTGCAGACACCTGTTTGCCTACCATTTGTGGAGCATCTTCTCGGTGCTGGGCTCCACACGGAGCGCTTTGTCACACTAGTGACAAAACCTCCTGGTACGTATCATTTGCCCATTTTACACATGAAGAAATTGAGACCCAGCAATTTTTCCCACCACCTTCTTTCAATCCCTATTCTTATAATGCTTGGATGTTGTCTATCTGAAACTTTTTTCCTTGGATTTTTGCTCCTGGTAGGCTTCAGAATTTAGAATTGTTCAGATTTCTGAAAGGCAAATCTGTATGTTCCCCATTTTTCAAAATACCCCCTAGAAAGGTCTGGAGTGGCATTCATCACCAAAAAATTAATATTTCTGCAACAAAAATATGAATAATCATGTTTAATAGGATAACTAAGACTATATGAGGTGTCACGTCAATTCAGATTAGGTTTTGCCAGCAAGTGAATTTCCTGTAAGCTTTTTTGAAAAATTTGTTTTTCAGAGGCTCTTGGGTTTCAGAATTACTGATACAGGATTATGGGTCTGGAATATTACTACTCCACTGTATGGATGAGAAAGACAGGTTTGAGAAAAATTAAGTGCCTACCCAAAGTCATCCCATAAGGGGAATAGGACCAGGATTTGGACCCTATTTGATTCTGCTCATATCATTGCATATTTTCACCTCTGCTTTAACTTCAAACGTCCGCATGGCAGGAGATAAAAGTACTCAGACCCGACCTATCTCATTTCCACATGAGAAACCACTTACTGCTGACATTCACATATACTTTTGGTGGGAATGATGAACCGATTTTCTTATAAACAGATAGACCAGAGAGCATTTCCATATTGGGACACCTTCTCCAAGAGCTGAACAAAGCAGAGCACCAACAGGCTGGGGAGGGGAGGAAAAGTGTGTGTGGCTTTTCCATTCTAAAAAAATACCTTGTCTTTTTCTATTCTTTCATGGGCTTTCTTCTTTGGTTCCGCTCTACTCTGACTCATGGGCTAACGGCCTGGGCCCTCTGCACAGGCTGTGGAATGGCTGGCCTTTCCCATCCTGGGCTGTCACTGCCATTCTTTGTAAGGTCTTCCTCTGTTCTTGGATCAGTCTCTCTTTCCCATGTCATTGGCCCCACGGCTCAAGGTTCTCACCGATCTGTCATCCCTTGTGAGCTCAGTCACAATAGCCACTTGCCACCTAACTCGGAGAGAGCTGGGATCAATTCCCATAAACATCCTCAGCCTCATTCTAGAACGTAAAATCTGTCATTCCAACTGACGTAAACAAGTCTGTTTCAGGGAAATGGAGAGGACAAAGTGTGTGTGTGTGTGTGTGTGTGTGTGTGTGTGTGTGTGTGTGTTATTGCCTCGCTGCCAAAGCTTCTGCTTCCTCCAAGTCACCAAGCATGTGAATACCTGCCCAGACACTCAGCAAGACACCAGACTCCAGGGAGCAGAAGAGAGAGCAGGGAAAGATTTACTTTTTGGCACTTGGATTTCTGCATTTTAGAGAGACTGGGCCTTGACTAACTCATTATCCTTGGGCAGCCACTCTGGATAATGAGGTCTGAGATGGTGATGAATTGGCATGCACGCGGTTGATTCTATCTTTATATATATTTTTTAATTAAGTATATTGTTCTTCTTTGGATAAATCTGAGGCAAATCCATGGTTTGGTAGGGCCAAGCAACTCCTCATGTTTGCTGCTTCTTTGGTGCGGTCTGAGCACAGGCAAAGAAAAACTGAACAGAAATGGATCTGTCCCTTTTTAAAACTTTGTTTTTCCACAGTGATTTCTCTTCTTGGGAAATTCTGTTTACCCTTGATGATCTTATGAAAGATCCTCTTTTGTTCTTCGAGTTATGAGAAAACAAACCGTGGAAAGTTAACAGGAACACCACTGATTTTCATTAAGGGCTGATGAATACTTGGGTCAAATCTCTTCATTAGAGAGATCAAAGGAGAATAATATGTTTTAATTCAAAGTTCTTTTTTTTTTTCATCAAAAAGAGAGAGAGAGAGAGAGAGAGAAACCTCAGCGAAAACAAGGATTTCCTAACCCAATTAAGAAATCTGCAACAGTGTGTTCTACCAGCTAATTTACTTAGAGTTGTGTGTTTGTTTAAATTATACATGGTGTGGTGGGTTGGGCCCTCTCCGTACTTTTTACAGCTCAAGCCAGTGAAATACCAGCAAGGATTTTCATGCGCACGATTTCTTCCAACAATGAAGCAGCCCCTCCTTTCTTCCTTGTTTGTGTTCTGCCCTAACTATGTATTTCCAGAGCCACAGTCCCGTCAGAGTCTCACGAGCCTTTGCCTCTAGCTCATGTTTTCTGCCCTTGAATTGTAGTTGGGGATTCACGGTTTTATCCTCAGCTTCTCTATTTTCTTACTGTATGCCCTGTCCCTCTGTGATTATCCATTGCTTGCACTTGAGGGCTCACATAGGAGCTGGAAACTCCAACGTGTATCCAGCTCTGTTAAGCTCCAGAGCTAGGAACTCAACTGCCCCTATTTGAACTTCTCTTTTGGGATTTTCTGCAGGCACCTCAAACTCAACAAGTTCCCAAATATCCTTGTTATTCACAGCCACCCTTTTCCCACCATCACTGCTAAACCTTCCTTCTCTTCCTCAAATCTATTCTTTCTCTAGGCTTCAAGCTCAATTGATGGCTCCACCATTTGCCCACATCCTAAGCTGGAGTCATCCTCAGGTTATCCTCCATGACTCCTTCATCCCTCAAATCCAACAGGCAAGCTGTTCTGTCAAATCTGCTTCCCAAGCAGCTTCAGAAGCCATTCCTCTTCTCCAGCCCACTACCATTGTCTTAGGGTAGGTTTTCCCCCTCCCTCACCTGTACTATGAGACCACCCAGCCTTAACTCCCACAGCCCTGGGTTAACCTCCCTCTCACCCATTCTAACTCTCACCCCAAACCAGCCTTCATAGTCTGCTCTAACTTTCTCAAACACAAATCTCATTGCTTTCACTTTCTTAAAACTCTCCAGTGTTCCCCTTTGTTTACAAATAAAGTCCTGCCTCCTTAGCACAATATTCAAGGCCCTCCCTGTTCTGTTCCCGTTATTTGCTTCTTCTTTTGCCACATCTTGCCTTGCATGTTTAAATAATCTGATCCTTCTCACTGATCTTGAACACGACCTGTGGCTTCAAATATTTGGGCCTCCGTACATGAAATTCCATCTACCTAGACTGTTCTTTTCCTTTTCTCTGCCTAGAAGACTCTTACATGGTCATTCACATCAACAAACATTTACCAAGCAAGGGTCTACTGGGTGCCTTAAGATTGTGCTAGGTGGTGGAGACAAAAATGCAAAAGCATGTTATTTTTTCCCTAAACATCCAGGTGAAATATCACTTCTTGAAGTTTCCCTCAAATATTCCCCCACCAATCTCACCACCTATGCATAATAAACCATTTTTTCTTCCTACTTTGTGTACAGGTCTTTCATTGCACTTATACGATATGATTTTTTTTGGTATGCTTCCTAGGCCCAGAACCCATGCCCATAACACTGGGGCAAGGAATTAAGTAGGTTAAAGAATATGTGGGCACTGACATCTGTGTAGGAGGCAGAATTCTAAGACGATCTTCCAAGATTCCTGCCCTTTGGTGTAGACGCCCTTCCCATGAATGTGGGCAGGACTGTGAATATGATGGGATTTTACTAGAAAGAACAGGTCAGGTTATATAGCAAAGGGGAAGGAGTTCTACAGATGTAATTAAGATTGACTTGGAGTTTCCTAGAAACATATAATCTCCCAAAACTAATTAGAAAGAAACAGAAAATTTCAGCAGACCAATTGTCACAATGAAATTAAATCAATAATCAAAAAACTCCTCCCCCTCCAAAAAAAAAAAAAAAAGTCCAGGACCAGGTGGATACACAGGTGAATTCTATCAAACATTTCAAGAAGAGTTAATGCCCGTTCTTCTCAAACTATTCCAAAAAAGAGAAAAAGAAAGAAAACTTCCAAGTTCATTCTATGAGGCCAGTATCACCCCGATACCAAAACCAAATAAAGACATCACAAAAAAAGAGTACAGGCCAATGTCTCTCATAAATATGTTGGAAAAATCCTCAGCAAAATATTAGCAAAATGAATCCAACAGTACATTAAAAAATCACACACCATGATCAAGTGGGATCAAAACAATCAACATATGTCACATCGATAAGAGAAAGGATAAAAACCATATGATCATTTCAATAGATGCAGAAAAAGCATTTGACAAAGAACACCATCCATTCATGATAAAAAAAAAAAAACTCTGCAAAGTAGGTCTAGAGAAAACACACTGCAACATAAAAAAGACCTTATATGAAAAATACACAGCCATCATACTCATATTCAGTGGGGAAAAACTGAGGTCCCCTAAGGTCAGGAACAAGACAAAGAGGTCCACTCTCACCACTTTTATTCAACATAGTATTAGAAGTCCTAGCCACAACAATTGGACAACAAAAAGAAATAAAAGGCATTCAAATAGGTAAGGAAAAGTAAAACTCTCACTATTTACAGGCAAGATGACACTATATACAGAAAACCCTAAAGACTCCACCAAAAGATGACCAGAACTGATAAATGAACTCAATAAAGTCACAGGATACAAAGTCAATGTACAGAATTCTGCACTTACTTAAAAAATAAAAAAAACACTAACTCAAAGGGATACAGGCAACCCTGTGTTTATAGCAGCATTATCAACAATAGCTAAACTATGGGAGCAGCCCGAATGTCCATTGATAGATGAATGGATAAAGAAGATGTATGTATATAGATATAGATATATAATGGAATATTATCCAGCCATTAAAAAGAATGAAATCCTGCCATTTGCAACAACATGGATGGAACTAGAGGGTATAATGCTAAGTGAAATAAGTCAGAGAAAGACAAATACCATATGATCTCAGGCATAAGTGGAATTTAAGAAATAAAACCATGAGCAAAGGGGAAAAAAAGACAGAGACACAGACAAACCAAGGAACAGACTCTTCATTATGAGAACAAATTGATGGTTCCCACAGGGGAGATGGGTGGGGTGGGTGGGTGAAATAGGTGATGGGGATTAAAGAGGACACTTATCATGCTGAAAAAAAATTAATAAAATACAAAATTTTAAAAAGATCAGCTTTGAGTTAACTGAAAGAAAGATTAGCCTGAGTGAGCCTGACCTAATCAGGTGAGCACCTCAAAAGAAAATCCAGGCCGTCTCTGGAGGGAGAGATGTGAAGCCGCACTGATGCTCTCCTATTGGCCATGAAGAAGTAATGTGGTGTGTCGTGAAGGGGGTCACAAGGCAGAAAGTGGTGGACAGTCCCTAGGAACTGAGGGCCTCGGTTCTATAGGCAGAATGCACTGAATTCTGCTGATCATGGAGCCTGGAAGAGGGCCCGGGCCTTATCTGAGATTGCAGTCCTGGCTGTTACATTGAGCTCAGCCTCATTAGACCCTGAGCAGAGAACGGAGGGAAACCAGCCCCAAACTTCTGACCTACAGAAACTGTGAGGTAATAAATGGGTATTGTTTTAAGCCACTAAGTTTATGGTAATTTATTATGTAGCCAAGAAAAAACGAATACAGCCTGATAGGCATGAGTTGAATTTCTGCTTTCTTGTTACTATCCATATGATCTTGGACCTAACCTCTCTGAATCTCAGTTTTCTCCATCTAGGAAATGGGGATGGTAATACCTACCTTACCGTGTATCTCAGTTCCTTGAAAACAGGGACCATGTCTCTCCCTAGTATCTTTGATGCCTAGCACTGTGTCTACACATAGAAGGTGCTCGATACATTTTAGCTGAATGAATAAACAGTGCTCAGAGTGTCTTTAAAAACAAGTATAAACCCAAGGCTCTTCTTGAATTTTTTTTCTAATTTAGTGCTGATACAAATCTACTTCACTCATCTGTGAAACCAGGAACCATCTAGATGATCCCTCAGGTGCTGTCTAGTTGCAAATTCTGTGATGTTGATGATCTTGAAATAAGGTCCTAGGATAACAATCTTAAAGTTGCAAGAATGTTAGTATTTTCAGTGAGTACTTCAAAGGAGTATTTGTTCTCCCGAGCCTCTCTCCTGAGCCAGCTACTCACCCTTGCCACAATCAAGTATTAATATCCAGATGCCTGTGTGGAGCGTTCATAGTATTAGTGTGGTGTTTCGTCAGCTAGGAATGCAAAATATTTTTGATCAAATGATAAAGATAAGTTTGGGTTTCTTACTTTGAATGTTAATGTACAGTTTAACCAACCATTTTCGAAATCCTAGTAATAGGAGAAATATTATCACCTAAAAGTAGAAATAAAGAAGTATTTAGACTTAACAGTGAAGTAATTTCGTTTTATTTGCATTTTATTCTGCAATGGCTTTGGAGATTCAGTCATTGACCCCAACAGAGGGAGGCAATAAAGAATCCGCCCATAACTGTTGCGGCTGGGGGGGTGCATGAGTGGAAACACACACACACGTGCACACACACACACACACTCAATTATAAACATGATCATAAATATTGACTTACCATTGGGATATTTGGCAACTGTCTTTGGATTGAGATCCCAGAGGGATGCTTGATTACTATCTAATAGATCTAATAGAATCTAATAGGGATCTCATAGAATGTTTATCCTCAGAGCTACTTTTCAACACCAAGGGATGTCTCTGGCTGATCCTACCCCTTAACAAAGGGAAATAGGAAAATGCTGTCTCGAAAGACAAGCCTTGTGGGGAGGGCCATGAGGAGATCTGCATTTTACACAGCGCTGTCTCTATCCTGAGCCATACGTCGTGTGTTAAACTTTGAGCAGAAGGCTTTGGTGCCCAAGAAGCCCCTGACAACCAGACAATCTGAGCAACAGTCTGTGGAGAAGGAGGTCCAGGAAGATGACTAGTTAACTTGTGTGTGTGTGTGGGGGGGGTGTTGTTTCCGCGCTTTTCGGGGGGGTGGGCATGGGAGGAATATAGTTTAAGGGTTTAACGAATTCTTACCAATCCACCGCTGCTCCCAGCTGACCCTTGGCTATCCCAGGGAAGAGGAGGCACCACAGAGGGTCTTGTCATGATTAGTAGAGAATAAGACCCTCTGTCACTCAAAATGGCACCACGTTGCCCTCTCAGGGAGCAGAGGAACTGGTAGGCCTTTGCAGGAAGTAGAGAGAGAGGTATCCATGGTTCTCCCAGGAGAGCAAGGACAGGTTGAGCGTGCTTATGTCTCTCAAGATGTGGGGACCTCAAGGAGGCTGACAACTCCACTCCTCCACGGGGGTGACCCCAGCCAGCAGAGCTCGGGATGGTGTAGATCTTCCAGTGCCTACTACTTCAATGGCTGCAGTCACCAATCACAGCTAGATAGACTACCAGCTCTTGGGATATCCTCGACATATGAAGGGCACCCCTTCCTCTTCAGGAGGGGTGCCACGTGGAGTAGCAAAGGCCCATGTCCCGGGCTCTGGGACCCGAGTGACTTGTGGGGTGTGCCAGAGCAGACCTTACAGGGGACCTTCTCCCTCTGCCTGCTTTCACTGAGTTAGCACAATAGCCCAAGACCTAGAGATTGTCAACCTGACAGTGATTATTACACTGGGAGAGGAGGAAAGTTGAGTCTCAGTGAGGTTAAGGGGTTTTCCCAGGATGACAAAGCCAACAATTGGTAAACATGACTCCTACTTCAGGGCTCAGAGCTTGACCTTGTGATCTTGTGCTCTGTCTTCCTGAAATGCTAGGGTAGGAAAGAGAAGAGGGGATCATGTCCATCCCCCGGCAGAGACCACAAACCCCTCCTCATCACCACGCATGTCTGGACCACACTGTGAGTCAGTCTGGGCAGCAGACCTGTGAGCCTGTCCTCTGCCTGATTTGCTAATCTAGCTGGTTCTGTGGGGTCCTGGCTGGAGTCTGGGGGCAGCCTGCTGGGTGAGAAAAGGCATGTGAGGGTCTGAAGAGCCAGTGTGTGGCAGTGGGTTCGAGGCACTTAGCGGGAACATCACGGGGAGGCCTGCCAACCCCAGGCGGGTGTGGGAAGGACGCCCCTCCCATCCACCAGTCAGGAGGCCAGCCCAGAAGGAGAGCAGAACTGTGCAGCCCGAGAGACCTGGGCTGAGCCCCACCTTGACAAGTACTAGTTCTCTGACCTTGAGCAAGTTACTTTTTCTAACAGTAAAAGTGGGAAAAATAATTGCACCTCTCCCTGACATTGTTAAGAGGATTACGTGAGATAAGGAATGCGAAGCACTTAGTATAGTGCCAGACCCAGGGAAGGAATTCCTTAGTGATACGGAAGACTCATTCAAGAATTTATTAAACGCCCCGTCAGTGTCTAGCAGTATGCTAACAACTCAATACCTGGGCCTTTATCAACACCGATATCTTGGGCATAAAACCACACAAAGGGTCCTTTATCCATAAATATTATAGTCTGAGCTGGTTTTATAAACATGGAAAATGAGGTTTGATGCATATGTTATTTCTGCCCTTGACCTTCCTTCATTTGCAGCGTGAGGACACAGCTGGACGCGCACGGGCTGGGGAGTGAGTGAGACTGAGTGTTTCGTGATAGCAACTCTGCACAAGCTGCCTCCTGCCTCCAGATCCTGACTCCTCTCTTGCAAAATGGGGAGAACCAGGCCTTCTCTACAGGATTGCTGAAAGGAGTAAATGGAAAACGGATTAGGGAGAGCATCTGACTTAGGGCCGGTGCTCAATATGTACTAGTTTCTTTTACATTTCAAAACATTTGGGTGGAACTTCCGGAGTCTGCTGTGGCACTGAGAGGTCACTGCTCCATCCTAGCAACCAGGAAAACGCTGAACAGACTGAAAAATTAGCAATTCTTTTCAGATCCATAAGAAGAGCAAGGTCACAGGCAAACCGCTGCCCGCCCCCCCCCAATGGGAGAGAGTGGCAGGTGAAGACAGAGATTCACAACTGACTGCAGCAGAAACCTCCGTGGGAACCACGGAGAGCAGAGTAGTGACAAGGGAGGGAAACCCCAACCATAACTGAGAAATTGCTGGAAGCTCAGTGTGCATGAGAGTTACAAACTCAAGGGAACCAGTGACCCGGGACTCCCACACTCTTGTGATCTTACTTCCTGGAGCTCTACCAGATTCTCACAGTGAAAATTAGAGAAAAAGTGCCTCCTGCCCGGCAGGGAAAGAGAAAAAGGAACCATTCTGAAATATCACAAAGCACCCTGTTCTTAACAAGCTGTTCTCAAAGACAAACTGTTGAGGGGCGCCTGGGTGGCTCAGTGGGTTAAAGCCTCTGCCTTCAGCTCAGGTCATGATCTCAGGGTCTTGGGATCAAGCCCTGCTTCGGGCTCTCTGTTCAGCGGGGAGCCTGCCTCTCCCTCTCTCTTCCTGCCTCTCTGCCTACTTGTGATCTCTCTCTCTCTCTGTCAAACAAATTAATAAAAATCTTTAATTAAAAAAAAAAAAAAGACAAACTGTTTAACCAGAACCTCATTTGCTGGAGTGTCAGACCCTGACTGACACGGGCAAAGAAATAGCCCCCCCAGTGCCCTCCAGCCGCCCGCTCTCACCTAAAGTGGAGGGAGCCTTGAGAAGCACTTGGGAAGCTCCCAGTTCCCAGGCACTGTCCCTAATCACAGGACTACAGAATGTTCCCCCTCCCTACACACCCACCACGTCCCTAATGCCTACGTACAACCATTCCTTTCCACCAGTACATCATGACTGGCTACCAAGAAAAATATACAGGGCACAGTAAAAGACAAAAACACAGCTTGAAGAGACAGATCAAGCACTAGAACCGGACTCAGTTACAGCAGGGATGTTGGAATTATCAGCCTGGGGATTTAAAGCAACTCTTAGGAATATGATGACAGTTCTAATGGATATAGTAGTCAGCATTGTAAGAATAGATGGGCGATATAAGCAGAGGGATGGAAATTCTAAGAAAGTTTTTTTGAGTGCTAGAGATCTAAAACTAACAGGCAATGAAACAAACAAGAACACTTGCCAGAAACAAAGAACTTCTTTGATGAGTTTATTAGATTAGAGATGGCTAAGGAAAGAACATCTCAGCTGGAGGATGTCCCAATAGAAACTCCCAAACTCAAAGGCAAACAGAAAAAAGACTAGAAAAAAAGTCCCAGAACAGGATATCTGAGAACTCTGGGATAACTATAAGATATAACATATGCGCGGGGCGCCTGGGTGGCTCAGTTGTTAAGTGTCTGCCTTTGGCTCAGGTCATGATCCCAGAGTCCTGGGATGGAGCCCCGGCATCGGGCTCCCTGCTCTG
>CM053606.1:132712020-132733261 GCA_028646535.1 Procyon lotor | reverse complement strand
AAAAAAAAAACTTCCTGGGCCCAAAGACTAAAAGTGACTGTTAGCGTTTTGATTTGGAGCTCTTGGCAGGCATTTGGTACAATTGTAGTTTGTATCTTTCCAGTCTTTCTTTACTCCGGGTCTATTCCTTCCCACCCCCCACCCCCCAAATGAGGCCTCTTAACACTTGCTGTTTCCTGCAAACACCCCCTTTGGGCTCTGTAGTGTGACATAAACGATTGCTTTTACAGAGGTCAAGCCAGGTCTGGCTATGCCAATCAGCACCGGCTTTAATTCCTCCAAGGGCACGGGACCCCGGCCAGAAGGAAGAAATTTCTCTAGGGGGCAGAGTCTCCACCTGGAAAGTGCTCTGTTCCGCAGTTCCTGCCAGGGCTGGCCGGGCCCCTCCAAGCAGCCCGGCCAGAGTCCCTCAGACCCTCATCTCTGAAGCCCTCCTCGCCACAGATCCTGACGGTTAGCCATAAAAACATGCTGCTCATACATTGAAATATTTGCTGAAGGGGCCTCAAGTTCTGCTGGTAGATTAAGTCTCGGCAAATCCGGGAACTGTGAAAACGCATACTGCCTATATCCCCTCACATAGCCTCCCCAGTGTTCTGGAGTCGTCTGAGAATTTCTATAGCCAGCCTTCCCAACAGTCCAGAAAGGCGGGTAGCTACTGCAGTTTCCATATTCCTGATGAACACTCAGTGTGACTTGTCTAAGGTCGAAGGACTAGTAAGTTCTAGAAGCCTATGTTCTCATAAGGGGGAGAGAATAAAAAAGTTCAGCTAAACCCAGGATAGCCAATAAGACTCGAATTTCATGTTGACCCTGACCCAGCAGTGACCAACAGGGATGGGGTCGGTGGGAAAGAATAATGGCTGATATTTTTCCAGTTATACAGCTTGAGTAAGAGAATTGTCCCACAACAGCTCATACGTTTCAAGGGTACGATTTGACTTTTGACATGTGCACACTTGCGAAACCATCCTCGCAATCAGCCTAGTGAATATACATATCCACCACCCACAGCGGTTTACTCCTGACCCTTCATGATCCTGCCCTCCTGCCTTACCCCGCCTTACCATTCCCTGGCAACCATGGATCCACTTTCCATCACTAGAGATGCATTTGTGTTTTCCAGAGTTCTGTGTAAATGGGATCATGCTAGATCTACCTTATTGGTGTATTTTTCATTCAGCATGATTATTTTGAGATCCAACCAAGTTGTGAGTGTTAATGTCTTTTTTTTCCCCACTTTTCATTGCTGAGTCATATTCCACTGTATGTATATATCACAATTTATTTGCTTGTTGATGAGCTCTTGGGTTATGTCTGGTTTTTGGTGTAAGAACTTAAGATTTCTTAAGTACTCTAAAATACTTAAGTACTTAATACTTAAATAGTTAAGTACTAAATACTTAAGTACTTAAATCCTTAAGTGCTCTAAGAGTACTCTAGTACTCTACTTTCTTAAGTACTCTAAGTACTCTTCCAAGTACTTAGATATATGAAGTTATTTGGTCATTCAGCCAACCCCAGGACATGAGTTAGGTATGCTTCTGCTCCCCATTTAACAGTGAGCTAAGCGAGGCCCTACTTGACTGACTAACCCGAGGTAATGCAGCTATTAAATGAATTCAAACCCAGTGTGATTCCAGAGCCTACCTTCTCAACTTCTGAGCTACACTGCCACAATCCCTTAGCAACGCTTGTCATAGGCTGGGGGTGAGGGTGGGGGATGGGCGGTGTACCCTCTATTTGCAACACCCAAGCTCTTATAACTGCCATCATCTCCCATCTAAACTGTCTTACCGCGTGTTTAAGTTCCCTTAGAATCTGTTTCTGCTTTTCTTCAAATGGAGGACATTTCTAGGTACGAATTTGTTCAGGACTAGACTTCTCTGTTCCAACAACAGAGTATCATGACACCATTGGCCTAGTTTTTTTAATATTTTGCTTTTAAAGACAAATGAGTGAAAATCATAAATCTATGATGGTCCTGGGATACTATCTCTGGAGTTAAGAGTTAAAGAGAAATAGCTCTTCTCTCGACAGCACAACTGGAAATGACCCAACCAGCCCATTTGTGTGTGCACAGGGCTTTCGTGGAATGCCTTTGTAGAAAAGTTTTGTTTCTGCTTTTGACTCTTCTTGGCTCCTCTTCCTCAGTTGCGAGGATACCGTGTGAACTCCAGCCATGCCCCACAGCTCCGAAAGAGTCGGAACGGGGTTCTCTCTGCCATTGGAAATCCTGTTGTCTAAGGGTTCCTATAAAGAAGGTTCTGCCTCTTCAACACAAACGACAGGCCCAGCTCCGTGGCCGGGGATAAGGGCATTACCAGCCGTGCCTGGACACACCGCTGGGGTACGTCCCGCCTGCTGAGCCAGTCTTTCTATTCAGCTATCGGACATTGATTCTAGTTAAGTAAATATGGACTTGGGGACAACCAGCTTTTCTGCATCTCTGGTCAGGGAGTTGTAGGAGCAAGGTGGCTGTGCTTCCAGCAGTAAGCCAGTCAAGCAAGGTGGGCTGGTGCTCAGTCAAGGGGGAGAGCACGTGCATGGACATCTGTGTGGCTGGCCCACCTCGGCGCACGTACCAGGTGTAGTCCCTGTGCCCCTGGGGTCTCATGGAAAAGCCAAACACTCAGCAAGAAGACACGACTGGAATATATTCCAGGTGTGACCCATTCTGTGAAGCCCAGAGCATGGGGCCTGCTGCACAGGGTTGGGCTGTGGGGAGGAGCCCTGAGTCAGAGGCACACGGAAGGCTTATCTGAGACCTGGGACATGACGTGGGTTAGTGAGATGAAGAGCCCGTGTAGAGGATTAGAAAGAGGATTGTTTAAGACAAAAACAGCAAATGTGAGAAAGCCTCTGGTTCTCTAAGAGAAACAGAATCCAGACCATCGCACTGGAGTAGAAGAGCAGGAGCTCGGGCAGGGAGCTAACGAGGAAGATGAGGCTCTGAGAAGTGAGCTAATGGGTCTAAGTTTTTGTAGCTGGAACTGACCCATCAGGGTTCCTCTTCGTGAGTGTTCAACCATGTTGTCTGCTTTATTCCCATAAGCCCTTAAAAATGTACCCATTTTAGAGATAAACCGAGGCTCAGAAAAACAACTCCAGGGATGAGGGTCAGGGCCTGGGTTTGAACACAAAAGCATGTGTTGTTACTTGTGTTGACCTTTGATTAAAGCCAAAGGAAACCTTTACCTCTCCGTACATCACCTGCACCCCACCACCCCCGTACCCCCCCTCCCTGCTGCTGCCGGGGTGGGGGTAGGGGGGGTTCCTGCAGTGGATGACCCACCCCCTACCCTCACTATGTGGTGTGGCTTCCTAGTGATCTGATTCAATATGATGACAGAGCTTAAAATACCTATAGGAGTGAGGTATTCGAATTCTTCAAAAGCAAGTAAAGAAGCCCCCTGGAGGGGCTCCTGGGTGGCTCAGTGGGTTAAAGCCTCTACTTTTGGCTGGGATCTCTGGATCCTGGGATGGAGCCCCAGATATCAGGCTATCTGCTCAGCAGGGAGCCTGCTTCCCCCTCTTTCTCTGCCTGCCTCTCTGCCTACTTGTGATCTCGTGCTCTCTGTCAAATAAAATCTAAAAAAAAAAAAAAAAGCCCTCTGGAGATAAAACTGTAAAACAAGATTTTACTTAAAGACACAGGGGTTCTTGAAGAACCCAAGGGCAGAAAATAGCTGGATCTTGGGAATAGACGGGGCTTGGAACTGAAACATTTCCAAAACTTTCTTCACTTTTGCTAATCAGTTTTCGCTGTTTCCCTAAGTCACCTGGCAGACCATTGTTGCCTTACAGTTCTCCCCCTCCCCTCCCCTCCCCTAATGCTCCTGTTACCTGTAACCCGTCCAGCCCTAGAGAGAGTGGTTACCCCCACTGGGACCTGGGTTGAAATTCCTGGGAAAGGGAATTTGATTGGTTCATCCCTGGACCAATCAGCTGTGCCCAGGAAATGTGGCCATAGTGCAGGGCTATGCCTGCTAGGGCTGTGTGTGAGAGTGTGTGTGCGTGCGTTTGCGTGTGTGTGTGTGTGTGTAGATCCATCATAAAAAGAAAAGGTCATTTGCTCATAAACTTACTAAGTCTGGGGCACTAAAGAGGGCACGTGATGTGATGAGTGCTGGGTGTTATATGCAACAGATGAATTACTGAATTCTACGTCTCAAACTAATGATGTATTATATGTTGGTTAATTGAATCTAAATTAAAGTAAAAAAGACCTTACTAAGTCTGACCTCCTAGGACCTAACACTCTGGAGCTCACTTTGCCCTTTCTATTTATACTTTGCAGAAGAAAAAGGTCAATAGTAATGATAAAGTATCATCAAACAGTCCCCCCCCTCAAAAAAAAAAAGATAATTACATCTACAATTGCCTTTTGAACCAGGTCTCAGACTAAACTTGGGGCGGGTTGCATGAGTCAGAAACCAAACTTAATATAATACAAACAAGAAGGAAGTCTAGTGCTCACGTAAGCTGGAAAATACACATTTTCTAACTTCCGGCACACGGATCCTGGATCGCAAATAGTCTTTAGGGGTCGCTCTTGTGCCACCTCTCGGTTCTACCTTCACTCTGAGCGTTGGCTTCGTTCCCCTTTTCTACCGATGGCTGCTTCCAGGAAGCTGGGAGGTGAGTGCAAGCAGCTCTGGCTTAGAGGTTCTGATCCCAGAAGTGCCTCTCAAGGTAGGGAGTGGGATGGCAGCAGTGCCCCCTAGAGAGTGTATCAGAAACTTGTCCGGAAGATGGAGCTCGTGCGGCTACTTGAATTTAATGCTTAGATATCCTGCAAAGCAAGGGACACTCGGGGACAAGGAAGAATTACTTCACGTGCCATGCAAATTTCAGCTGTCCCAATGACAATGACGTAGGTGCAGAGCCTACTTAGAATTAACTGAGACTAGACTTAACCCTATTTTATATTCTCTTCTTGCAGGGTTTTTTTTACACAGAGATAAAATTCACATAAAACGTTGTTGGTTCCGGGTGTACAAGAGCAATCCATGCTTTTATGTATCGTGGAATGATCCACCACAAGAAGTCTTGTTAACATTTGTCACAGCACATAGTTCTAAATTTTTTTCCTCATGAGTACTTTTTTTTTTTTAAGATTTTATTTGACAGACACAGCGAGAGAGGGAACACAAGCAAGGGGAATGAGAGAGGGAGAAGCAGGTTTGCCACCGAGCAGGGAGCCCCATGCAGGGCTCGATGCCAGGACCCTGGGATCATGACCAGAGCCTAAGGCAGAAGCCTAAAGACTGAGCCACCCAGGCGCCCCTCATGGTGAGTACTTTTAAGACATACACACTTAGCAACTTTCAAATACAGGATATGGTGTTCTTAACTACAGTCCGCATGCTGCATGTTGCAAGCCCAGGACTTACTTATTTTATACTTGGAATAAATATTCCAGATAAATAATATTTCTTTGATTTGAGATCCTTCACCATTTGAGCCACCCCCATCCCCTGCCTCTGGCAACCACCATTCTGCTCCTTGAATCTAGGATTTTAGTTCTTTGTTTGTCTGGATTCCACATGTAAAGGATATCATATGGTATTTGCCTCTGTCTGACTTATTTCACGTGGCCTACTGTACCTATCCATTATTTTTGCCACAAAAGGCAAGATTTCTTTCTTTTTTTTATGGCTGAATTATATTCCACTGTATGGCACACTGTCTTTGTCCATTTATCCATCATGTGCACTTTGACTACTTCTATGGCTATCGTATGTAATGTTGCGATGAACACGGGGGTGAGTGTATCTTTCTGAGTTAGCATTTTTTTTCTTTGGATAAATATCCAGACGTGGAATTGCTAGATCATAATGTAGTTCTGCTTCTAGTTTTTGAGGTATCTCCATGCTGTTTTCCATAGTGACTGCCCCAATTTGCATTCCCACCAATAGTGCATGAGGATTCCCTTTTCCCTACACTCGTTATTTCTTGCCTTTTTGAGAATAACCACTGTGACAGGTGTGAGGTGATATCTCCTTGTGGTTTTGACTTCCATTTCCCTGATTAGTGATGTTGAGAACATTTCACGTACCTGTTGGCCATGTGTGTGTCGTCTTTGGGGGAAAAAAGATTTCTCTGCCCATTTTCTAATCAGTTGGTTTTTTGTTGTTATTGTTGTTTGTTTTGCTATTGAGTTATATGAATCATTGATATATTTTGGCTATTAACCCTTTATCAGATACATGATTTGCAAGTATTTTTCCCATTTGTTAGGGTTGCCTTTTCATTTTGTTGGTGGTTTCCTTCTCTGGGTAGAGTTTTTTAGGTCGGTGTACTACCACTCCTTTATTTTGGCTTTTGTTGTCTTTGCTTGTGGTGTCAAATCTAAAAGATTGGTACGGAGACCAATGAGCTTACTGCCTATGTTGTCTCCTAATGAACCTGCATCACACCATATTGCAAAGGATGGAGTGATAGAGAGTTATCACTAAAATGTGAGAAAAATTGGAAGAAAGAACCATGATCCACCATGGTGGTGGATTGATGATGCAATAATAACAAAACTTCCACCTAAAATTGGCAGGAATTCCAGCAATGCTGGGCACACACACAGTGGGAGGTGGCAACACCCAAGAGCAGGGCTTGGCAGCCAAGCTCATCAACTGAACATTAAATCAGTCCCTAGGAAACACTAGCAAAGCACTAATTTTGGTAACCCTTGACTGCATATAAGCAGTTGTACGTAATAATGGTCCTCTAGGGAATTGTATCCACTCACTTGTGAGAACAAAGGAAAGGACTTACAATGCTCCTATCAAGTGGTGGCCCACCTGATGTTCCTTCTCATGGACTGCTGACCATATTTTTTTTAAAAAACAAAGCCTTAGGAGATCACCATCCATGTCACATTTTGTAGTCAGGTTTTGTGTGGAACTAGAGTGAAAAATTGAGCCTAGAATCCTGATCTCCTAATTTGCTGATGGAGGGACTATACATGGTTAATAATTTCTTTATTCAATGAACATTCATAGAATCCATTTCATGGCCCAGCACGGTACAAAGACACAAAGACTTGCAACTCATAGTCTAGTGAGAGATCACAGTCCACAAACAGATGTGATGAGTGACACATGGGCTATTTTCCCCATTCACTCCATGCATCCCAGCACTTTTCTTCTTCTCAGATCTACACAGCAGTTCTCTGCCACAGGACCTTGTGTTTTGCCATTTTCTTGAACCCAGATATTTGGCCCATCTGTCTCTTTCTTCATTCAGGCCTCTACACCAATATCACCTCCTTGGAGAGACCTTTCCTACCACCTTAACTGAAATAAAAATCTTCCTTTTTCCCTCCCAGCCTTTTATACTCTCACTCTATCTCCTCTACCCGCTAACACAGTTGTGTTTCAGGATTTCTCTGCCTTTAGTGTCCATGGTTCTTGGTCACGCTGCTTCAAAGAAGGCAGAGGTAGACCAGACGAAGAGTGGTGTGCAGCAAAGCAAAGTTTATTGAATGTTAGTGCAAAGCTCCTGAAGAGGGTGGGGACCTGAGAGGGTTGCCTTTGGAGTTTCTAAGTCTAGGGGTTTTTGAGATTACTGGGGGGCTCTTTTAATCTGAATAACTCTCCAGGAGCCTATCACCCAATCAGGTTTTTATCCAAAAGCTCATCTACCTACCAAGTAGTTGTTCATGTGGGAAGGGGTGGAGGGTTCCTTTCACGGTGGTGTAAAATAACAGGATAGGGGCTTTTGCCTTTATGGGTAGTTTCCTCTTAGGAAGGGGCCAGTTGCCCTTGCTTGCCTTTCTTTCAACTATCCTCCTTTAGTTGGATCTGTCTTCCTAATATTAACAGTATCTGATGTTAAATAATAGTTAATTCTCATTGAATAGTGTCTTTTCATGTGAAATTGGTCTAAGCATTTTACACAGATTAATTATTTTCATTCTAACCTATGATTTGATAGCAAATTTACTATTACCATCCCCTTTTTATACATGAGTAAACAGACAGGAGAGGTCAAGTAACTTGCCCAAAGTCCCACAGAGCTAGGATTTAGACTCTAGCCAGCCAAGACCACACTCTTCACCACTACATTACGTGGCTGCTCTCCGCACTACGATTGATCTGTTTTCTTCTTTGAAGATCCACTGTCTCTCTTCTGGAACGTAAGCTTGAACAGGGCAGATTTGGCTGAGTTGCCACCCTACCTCCAGGGCCTAGAGGCATGACTTGCATAAGATAAGCATGCAACAAACACTAGAGGCTTGAATGATGATGCTGAGTATTCCCACCCTGGTCCCCCCTTCCCCCCAGCACTGCAAGAATTCTAATCCTCACAAGTTTCGAAGGACTTGAGAAGTTGGCCAGTACCACCCCCACTGAATAACAATCACACCTTCCAGCAAAAGATCTCCATGCTGGCTGCACCATGCAGGGACCTGGGAGTTACTGAAACTTGGGTGCCCACGCTTCTCACCAGACCCATTAAACCAGGATCTCTGCATCGGACCCTGGCCTCAGAGCTGATAGAGCTCCTCAGCAGATTTCCCCTGGGCAGCCAAGTTTGAGAACCACGCCCATGGTTGAATCTGATCAAGCAGCTGAGACAACCAGGGTGGAGGTTCTAAGACTCTCATCAAATCTGAGGATAAAGTAAAGGAGATTACAAAAGAATTTGGAATGAGTAATTTGAGTCTAGGAGATGTGAGGCATTGGACTCCCACCCTACCACAGCCTACTGGGAGGGCAAGGGGTCCTTTCTTGTAAGCGCCATGTGCTCTTCCTACCATTAAACACACACCTACAACTCTCCCTGGACCGCTGCATCTTTAGAACTTGGGTCCTGGCCAACACTATCTGATTGATCAGCAGTCTCAGCCCAGTCAATGGGAAGGTGTCCCCTCCCCAGTCCACTTGGGCTGATAACTGTTTTCTTACTGGGTGTGTGACTTTATTCTTGGAAAGTCTTGGGCTTAATTTTAGAGACAATGAAGTTAAACCAATTGTATTAATATTTTTGTGTGAAATTTAAAAATGGCTTAGGTAATATTTATCCATTGGGACCTAGCATGTTGGTCATGTTTGAAAGGACCTGGCGTTGTTAGGGGGTCCAACATATTAGCCTCATGAATGCTAATGTAAAATGTATAACTGAATCGCCAGTTGGAGCCTTTAGATTTTAAGTTGAGGGGCGCCTGGGTGACTCAGTGGATTAAAGACTCTGCCTTCGGCTCAGGTCATGATCTCAGGGTCCTGGAATCAAGCCCCACATCGGGCTCTCTGCTCAGCGGGGAGCCTGCTTACACCTCTCTCTCTGCCTGCCTCTCTGCCTACTTGTGATCTCTCTCTGTGTCAAATAAGTAAATAAAATCTTTAAAAAAAAAAAAAAAAAATCCTTACCATGTGAGTTGGTTTCTATTACTGTCCTCATTTTTCAGATAAGAAAGTTGAAGTAAATGGGACATGTGGGTGGCTCAGTCGGTTAAGTGTCTGCCTTCGGCTCAGGTCAGGATCCCAGGATCCTGGGATTGAGCCCCACATCCAGCTCCCTGCTCAGTGGGGAGCCGTCTTCTCCCTCTCCCTCTGCTGCACCCCCCCACCTCACTCATGCTCTCTCTCATACTCTCCCTCTCTCCCTTGCTCTCTCTCCGTCAAATAAATAATATCCTTAAAAAAAAAAAAAATGTTGAAGTCCAAAAAGGTTAAGTGTCTTCTCTAAGATCTTACAACCTCCGGTAGCAAGCAAGGGATTCCAGGCCAGGCCAGGCGGCTCCAAGCCCTGCACTCTTAAGCACTTTGCTAGATTATTTTATTGAAGCCTCTTTCCCCATGAGGCGCAGAGAGGGAAGGTCTGGGCTTGTGTCTGCCACCGGTTGACAGAGCGGACAAGCTGCTTACCCTCCATCTTACCTGCACAAGAGCTCGTGTTCTCCTAAGCCAGAGACAACACAATTTTCTGCCTGTGAGGTCTTGCTCCAGAGAACCAAATAGGGGGAATTTGGTTTCGAAGGCATTAAGATGTGGCTCCTGGGCCCACTTAGAATGAGAGGCTCTCTCCGGATACACTAACCTGTATGTGCAGTCTCGTAGACCATGGCAGGTGGCTCATGAATCCTCCAAAGCCCCAGATCCCACATTAAGCTCCCCTGCTATGAACAAGAAATCTCAGACCATTCTGAAGGAACATGAGCCCTCTATTTAAAAATAAAGCTGGCCTTTAGGAATTTGGAATTGTCCACATGTGGTTCAAATGGAAGAAATGAGAATCCTCAGGGCTTCCCCAACTTCCTCCCTGTGTTCCTCTGTCCCTTCAGGCAGGGAGTTCTCAACGTGGTCACTGTTAACATTTTCAAAGGGATAATTCTTTGTTGTGGGGCTGTGCTGAGCCCTGATCTCTCTCCAGTTGATGCCAAGAGCCCCCCTCCTCCAGGTGTGACAACCAAAACTCTCTGCGTTGCCACATTTCCCCTGGGTGGCAAAATCACCCCTGTTTGAGAACCAATGACCTGGCTCAGTTTAAAAATAAGTCTCGTCCACACAAACACTTGTATGTGAATGTGCATAGTGTATTAGCCTGACCCAGCAAACAACCCAAACGTCCATCAAGTGATGAATTGATAAATGGGGTATAGCCATACAAAATATTATCTGGCCATAAAAACAGAATATTGATACCTCCTCTGATATGGATGAGCCCTGAAGACCTTATACCAAGTGAAAGAAACCAGTCACAAAAAAATGCAAATTATGAATGCATTTTTATAATATGTCCAGAATAGGTAAATCTATAGAGACAGAAAGTAATTAGTGGTCACCTAGGACTGGAGTAATAAATTGGGGAGTGATTGCTAAGAGGCACAGGTGTTTTGGGGAGGGGTGAAGAAAAATATTCTAAAATTAATCATGGATGTGGTTGCATAACTGAACATACTAAAAACCATTGGATTAGGTACATTATTTTTTAATTTTTTTTTAAGATTTCGAGAGAGTGAAAGTGCAAACATAGAAGGAGAAGCAGACTCCCTGTTGAGCAGGGAGGCCGACCTGGGGCTCGATCCCAGGACCCTGAGATCATGACCTGAGCTGAAGGCAGACCCTTAACTGACTGAGCCACCCAGACACCCTTGGATTGCATACTTTAAATGGATGATTGCATGTGAATTATATCTTGATAAAATGGTTAACAGCAAAAAAAAAAAAACAAAACAAAACTCTGCCACCCCCTTTCTCTCACTGCCTACCCCAGACCTGCGGACTGAAGCAAGTTCTTCAATGGGCAGAGAACTGGACACATCAGAAGCTCCCCGGGTGGTCCTGGTACAACCGGCTGGCTGGCCAGTGTTTGGAAATCTCCACCAACCTCCTGGTTCTCTCCAAACCTTAAGCTGAGTGACCCTCACCGTTTTTTTTGTTTGTTTGTTTGTTTGTTTGTTTGTTTTAAAGATTTTATTTATTTGACAGAAACACAGCGAGAGAGGGAACACAAGCAGAGGGAATGGTAGTGGGAGAAGCAGGCTTCTTGCCGAGCAAGGAGCCCGATGCGGGGCTCAATCCTAGGAACCTGGGATCATGACCTGAGCCGAAGGCAGATGCTTAACGACTGAGCCACCCAGGCGACCCACCCTCACCTTTTTTTTAATTAATGTATATTTTTTATTGAGATACAGTTGGCATATGATTTCAATTAGTTTTGGTTGTACAACGTAACAATTCTATATCTGTATATATTGTGAAATGATCACAATAAGTCTAGTTAATATCCCTCACCGTACATAGTTACAATTATTTTTCCTATAAGATAACTTTTAAGATCTACTCTCCTGGGAGCTTTGAAATCTATAATACAGTATTAACTATAGTCACCATGCTGTACATTACATCCCCAGGACTGACTTTATAGCTGGAAGTTTATACGTTTCAACCCACTTAACCCATTTTGCCCAAAAGTCCCACTTTTGGCAACCACCAGTCTTGGCTTTCTGTTTTATTTTGTTTTAAGGTTCCACAAAATCTAAGTTGTGATTGCCCACTGTGAGTCTGCTTGTGACTGGGACCTTTACCCACGGCTTTGATTTGCGTTTTCCTAATGATCAGTAATGTTGAGCACTTTTTCATCTACCTGTTGTCCTTTTTGGGAATACGTCTATATAGATTCTCTGCCCATCTTTTTTATTAACAAATAATGTATTATCTGTTTCAGGAGTACAGGTCTGTGATTCATCAGTCTTACACCACTTGCAGTGCTCACCATGGCACATACCCTCCCCAGTGTCCATCCCCCAGCCACCCTATCCCTCCTTTCCCACCCCCTAGCAACCCTCAGTTTGTTTCCTGAGATTAAGAGTCTCTCAGGGTTTGTCTCCCTCCCTGGTTTCATCTTGTTTCATTTTTTCTGTCTTCCCCTATGATCCTCTGTCTTCTTTCTCAAATTCCACATATCAGTGAGATCATATGATAATTGTCTTTCTCTGATTGACTTATTTCGCTTAGCATAATCCTCTCTAGTTCCATCCACATCATTGCAGATGGCAGGATTTCATTTTTTTTGTGACTGTGTAACATTCCATTGTGTATATGTACCATATCTTCTTTATCCATTCATCTGTTGACGGACATCTGGGCTCTTTCCATGGTTTGGCTATTGTGGATGTTGTTGCTATAAACATTGGGGTGCAGGTGCCCGTTTGGATCACTATGTTTGTATTCTTTGGGTAAATACCTAGTAGTACAATTGCTGGGTCATAGGGTACTCTTTTTTTTCAACTTTTTGAGGAAACTCCACACTGTTTTCCAGAGTGGCTGTACCAGCTTGAATTCCTACCAACAATGTAGGAGGGTTCCCCTTTCTCCACATCCTCACCAACATCTGTCTTTTCTGACTTATTAATTTTAGCCATTCTGACTGGTGTGATGTGTTATCTCATTGTGGTTTTGATTTGTATTTCCCTGATGTCGAGTGATGTGGAGCACTTTTTCATGTGTCTGTTGGCCATTTGGATGTCTTCTTTGCAGAAATGGCTGTTCATGTTTTCTGCCCATTTCTTGATTGGATTATTTGTTCTTTTGGTGTTGAGTTTGATAAGTTCTTTATAGATTTTGGACACTAGCCCTTTATCTGATATGTCGTTTGCAAATATCTTTTCCCATTCTGTTGGTTTTGTTGACTATTTCTTTTGCTCTCCTCTGCCCATTTTTTTAATTCAAAATGTGTGTATGTGGTTTTGGTTTTTTGGTTGGGTTTTTTTTGTTTGTTTGTTTTTTGGCTTTGAGTTGAAGGATTTCTTTATATATTTTGGGTATTAACCCCTTATCGCAGGATTTCAAATATTTTTCTCCCATTTCGTAGATTGCCTTTTCATTTTGTTGATGGTTTCTTTTTTATTGAGAAACTTTTTAGTTTGATGGAGTCTCACTTGTTGTTGCCTTTGAACTTTAAAAAAAAAAAAAAATCCTTGCCTTCCAGTCAGAGGAGGAATATGAATTCATGAAGCCCAGAGAGGATGCTCACTAAGAGAATAACAGAGCTGTCATTTGCGTGTAGTAGTTGTCTTCAGGTGTCTAGTGATGGAACAGGAAATACCACAATTTATGAGTTGACATGCAATGACCCCTGGAGACTATTGCAACATTTAAGTCTCAGTGTTTACCTTGCTTTTATAGCTTTTAACCAAATACCTCTGTTCTTTCCTGTCTGCATCATTTGATTGTCAGTTCACCTGGCTTAGAATATTAGACACAGAGCATATCTCAGGCCTTGGAATGTATGAGAAGAGAGAACACCCCTTTAAGTCGATATTTGTGGAATCAGTGGAAATTCAGCAAGAAACTTCCTCAAGAGAGGTAAGATCTGATGCCCTCTTTTGCTTTTGGGTTGCCACCAGGAGAGGATCTGGATCCAGCACTTGTTCATCTTCCTTCCCTCCGTTGGCCATTTTGAGGTGGTGATAACTAATGTTGGTGATGACATGGAGGAAAGGGAATCCCTTCTGCACTCTTGATGGGAATGTAGATGGGTACTGCCATTATGGAAAGCTATGTGGCTGTTCCTCAAAAAATAAAAAAAAAAAAACCATATGAGCCAGTAATCTCACTCCTCGTGATATACCCAAAGGAAATGAAATCAGCTGCTGAAACAGTATGATGTGGTCATGTTACCACAGCATCCCTCCCTGTACCCGGTGACCGATGGACCTCCATACGCCTTCTTTTGCTGCCTCCTTTTTACTAGATGGACTGTGGCTCCAAGTGCTTCCTAACCACTCTGACAGGCCTGGGCTCTGATTCTCACTTGCCAGGCCCTGAGGCTTGTGCTTTTCCTGCATTATCGTAGTTATCAGGACCGTCCTAGGAGAGAGGTACTGTTATTATTAGGGTCTTCAGATGAGGAAACTGAGCACCAAGAGCTGAGGTCAGTTGTCTGAGCATGAAGACCATGAAGGCCATGCGGTCACCGTGCCTGGCATGTGGCTGGATCATATTATCATGTGTCATTCTCCAAGTCCTAGTCTGTCTTTGATCAATTTAACCTCTTCTTGATACGTGTTCACATCTTCTAAGACTCACTGTACTAGGGCTTTCAAGTCATCCCTTTGTGTTTTAACAGGGACCTTCTAGCACTCAACCCATAAACCCAAAACCCATATCCCTCATGCTAGGATTTCAAGTACTCTGGCTGATGGGCGAGGAGATAACTTGGGGCGGGGGCTCTTTCCACATGGCTCTCCAAGTACCATCTGGGCACATAATAACATGAACTCCAATTGGCTAGAAGCCTTTTTTGCTTTGCGCTTCCTATATTGTATCTGTTTTGATTCTCTTTATAACTTGCAAGGGTGTTATGAGCCCCATTAACAGCAGAGGAGACTACTTAATCCTCAGAGTCCGTGAGCAGAAGAGCCAACCTTCACAGCCACATCTTTCTGGCTCTTAATGGCATGCTGCCCTTTCCCCTCATGCAGCCTTCAGCGGTTAGCTACCTGAGAAGAATTTGGAGCTCTTTCCATCTTGTTATTAGTGTTTCTGCCGTACCTCCCTAGCAAAGCAGGCTGTCAGCCTCTCTGGAGGACTGGATCTTACTCCCTGCATTGCCCGTGGGGTCTGGGGTGTACACAGTAGATGTGCAGCACATTCTTGTTGCAGGAACGGATAGCTCGTTTGACTGGTTGCTGCTTGTTTGCTGCTGAGATGAACTCAGCCCTGGAATGAAGTCCTTGAACTTCTGCCCCAAATTTTGCCAGTGGGTTAGAGCCACTGTTCATACGGCAGGTGGTGATGGCCTCCGTGCACTCTAATTGTAGCAGGTAAAACGTGCTGTATCAGATGTGATTTTAACTTGCCTCTGGTTTTTTCTAAGCCCTGACTCCATGTCTCTCCAGTCCTAAGTCTCTTGGCTCACACCATGCGGCTAACCTGCCTTAGCCAAGGTCCCCTAAGGTACACCACAAAACCAGTCGTTTTAACGACAAAGTGGAAGAAGCCAGATTACCCAGGATGTTTGTCTAAGAAAATGTTGGTGTTGCTTTTCCTGTATCCGAGGACGGGTGTGGATCCACCAGCATTTGCTAAGTCCTTATAAAGGGTCAGTGTCGGCTGCGGAAAGGCTGTGTTTGAAGTAAGAAGCTCTGTCTAGCGGGTAGGGCTTTTTTGTTTTCCTTTTCTTTTCAGTAGGTTAAAAAGGGTGTTGGAAGTCGTTCAAGTGGTCAAGAAGAGAAAAACAAACTTGATGAAAGAAAAGGTGGTGTGCCATAAAATAACAAGCAGGAAACTCCTGGGTCTTTGTCACAAGGGTGTTAAATAGAAAAGGGGGCTGGTTGCGGTTTTCTCTACATGGGTAGGAATATTGGGCTGAAGGTATGAAGTAACTCCCAAGTTGGTGATTTCTGTCCTTCCCGTGAGACAGGTCTCTGGGCACAAGGCCACTGTCAGGGCTGGTGGCTGTCTCCAAGGAGGCTCTTCTCGATGCTTATGGTAGTTCTGCTCTGGAATCATGACTACTACCTGTGGAAGCTCACCACGGGCCAGGTGCTCCAAGAGCTTTACGTGGGTTATTTCCTTCCCAATAACCTGTGAGGTAGCCCTGTTCTCGTTCCGATTTTCATTCCGATTTTAACAGGATGATATGGAGGCCTGGCAGGAGCTATAACTTACTGGAGCACGCTCACTGGTAAGTGATGGTGCTGGGGGTCTGTTTCTAGACTTGGCCAGCTGGGCCACTGGGCCGAACTGTGCCTTCCATACTTTCTGCCCTACCTTGTTGCTCCTCGAATTCTGGCCCTCACTCCAGTCTGGGGCCAGGCCAGAAGTGGGGTGGTGGGCACGATGCTAACAATCTGCATGAGAGGCAGATTTTGCCTTTGTGCTTCAGTACTGGGTTGACCATGGTGACCCCTGCTGCCTACATCTGGGTGACTGTTAGCTGTGCCCATTATGGCTGCTTCTGCCCACAACTTTCCAGCATGCTAAGAGGACAGGGAAGGATTACCAAGCAAGGTCAGTGGGGCAGAGATCCTGTAACCTACCCAATATCCATCATGCCCTTTCATTGTTAGACCAAGGCTCTGATTTGATTCCAAGTGGCAATGGGCCCAACTGGAAGATCTGGAGAATTTGCTGTAGCTTCTGCATGAGCCACGTGCTGCCTCACCTTGCACTTTTATTCTGCAGAGATGACTTCTTGCCTTCAACCTCATGAACCAATCTCTGCTAGCTTCAAACTTTTCTTCAGCTTCCTCACCTCTGTCAGCCTTCAAATTGGAGGGTAAGGCCCTTGCTTGGATTAGGGTTAAACTAATTTCACTTGGCATAATGCCCTCAAGGTCCATCCATGTCACAAATGGCAAGATTTCCTTCTTTTTTATGGCTGAGTAATATTACATTGTGTGCGTGCATGTGTGCCTTTATGCATCCACTGATGGACACTTAGGTTGTTTCCATATCTTGACTATTGTAAAGAATGCTGCAAAGAACATGAAGATGCAAATATCTGTTTTATATATTTTATTACCTTCTACCCAGAGGTAGTTGTGCTGGATTATATGGTAGGTCTATTTTCAGTTTTTTGAGGAAACTCCATGCTGTTTTCCATGATGGTTGCACCAACTTATACCCCCCACCAACAGTTTACAAGGGTTCCATTTTTCCTACATGCTCACCAACATTTGCTTGTCATTTCTTATCTTTTTGATAATAGCCATTCTAATAGATGTTGGGTGAAATCTTACTGGTTCTGAGTGGGAGGAGGCATCTGTTTTTTTGTTTTTGCCATTGAGTTCTTTATATATTTTGGATATTAACCCCTTATCAGATAAATGATTTACAAATATTTTTTTCCCATTTCGTAGGTTGCCTTTTCATTTCATTGATGGTTTCCTTTGCTGGAAGCTTTTAAATTTGATGTAGTCTCAGTTGTTTGTTTTTGCTTTTGTTGCCTTTGCTGTTGGTGTCAAATCCAAAAAACAATTACCAAGACTGATGTCAAGGGAGTTTACTGCCAATGTTTTCTTCTAAGAGTTCTATGGTTTCCTTTCTCCACTATATATTCTTAATTTCTTTGTCACAGATTAGTCAACCATATATACGTGGGTTTATTTCTGTTTCATTTTTCTCGGAGTCATTTTTATTCCAAAACCATACTATTTTTACCATAGAGCTTGTAATATACAGCTGACTTTGGAACCACACGGGATTGAACTGCATGGGTCCACTTAAACATGGATTTTTTAAAAAATAAATACAGAAGAGTTTGGTTTTTTAATACAGAAGAGTTTTATAAAAATATTTCCTTTTTAATGATTTTTTTTTAAAGATTTTATTTATTTGAGAGAGAGAAACACAGCGAGAGAGGGAACACAAGCAGAAGGAATGGTAGCGGGAGAAGCAGGCTTCCTGCCGAACAAGGAGCCCGATGCGGGGCTCGATCCCAGGACCCTGGGATCATGACCTGAGCCGAAGGCAGACGCTTAATGACTGAGCCACCCAGATGCCCTCTTTTTAATGATTTTCTTAACATTGTCTTTTCTCTGGCTTAGTTTATTATAAGGATAGAGCTTATGATACACATAACATACAAAATATGCGTTAATCCACTGTTTATGTAATTGGGAAGAATTCTAGTTGAAAGTAGATGATTAGTAATTATGTTTTGGGGGAGTCACACATGCAGATTTTTTACTACACGGGTGGCTCAGAGTCCCTAACCTCTGTGTTGTTCAGGGTCACCTGTGGTTTGAAGTCAGAGTGTGATGCCTCTGGCTTTGTTCTTCTTTCTCAAGATTGCCTTAGTCATTTGGGGTCATTTGTGGTTCCTTACAAATTTTAGGATTGTTTGTTCTATTGCTATGAAAAATGCCACTGGAATTGTGATATGGGGATTGCTTTAAATTTGTAAATGGCTTTGGGTAGTATGAATATTTTAATGATATAAACTCCCCCAATATATGAGTACAGAATATCTTTCCATTTATTTGTGTCTCCTCTTTCTTTCATCAATGTCTTATTTTTTAGTGTATAGATCTTTCACCTCCTTGGTTAAATTTACTCCTAGGTACTTTTTTCTCTTTTATTACTGTTTTTCAGTTCCACTATAGCTTACATACAGTATTATATTGGTCTCAGGTATATGTTACAATGTTTCAACAATTCTGTGCCTTACTCCATGCTCATCATGATAAGTATACTCTTTAATTCCCATCACCAGTTTCGCCCATCCTCCCACCCACATCCCCTATGAGAACCATCAATTTGTTCTCTATAGTTAAGAGTCTGTTTCTTGGTTTGTCTCCCCCTTTTTTTTTCCTTTGCTATTTGCTTTGTTTCTTAAGTTCCTCATATGAGTGAAATCACATGGTATTTATCTTTCTCTAAATGACTTATTTTGCTTAGCATACTAATCTCTAGCTCCTGACATGTTGTTGCAAATGGCAGGATTTCATTCTTTTTTTATGGTTGAATAATATTCCATATTATACATACCACATCTTCTTAATCCATTTGACTATTGATGGACACTGGGGTTGCTTCCATAGTTTAACTATTGTAAATAATGCTTCAATGAACACAAAGGTGCATGAATACCTTTGAATTACTGTTTTTGTAATTTGGGGTAAATAATAGTGCAATTACTGGATTGTAGAGTAGTTCCATTTTAACTTTGTGAGTAACTTCCATACTATTTTCCAGAGTGGCTGCACCAGTTTGTACTCCCACCAACAGTGCAAGAGGGTTCCCCTTTCTCCACATCCTCTCGATACTTCTTGTTTCCTGTGCTGTTGATTTTAGCCATTCTGACAGGTATGAGATGATATCCCATCATAATCTTTTTTAAAAAAAATTTTAAAGCTTTTCTTTTAAATTTTATTTATTTATTTGACAGAGCGATCACAAGTAGGCCGAGAGACAGGCAGAGAGAGAGGGGGAAGCAGGCTCCTTGCTGAACAGAGAGCCTGATTCAGGGCTTGATCCCAGGATCCTGAGATCATGACCCGAGCCGAAGGCAGAGGCCTTAAACCACTGAGCCACCCAGGCACCCCTCCCATTATAGTCTTGATTTGTGTTTGCCTGATGATCAGTGTGATGTTGAACATCTTTTCATGTGTCTGTTGACCATCTGGCTGTCTTTGAAGAAATGTCTTTCTGTTTTCTGCCCATTTTTAAATTGGATTATGTTTTTTAAGTATTGAATTATATCCATTCTTTATATATTTTGGACACTAACCCTTGATCAGATATGTCATTTGCAGATATCTTCTCCCATTCAATAGGTTGCCTTTTAGTTTTGTTGATTGTTTTCTTTGCTGTGAAGAAGCTTTTTATTTTGATATAGTCCCAAGTTTATTTTTGCTTTTTTCCCCTTGCCTCAGGAGACATATCTAGAAAAAAGTTGGTACAGCTGATATCAGAGAAATTACTGATTTTGCTTTCTTCTAGGGTTTTTATGGTTTCAGGTTTCACATTTAGATCTTTAATCCATTTTGAGTTGACCTTTGTAAATTCTATAAGGTAGAGGTCTGGTTTCATTCTTTTGCATGTAGCCATGCAGTTCTCTCAACACTATTTGTTGGAATGACTATCCTTTTCCCATTGCATATTCTGTCCTCCTTTGTCAAGGATTAATTGACCATATAAACGTGGCTTTATTTCTGGGCTTTCTATTCTATACCATTGATCCATGTGCCTATTTTTGTGCCCAAACCATACTATTTTCATTACTACAGTATGTGTAGTATAACTTGAATTCTGGAATTGTGATACTTCAAAGTTTTTTGTTTTTGTTTTGTTGCTTTTTCAAGGTTGCTTTGGCTATTCAATGTCTTCTGCGGTTCCATACAAATTTTAGGACTGTTTGTTCTAGTTTTGTGAGGAATGTCATTGGTATTTTGATAGGGATTATATTAAATCTGTAGATCGTTTCAGGTAGTATGGATATTTTAACAATATTTGTTCTTCCAGTCCATAAGCATAGAATATCCTTCCACTTGTTTGTCATCTTCAATATCTTTCATCAACATTTTGTAGTTTTCAGAGTATAGGTCTTTCACTTCCTTGGTTAAGTTTATTCCTAGGTATTTTATTATTTTTGGTGCAATTATAAATAGGATTTTATTCTTAGTTTCTCTTTCTGTTTTTTAATTATTAGTATACAAAACTGCAACAGATTTCTGTATGTTGATTTTTATATACTGTAACCTTACTGGATTCATTTATCAGGTCTGGTAGTTTTTAAGTGGAATCTTTAGGATTTGCTATACATAGTATCATGCTATCTTCAAATAGTGAAAGTTCTACTTCTCCCTTACCAATGTGGATGCATTTTATTCCTTCCTCTTGTCTGATTGCTGTGGCTAAGACTTCCAGTATTATGTCAAATAATAGTGGTGAGAGTGGACGTCCCTGTCTTGTTTCTGACCTTAGGGGAAGTGCTCTGTTTTTCACCATTGAGTATGATGTTAGCGGTGGGCTTTTCATAAAAGGCCCTTATTATGTTGAGATATGTTCCTCCCAATCCTACTTTGTTGAGCGTTTTTATAATGAATGGATGTTCTACTTTTGCAAATGTTTTTTCTGCATCTATTGAAATGATCATATGGTTCCTATCCTTTCTCTTGTTGATGTGATGTATCACATTGATTGATTTGTGAATATTGAACCATCCTTGCATCCCAGGGATAAATCCCACTTGATTGTGATTAGTGATCTTTTTAATGTATCGTTGGACTTGATTTGCTAATATTTTGTTGAGGATTTTTCTTTTTCTTTTCTTTTTTTTTTTTTTT
>CM053606.1:132693199-132711520 GCA_028646535.1 Procyon lotor | reverse complement strand
CTACTCCAACTTTCTTTTCACTCCCATTTGCATGATGGATGCATCTCTATCCCTTCACTTTCTTTTTTTTTTTTTTTTAAAGATTTTATTTATTTGACAGAGAGAAACATAGCGAGAGAGTACAGCGAGAGAGGAAACACAAGCAGAGGGAATGGTAGCGGGAGAAGCAGGCTTCCCGCCAAACAGGGAGCCCGATGTGGGGCTCGATCCCAGGACTCTGGGATCATGACCTGAGCTGAAGGCAGGCGCTTAACGACTGAGCCACCCAGGTGCCCCTATCCATTCACTTTCAATCTGCATGTGTCTTTTGGTCTCTTGTAGGCAGCATAAGATCAGTCTTGTTTTTTTTAATCCTTTCCATCACCCCATGTCTTTTGATTTGAGTATTTAGTCCATTTACATTCAAAGTAGTTATTGATAGGTATGTACTTATTGCCATTTTGTTATTTGTATCATGGTTGTTTTTGTAGATCCTCTCTGTACCTTTCTTCTCTTGTCCTGTTTTCTCCTGCTTAGTTGGTTTTCTTTAGCAAAACATTTGGATTCCTTACTTTTTTTGTGTGTGTGTATCTTTTACTGTTTTTTGATTTGTGGTTACCATTTGGTTTATACATAACACCTTCAGCATATAGTAGTTTATATTAAGTTGATGGTCACTTAATTTTGAACCCATTCTTTACTCCTCTCTTTTCCATGTTTCAGATATTTGGTATCCTCTTTTGCACCCTTTAATTTTATGGTTTTCTTCACTGATTTTTACAGACCTACTAAATTTTTTTTGGTTTTGTGCTTCCTAAATTTTTTTACTCTTACTTATGGTTTTATTTTCCACTCAGAGTTTCCTTTGACATTTCTTGTAGGTAGGGGTGGCTTAGTGGTCATGACTTCTTTTTTCTTTTCCTGGGAAACTAGTTACCTGTTCTTTTATTCTTAATGACCACCTTGCTGGATAGAGTATTGGCTGCAGACTTTTCCCTTTCATCACTTTGAATATATTGTGCCACTTCCTTCTGGTCTGCAAAAAATCAGCTGATAAACTTATAGGGTTGCCTTGTATATAACTTTTTTCTTGCAATATTTTTTTTATCACTGTTTTTTGCCATTTTAATTACTATGTGTCTTGGTGTGGACCTCCTTGGGTTGAATCTATTGGGGGATTTCTCTGTCTCCTGAATCTGGATCTCTGTTTCCCTCCCCAGATTTGGGAAGTTTTCAGCTATTATTTCTTCAAATACATTTTTTGCTCCTCTTTCTCCCTCTTCTTGTTCTGGGATCCCTATAATGCAACTGTTGTTATATTTGATGGTGAACTGAGTTCTCTAAGTCTATTCTCATTATGTAGTATTTGTCTTTCACCATCTCAACTTGATTGCTTTCCATTACTTTATCATCCGGGTCACTGACAAACTCTTCTGCTTTCTGTAGCCCACTATTTATTCTATCTATTTTTAATTTCATTTATTGAGTTCTTTATCTCTGATGTGTTATTTTTATCTCTTTGTTAAGGGTCTCACTGAGGTCCTCCACTCTTAAGTTCCATGGGTATCTTTATGATCATTACTTTCATTTCTCTATCAGGCATATTACGTATTTCTATTTCATTTAGGTCTTTCATTGTATGACTGGGTTCAGGCTGCCACCTCTTGTTGTGACCTGGGATAGTAGCCTTTAAGCACACTTTCTCCATTATTTAGTCTTGTAAAACCCAGGAATATAAGCCTCACCAACCAACAAAGCCAGGCAATCTAAAGGTGTCCCATGATAGTCACAAAAATCATAGCATTAAAAGAAGTTCCACCTCTTTTTCTGGAGATGCCAGCAAGCTGAAGCAAGGCAGGAGAGTGCAAAGATAGCATCCATCTGCCTCCATCCCTAAAGAGTACCCCAGCAAGCTCCCAGATGTGTGTTAAATTAGATGCCTGCCTCTTAGGCCAATTCTTTAAGATAAGCAAATAAGCTTTATTCACAGGAAATCTGGGCATCTCTCAGTCTGCTGTGTCCCTGGGACAGAGGAGTCCTATGTGAGCCCTGTGGGAATCCTTCCTCACTTTACTATATCTGTGGGGTATTGTGGACACAAGCCCTGTTGGTTTTCACAGCTAGGTGTTTTGGGGGGCTCCTCTTTCAGGTGCAGGTCTTAAAAGTTGGGGCACTAGATGTGAGGCTCAAACTCTTCACAGACAGAAGCTCTGAATTTAAATTCCCTCCTGTTTCAAGGTCTCTGCAGCAGGGGTGGGGTTTGTGATAATATATTTCAGTCTCTCCTACCTGCTTTGATGTAGGTTACTTTTTTCATTTGCCTGTTGTGTAGGACTCACTCAGGTAGGTTTGTGGTTTTTTTGAGACGAAAGTGATGTAACTGTAGATTTGGTGTGTCATGGGGGGAGATGAGTTTAGGATCTTCCTACATCACTGTCTTGAACTGGAATCGCATGAGTTTCTCTTTTGTAAATTCCACATATAAGTTATATCATATAGTATTTCTTTTTCTATCTAAGTGCAATGTCCTCGTGGTCCATATGTGTTGTCACACATGGCAAATGTGCTTTCTCATGGCTAAATAATATTCCATTTTGTGTGTGTTTGTGTGTGTGTATATATATATATACACACACATACACACAGCATCTTTTCTTTATCCATTCACCTGTTGATGGGTATTTAGGTCGTCTCTGTATCTTGGCTACTATGAATTATAATGCAATAAACATGGAACTGAATATGTCTTTTTGATACCGAATTTTCATTTCCTTCGGATATGTACCCAGACGTGGAACTGATGAACCAGATAGACCTATTTTTAATTTTTTGAAGAAACTCCACATTGTTTTCCATAGTGGCTGAAGAAATTTCATTCCCACCACCAGTGTACAACAGTTCCCTTTTCTTCACATCCTCACCAACATTCATTGTCTCTTGTCTTGAAAACAGCATAAAGTGTGAGGGGATAATCTCATTGTGGTTTATATTTGCATTTCCCTGATAACTAGTGATGTTGACTATCTTTTCATAGACTTGTTGGAGATCTGGATGTCATCTTTGGAAAAATATCTTCCCATTTTTAATTGGATCATTTGCTTTGTTGTTATGAGTTATGTAGTTTGAGTATTAATCCCTTATCTAATATGTGGTTTGCAAATATTTCCTCCCATTTTGTAGGTTGGCTTTTCATTTTGTTGATTGTATCTTTTGTTGTGAAGAAGATTTTAAGATTCATGTCATATTTGTTGATTTTTGCTTTTGGCATCCTATCAAAAAATCATTGCCAAAACCAATGTTGAGAGTTCTTCCTTAATATTTTCTTCTAGAATGTTTGTTATCAAGACTTATGTTTAATTTGATATATTTTAAGTTAATTTTTGTGAGTGGTGTAAGATGGGTCGTTTCATTTTTCTGCATGTATTATTCAGTTTTCCCAGCACCATTTGTTGAAGAGACCATCCTTTTTCCATTGGGTGTTCTTGGTTCCCTTATCAAATATTATTTAACTGTTTATGCAGGGGTTAACTTTAGGCTATTTTGTTCCATTGGTCTATATATTTAGTGTTATACCATTTAATTATCATAGGTTTGTAGTATAGTTCGGAATCAGGAAGTATTGACTCCAGCTTTGTTCTTCTTTCTCAAGATCACTTTGGCTATTTAGGGTTTTTTGTGGTTCCATACAATTTTAGGGGTTTTTGTTCTATTTCTGTGAAAAATGCCATTGAAATTTTGATAGGGATTGAGTTGAATATATAGATGGCTTTGGGGAGTATGGACATTTTAACAATATTAATTCTTCCCATCTATAAATACATGATGTCTATTTGTGTCTTTTTCATTTGTTTTTAAAAAGTCTTGTAGTAGTTGTACCACATCTTTCACTTCTTTGGTTAAATTTATTGCTAGGTATTTTATTGGTTTGATTCTATTGTTATTGGGAGAGTTTTCTTTATTTCTTTTTCAGATATTTCATTATTAGCATATAGAAGTGCAACTGATTCCTGTAGGTCAGTTTTATATCTGCAACTTTACTGAATTCATTAATTACTTCCTCCAATTTTTTGGTTGAGTTTTTTGGATTTTCTATGTATAAAATTGTCATCTGAAAACAATGACCTTTTTTACTACTTTCCTTTTAAAAAACTTTTTTTTTTAATTTATTTTAAGCAATCTCTATACCCAATGTGGATTTTGAACTCATGACCCAAGATCAAGAGTTGCATGCTCTTTCGATGAGCCAGCCAGGTGCCACCTACCTCTTCCTTTCCAATTTGGATGCCTTTTATTTGTTTGGCTTGCCTAATTGCTCCAGCTAGGACTTCCATATTGAACAAGAGTGGTGAGAGTGGATATATTTATCTTGTTTCTGATCTGAGAGGAAGTTCTCAATTTTTCACTGTTGAATATGTTAACTGTGGGCTTTTCATTTATGGCTTTTATTATGTTGAGGTAACTTCCTTCTATACTTAATCTGTTCAGGGTTTTTATTATGAAAGTGATATCGTATTTTGTTAAGTGCTTTTTCTGCATCTATTTTGATAACGATGTGATTTTTATCTTTCATTCTATTAAGGTAATGCATTGCGTTTATTGATTTCCGTATGTTGAACCATCTTTTCATCTCCATGATTAATCTCACTTGCTCGTGTTTTTTTTATTTAAATTCAAGTATAATTAACACACAATGTTATATTAATATCAGGTGTACAATATAGCGATTTAACAATTCTACACATTTCTCAGTGCTCATGAAAATAGGTACTCTTAATCCCCTTTATCTATTTCACCTATGCCCCTACTCGCCTCCCCTCTGGTAACAACCAGTTTGTTCTCTACATTTAAGAGTCTGGGGTGGGTTTTTTGTTTGTTTGTTTTTGTGTCTTTTTTTCTTTGTCCATTTGTTTCTTAAATTCCACATGAATAAAATCCTGTCCTTGTCTTTCTCTGACTTATTTCACCAAACATTGTATCCTCTAGGTCCCTCCATTTGTTGCAAATGACAAGATTTCATATGGGTCACTGATATCCCATCACACACACACACACACACACACACACACACACCATCTTTTTTATTCTTTATCTATAGATCTATAGATCTATTTATAGATCTATAGTGGACACTTTGGTTCCTTCCATATCTTGGCTATTATAAATAATGCTGTAATAAACACAGGGGTGCACATATGTTCTCAAAGTAGTGTTTTTATTTTCTTAGGTAATACCCAGGAGTGGAATTACTGGATCATATGGTAACTGCATATTCTTTTCCTTCTGTTAACTTTGGCCTTAATTTGTTCTTTTTCTAGTTCCTCGAGGTATAAAGTTAGGTTGCTTATTGGAGATTAATTTCTTAAAATATTCATTGCTTAAACTTCTCCAAGCACCATTCCATAGACTTTGATATGCTGTTTCCATTTTCATTTGTTTTAAATAATTTCTCTTTTATCTTTGACCCATTAGTTGTTCAGGAAGTGTGTTGTTTAGTTTCCATGTTTGTTGATTTTTCCAACTTTGTTCCTGTTTATCTCTAGTTCCATATTATTGTGGTCCCCAAAGATAGTTGGTATGATTTCTATCTTCTTAAATGTGCTAAGACTTATTTTGTGTCCTATCACATGATCTATCCCAGAGAATGTACCATGTGCACTTTAGAATAATGTGTATTTTGCTGCTGTTGGATGAAATGTTCCACATATCTGATAAGTCAACTTGGTCTAAAGTATAGTTAAATTCCAACATTTCCCTGTTAATTTTTTTGTCTGGATGATCTATCAATTGCTGAGAGTCCCCAACTATTATTGAAGTCCCCCCATTATTATGGTATTGTCTATTTCTCCCTTCAGATCTGTTAATATTTGCTTAATACATTTAGATGCTCCAATGTTGGGTGCATATATATTTATGATTGTTTTTTCTTCTTGATGTATAAACAACTTTATCATTATATAAAGGCTTTCTCTGTCTTTACCATTTTTTGGCTTAAAGTCTATTTGTCTGAAATAAATATGGCTATCTCAGCTTTCTTTTGGTTTCCATTTGCTTAGAATATCTTCTTCAGTCCCTTCAATTTGAACCTGTGTGTGTCTTTAGGGCCGAGCTGACTCTTTTAGGCAGCATATATTTATGAGGCTTATTGTTTAGCTATCCAACCACTGTGCCTCTTGAGTGGTGAATCCAACCTATGCACATTTATAGTGATTATTGATAGGTAAAGATTATTAATGCCACCTTATTGACTTCTAGTTATGTTGTATCTCCACTGTTTCTTTTTCTTTCTGTTCTGTTTCTTTATAAATTGGTGGTTTTTCATGGTGGCATGCTCTGTTCTCCCCCCTCCCTTTTTTTTTTTTTTTTGGTTTCATAAATCTATTCTTGACTTTTACTTTGTGATTACCATGAGGCTTACATATAACATCTCATAGAGAAAACAGTTCATTTTATGCTGATAGCAACTTACCTTTATTTGCCTCAGAGGATACACACTGTTACTCTCCTTTTATGTTTTTGGTGTCACAATTTACTTCTTTTCATGCTGTGTATTCTTCAGCAAATCGTATCAGTTACCCTTATTTTTATTACCCTTTTTCCTTTAACTTTTATACTATAGTTTAGTGGTTAACACACCATTCTAATACAGGATTAGACTTTTCTAAATCTATTTGTCACCTTTACCAGAATGTTGTGTACTTCCATATGTTTTCATGTCTCTGATTAGCATATTTTTCATTTCAGCTTAAAGAATTCCTTTCAGCCTTTATTACAAGGTAGGTCTAGCGGTGCTAGACTTTTGTGTGGGAAAATCTTTGTCTAGCCGTGCTAGACGTCAACCTTTGTATGGGAAAGCCCTATTTCTCCTTTATATCTGAAGAGTAATTGTGCCTGATAAAGTATTATTGGCTGCATTTTTTAAAATCTTTTAATGCTTGGAATCTGAATGTCCTTCGACTCTCCCCTGGCTTGCAGCGTTTAAGAAATCTATTGGTAGCCTAATGTGGTTGCTTTGTAGGTTACTTTTTCTCCTGGTTGTCTTTAAGATTCTCTTTTTTATCATTGATTGTTGAGTTTCACTGTAATGTATCTTGGGGAAGGTCTTTTTGCATTAAAATAATGGGGTATTGTTAGCCTTGCAGATGTGAATGTCCAAGCCCTTTTCTGGGTTTGGAAAATTCTCAGCTGTTTACTTCCTCAAATAATCTCTTTGCTTTCTTTCCTCTCTCTTCTCTTCCTGGTATAGCAGTTTTTCTGTTATTTGCCTTCCTGATCGAAATCAGTAACTCCTGTAGCATTTCTTCACTCCTTTTAGATCCTAGTTCTCTCTCCTCTGGAATTGAATTGTTTCTATTATTCCCATTCTTCAAGTCACTTAGTCTCTCTTCCATCTGCTCTGTCCTGTTACTGATGCTCTCTAGTGCATTCTCCCATTAATTCATTAAACTTTTGAGCTCTAGAATTGGTTTTTAAAATAATTTTAATCTCTTTGGTAAAGAACTCTTTCTGTTCATTTATTTTATTCTCAAGTTCATTGGGGCTTTTTTGATAGTTGAATTTCCTCATAAAAGCTATTGTGAATTCTTTATCAGTTAGATCATAGTATTCTGGTCCTTTGCATTCCCTGGAGAGTTACCATTTTCTTTTTGTGATAGTATATTTCCTTTTTTTTTTTTTTTCTTTTAGATTGGATCTATTTATTTGGCAGAGAGAGAGTGCACAAGCAGGTGGAATAGCAGGCAGAGGGAGAGGGAAAAGCAGTCTCCTCGTTGAGCGGAGCCCAACACAGGGCTCCATCCCAGGACCCTGGGATCATGACTTGAGCAAAAGGCAGACGCTTGACCAACTGAACCACCCAGGCGCCCCAGATACTGTATTTGTACAAACACAGATAGTGTTCGTAGGTATGTATTTCTGCCTTCACATTTGAAGTAGCAAGCACTTTAACATATTATCACCTCTTTGGTTCTTACATTTCAATAGGCTGGCTATTAGAAATCTCTCTTTTGTCTTCCAGACTGTGGTGCTTTAGCTCAAGTTTGTGGCTTCTCCCTTGCGTACTGAGCTTGGCCTATTATCTGGGCATCTTCTATGTCTGCCGGAGAACTGGCACTTGGGAGTGCACACAAGGAGCTGACAGCAGAGGTAGTAGGGAGGTATGGGTCTGGTCTTTAAGAGACTGAAGGTGCCCACAACCTGGTGTGGGAGGACCCCAGAGGTTTGTGGATGGACTTGCTGGTGTGGGAGGACCCCAGAGGTTTGTGGATGGACTTGCTGGTGTGGGAGGACCCCAGAGGTTTGTGGATGGACTTGCTGTTGAAGTCCTGACAAACACATCAGATAATGTTAATGCCCTCTGATATCCTCATCTGCCTCTTTCTCTTTCTCCTTCCGCCCTGCAAGTCATAGAGGTCCTTCCTAAGAAATCTAGGTGCTGCTGGGAGAGAAACAGTTTGTCTCGAAGAACTGTGGTAGCCAGGTGTTCACTCACCATTTTCACTTTCCATCTCCTCTGCCATAGAGGTGGCTCAAAGCCCAGCCCCTTGCAGTGTCGCCCTGCAGAGACGGGGCCACCCTGCCTCAGTTCCTCCCTCTCCCTAGCATCCAAACCTGTCTCTACCCATCTCTGACCCATTTTGTTGGCATGCTGAAATTTCCCCTCCAGAGGCTGGACTTCCACATGTTCTCAGTTCGTATCTGCCCAGTTTTGCATTCTCTGGGCTCTCTCAATCTCCCATCACAGGGGATGGAGCAGGTTCACCAAATCCCTTGGATCTGTAGCCCTTACTATGAAGGACCCGTTTATTTTTAGGGGCTCAGGGGGACTGGTGTGTCCCTTGGGGTAACCTGCAGAGGCACTTTTGTCCAGTTATGGATGTCTACTGGTCATAAAAGGGGAGAGAAAAGAGGAATGACTTAATATTACCATGATTCTGACATCACTTTGAGACTGTGATCTCTGAGACAAGACAAAAGCAAAGTTTAAATGACAACAGAAAAAAACTCTATCTTTAAAAAGTTATTATCTGTTCATATATTGATAAAGGAAATACACGGAATTCCTTTCTGTTGAATTTTTTCAGCGTAAAGGATTAGCAAGAGAAATAAAAGCTAAATTAAAGTAAAAGCTAATGATAGCATAGAATCAAGTCAGAGTCTTGAGTTCTAGATTTGGCTCTGCCACTTACTAGCAGTACATGTTACTTAAAACATACCTAACTTGTTGGCAATTTCTTCTTTAGCAGCAGCACTTCATATTCATCAAACACATTTCTTAGAAACTGTAGAGAAAATGTTCATGCATTCCTAATTGGCACAGAAATGCAATACAGGGGTCAGAGGGTTAATTTCATAGGCTTAAAAAAAAAAAACCCCTCAGGTTTGACTAAATCCACTTACCAATTCCAAGAGAACCTAGAAGAATGGAAATATGAAAGAGCACAGAAAACCCTTCACAGGGTTGCTAAAAGAAACGTTTGATATTCCCAGGCAGTCCAAGATGCTCAGAAGGAAAGAAAATATTCTAATTTAGAATTTTAAGCTCAACCTCATTAAAGACCTTTTTCTTCTAAATAATGACTCTTTCCTTTGTTGTTGTTGTTGTTTGTTTGTTTTTGTTTTAGCTGTTCTAAATTGTGTCAAGAGGAAAGCATCTTTGTTTTGGCTTCTTACCATGTGCTTTGAATGACCTGTGTCATGCCACTTCTCGGCCCCCACAGGCTGAGGGTAAGTGAAAATACCTGCTTTTTTGGAAGTTCACATTTTTTTTTTTTTTTTAATTTATAAGCAGTTTACCCAGAGTTTTGGCATGAGCTGTAGAGCCTGTGGGTCTGGATTCAAATTCCAGCTTCACCATTACTTACTATATGCTTTTGGGCGAATCACTAAACTTCTCAAAGCTTCAGTTTCCTCTACTGTAAGATGGGATATGTTACTGAATCTCACAGAGTGGTTTTAACAATAATAGTGTATGTAAAGAATTCACTTCATAAGTAAACATGCTGTACATGCTCAATATTAACAGTTACTCATTGATTCAAGCAGACATCTGTCATTAGGAGAAAAGATTCTATGACTTTTCATGCCCCTGCCTTCTATACAGTGCCCGGCACCTCTCCCTCTCAGCGCACGAGCTCCGTTCTGGAGCTCACCATTTTCACTGTCTGCCATAATTATGGTGCCACCAAATTACCCGTGCATCACAGTTAGCATTGTAAATTAAGTCATCAATGTTCTCCTAAAAAAAATTAAGATCTACTCAAATTGAAAAATTGAAAGGACGTACCTTTAGCATTCAATTTAGCATCAACTCATTCTATATTATAAATGTATGTAATTTTTTACTTTGGGGGTTACATAAAAAACCCATCATCAACCATAAATCCATCTGCTCATATATACCTTATCAACGGTTAAGTAACTTGTGAGACTATTCCAAAAAAATACAAATATTCTTGACATCTAATGCGAATCTAATGTAATCTACAAGAATGTTAGACTAATAAATATCCCACATTGTTTCAGGTTTTCTGGGAATATCAGTAACGAAGTAAGTGAGACTGTGCTTTTCTACCTTTATGTATAAGACCATCTTTTCTTCCTCCCAAATTTGCCATGATTGTGACGGATTTGATAAAAAGCTAGGATTAACACCTAAAATTTGAAATTGGGTTACCCTCAAATTCTGCCATGTAAATGTTTAACACAACTAGGTGGTTTAAAAAGACTCAGCAACATCTGAAAACTATCAAAGTGGTAAGGAAGAAACCCTTAAATCTAATCAATCAGATTGCCTAACTAAAGGTGTTATGTTTACATAAGAGTCCATATGAAGCCTAGGAAAAGGGCAACAGAAATCCAGTGTAACATTGGCCTCGTCCAAAGGTGTGGCTGTCGTTGCCAGGAGACTCTGATGTCCTCATGACCATTTGGTCTCCTAGCAAAGTGGCGTGTACCAGATTATTACAGTTTAATGATATTGGCCAGTATACTGACCTAACTATTTTGCTTGTTCCAACTTCAACCAAACTTCTGATTCACTTCGTTCCCATGAGACTGTTTTATAGGGAGAATGTACTCATTAAACCCAAGTATCCAGGTCCTCTTCAAAGTCATTTACTCACTGCAAATAATCTGGGACCATGGTTTTACATCAAAAGATTAAGAAAATTAATTAATTAATTAATTAATTAATTACATAAAATAAAATTAATTAATTAAATTAAGAATATTTCCAAGTACTCTCCACAATGTCACTCACTTGGGATCCATTAGTTTGACGGAAAGGTCAAACCCAAAGATGGCATGCTGTAAAACAAGATACATTACCTTAGCTGATTTTACCCATGCAAGTCTTTGGGTGCATGTTAAAATGAAGAAAATGAAGATTCTGGGCTAAAAAGTTTCCAATTCACCTAAATTATACATCCACTATCCACAGAAAAATGCCACCCATCAATTTGTCTGAAAACTTCCAAAGCACCCACCGTAGGCTTAAGATGTACGGTAGCATGCCAGTCTTATTCTGCTTCACTTCAAATCCCACATGATTAGGCACTTCAAAATAAACTAGTATAGGTTACAAGCTCTATCTTTAGGAGATACAACTACTCTTCATTAATCGTGGCTGTTAGCATGTTCTATGAAGTCTTGCTAACAACGTATTGGCAGATATTGAATCATTGCTCCTAGGGCAAATAGGTACCTGTAAACCAGCCACATTTTCACCAATGTATCTTTGCTTTATGTTTTCCTGTTTAAAGACACTTAATATATAGTTAACCTTGAACTCATAGCCAACAGCTCTGTAACTTATGCCCGAATGAAGCTCATCTACCTTCCTGAACTTAAGGACACCAGACAGCACCTAAGCATTATGCTTAGGAGTGATTTAAACAGCATAATCACCAACAAGCACAAAAATGTCAAGAACAGGGCACTAGCTAGACAGACCTCACAAAGGATACATTTATGGTCCGCAAGTTGAAAAAGTTAGCAGGCTTATTCGACTTCAGCTGGGAACGTGTTTCAACTCAAATTTTCAGTGCCATGTTGGCAAATGACTGTAAAGGCATGTAAATAATTTTTGGGCTGTAAGTTAACTTTTGGTGAGTAGATGAATTTGCAATTATATCAAATGACCAACTGTAGATTTTTTTCCTAATTCCTACAAGCTGATCACAAAGGTCTACTTTAGACTTTTGTTGGTTCCTCTCAATAGTCATGGAAAGTTTACTACATCTTATAATAAAGACCTTTCAAGAATAGATGAGGATGATATTGATGTTCTCACACAATAAATCCCAACTATGCAGTGTGTAAAGCAAGCCACGCTCTATACAAATCCTATTGGCTACTTTAGATTTTGGAATGTAAGCATGGAATTTTATGGATATAACTTCTAAGAGGTCTCAAAGCTTGAACCATTTTGTATTCACATTTATCAAAAATGGCATATACTTTTCTGCCTTGAAGCATCGAAAAAGCTTTCATAGTGAGTGACTAAGAGAAATTGTTTTCATCTAAGTGTACTGTGAGCCTCTAAGGGTATGTCTATGGTCAGACAAAATACGAAAGAATCAGAATGCCTAGTGGGTATACGTATTTAAGTCATAGGGGTAAGTGGGGGTTAACAAGTGCACCTTGAGTTTCAAGAGGCTGAGATTAATAGCTTCATCATGCAGAGGATGACACTGTCGTAGCCATGGTTTAATTTGGATTCAGCATTCGCTCCTGAAGTTTGTGTTGAAATCATTTTCGCATGGTCTTAGATAATCAGATGTACAACTCAGAAAGCTTAACTTTGCTAGTAGTATAAGTGGAGGATGGAACAGAAATTAAAACTAGACCCTTCTCTCAATAGTGTATTCAAACTACCAAGGATATTTCTTATATAGGTGACTGACTAGGCACTGGCCCCATTTTCTAAATCTAGATGTAGAAGCCCTAAATACTTTTTCACAGGTATTTTAGGAGATAAGGTATTAGATGATGATTGTGACTTCATTTCCTGTCAAATTAAAAGATCTTTTCAAAAATAAGGCTTAAAACTAATCCTAACTTTAGAAGTCACTGCTGTTACTATTTCACACCATATAATGCGGTAAGTTTAAGCTAATTAACTTCCAGCTAAGAAACCTTAATACAGTCAAACTGCCATCATTTCAAAAAATGTTAAACAGTAGATATACCTTGGTTCAAGAATTCACATGGAAATCTAAATTCATAAAACAAATTGAGGAAATTCTTGTGTCCCTTTTTCCATAAAACTATGATACCCTTAAACTTAACAGCACCTTTTTCATGAAGTGGTTCTTCTGCCAATTCTAGCTTATCACCTATTTGTGCAAAACCAATTACAAGGAGAAATGAAATAGCGTAACATCACTCTGCACTGTTTAAGGAATTTTTATTAAAGCAAGAATTTTATAATCCAAATTACGTTTCCTTGCTCAGTTATCAATTCTGTTATTTAAAACAGAAGTGACATTCTGAGCTATTCCACAGTAAAGAATTACAAAATTAAAGAAAGGAATGCTTTAAATTTTTGTACTTTGCTGAAAATTCTTTTTCCCAGGGTCTATAAAACATTAATTTGTTTTTATATTTTACTATTTTTTTGTAGTTTTTTTTGTTGTTTTTAAATCAATAAGTAATCTAGGACTAGCATTATGTTTGCTAGACCTGGCATTTGCTCGGTACATAAGGTTCAAAGTTTCCTTTCCTTTTTTTATTTATTTTATATTTTGCAATGTTTTTTTTCCATAATGTTTAAGTTTTTCGATGTTTAGATATTTTTCTTCGGTGAAGCACGAGTTTCTTTTCGTGGTCCCTGATCAATCTGTGAATGCAGAGAGAAAAAATATCATCAAACTTGCTAAGAGACTAGAATTTCATAATTCTAACTGCTAAAAATAGTAAGTGATAGAACTGCTAGTTATTGCTATACTGGCAATCACATTATAATATATTAACTGTATCAAACACAACACTGCAAATTTAAAGCCCCTGGCCAAATAAGTCTGCAGCCCGTTTCTGTTCGTTTATGCAATGTCTAGGAATTCTTTTGCCTTAAAACTAGTAATTACAACACAGACAACATGGCCCACAAATCCTATCTGGTCCTTTACAGAAAAGCTCTGCAATCTCTGGTCCAGGCTACGCTGCTACATTACCCCATTTCTTGGAAGTAATGAAGGGCAAGAGTGCAGGCCCCGGGCAACTGTTAGTACTGCACCCCAAGGAAAGGCAGAAGCTATGGAAAGTCTTCAGAGAGTAAGTACACAAACAGCCAAGCCCATTTAATACAAATTATAACCTAAAACATTTTAAAAGTGCTTGGATTTCAAAATTCAAGTCAATACCAGGCTAACAGGTAAGATTTTTTTTAATTTCTACTTCTCTTTGAAAAGTTAGCAATACCTTTGGATTAATGATAAAATGAATTCTTATAAAATATGCTCAAACTGATAAAAACAAGCTTAAAGCTTAAACCAATAAACCCAGGAAGGAATGCTCACTTTAAACAGTTGGAACACCAGTGGCACTGTTAACTGCTTTCTGGGCAGCCTCTTTAGCTTGGTGGGCTTGTAGTACAGCTACAGCTTCATCAACCTGAAAAAAGAACAAACCGGCTCTGAAAAGGGTAACTAGAACAATTTCAAGTTCACAACATATAAAGGTCCAACAAAGGCAAACTAAATTCCTTTCCTCAGATGCAAGTGGCAAGAGCCTCTTTCCAAAAAACCCTATTTCAACTGTATCCATATCCTTTTGGGTTCCTTTCCAGCACTATTCTAGAATTACGAACCCTCTTGCATTTTCTTCTTACTCTTTCTCCAAAACTTCCCCCAAAGTTGAGAAACAATGCAAACCTCTCTCTCTCCACTAAAGCAGCAGCACAGGGAAAATTTCCGACCCTCAATTGCTCGTTTCCCCACGTATATTACAAAATGGGGATAACAGCACCATACGTGGTGGTGATTAGAATTTGTAATTAAGATTTATAAAACTCAGAACTGCACGTGATTTATATAAAGCACTCAGTGATGTTCAAGTTTCTACAAAAAGTCCTGGAATACACAGTGTAAGAGGCTGTTAGATAAGTGAAATTTAAATTACTTTAGAACGGAGAGACTCTGGAGACTCAAGCATATGAAGAAGTTCTGAGTTATCAATCTCCAACAACATGCCAGTGATTTTACCAGCAAGGGTAGGGTGCATGGCTTGAATTAGAGGAAAGAGCCGTTCACCTAGGAACAAAACATACACAAATTCCTTCAGTCAGAAGTGTAAAGGCAGCCACCATGATTAAAACTAGATCAAAGAACCTGACTTTTGTATATAGCAAATAGATGCTAACCCAAACCCACCATTTTGATAGTTAAAAACCAATTAAGAGCTACCACAAGGCAACGAAGTTGTTAATTCTGTGCTTTGAAGTTTCTTTTTCATTTAGCTCAAATTTCCCCCTTCCATGGCAAATAATGTCCTATTATTCTAGTCATCAAAAGCAAAGTATTTTATTAAAAGCCTGAAACACTATTAAGAAGTTTAGCAGACATGCCAATTCAGACCAATCCTGCAACCTGAGACCTGCTTTTGCACCTAAAAAATGATAGCTAAGTATCTTTCCCATTTTGTAGTCAGTCTCTCTGTAACTGACTAAGTGGGACAAAGGCACTTACCCAACATTTGCTTTTGCTCTTGAGGAGGGGCAGATGCCAACATGGAAGCAGTCAAAGGCTCCTGACCTTGTACATGAACAGCAGGCTAGAAAAAAATAGGAATTTTTCTAAGTTTAAAGTACAGAAGTAAGGGTGCCTGCCTGGGTGGGGTGGTTCAGTTAGGCGTCCGACTCTTGATTTCAGCTCAGGACATGATCTCAGGGTTGTGAGATCGAGCCCTGTGTCAGGTTCCAGGCTCAGGATGGAGTCTGGGATTCGCTCTCTCCCTCGCCCCACCTCAAATTAAAAAAAAAAAAAATTCTTTTACAGTCTAGAAGTAATGGGCATATGCTTACTAGAAAAATGACTAAATGATGAAGACTACACTCTAAACATATAGGAGAAGCTGGGTCCATCAGAAATACAGCCCAAGCTAGTCTTTTCTACCTCGAGTATTCTTTTGAGCTCTACTTCTATTATGTTCATGACAGTTTGGGTCTCAGGGTCAAAAAAAAAAAAATAGGGTGAGCTAAACCTCACAAACTGTATTTCACCCCTTTTCCTTACAACTATGCTTAACAAAGCTCTCAAGCATTCAGCATTCCTTATCCTGAATATGGGCTTTGTCTGATTTCCACAGAAGACATTTTTACATACAGTCAATTAATGGGACATCAATTAGCAAAATGTTCTCGATAGATTAAGCCCTCATTATTGTCTTTAGCTTCTTTAACTGCAACCAAGGCCTGCCATCTTTATAGAGTCAAGTCCTACCTGCTGCATGGTGACTTGCGGCTGTGCATTAAGATGTTGCTGAGGATTGCGGACTCCTGCAGCGTACTTATACTGTGGAACGGTGCGGACGGCAGGAGTAGCTGCGGCAGCGGCAGCTGCGGGACGTGGACCCATTGTCTGTGTTGACGTGTTAGCTAAAAAAAAAAACACATGTGGTTGTGTACTTTTATCTTGATTTTTCAAGTTGGAAATCAATTTTGACAAAGTGTTAAGACTTACCAACACGCTGTGTCGACATGACTCGCGGAACCTGTGAAGAAGCTGGTCTCATAGTACTAAATGGCGGTCTAGGAGCGGCTGGGCGGATAGCACCGGGCATATTTTGGAATGCTACGTTTAAAGATAGGAGAACACACATTAACTGGGAAAGAAACTCACCAGAAGTGTTCAATGCTTTGTTAGAGCTGAACTACATGCAAATACTGTGTTTTAAAGCTTAGTCTCTCACCTGCCATTTTCCCAGGCTTCCCAGGTCAGAAAATGAAACATAAAACATTCAGAATAAGAAGGATTTATTACTATCTGAACATGACACACAAACCTGGTTCCAAGTGGTCCCGCAATAAAGCACTGGGCCACAAGGCAAGGTGAAAAAGGCCAGGACTCTGGTCCTCACACAAGGAGTAAGATTTTCAAAGATTTCAAAGATTTTCAAAAATTACTCCCTAACCAAATACGACGTTAAGAGTTTTCTCATAAAATCAAACCAGCATAGAAATTACTCTCAATAAGACAGCAAGGGTGAGACATTTTAGGATGATTCTTAAAAAAAACCCTTGGATCCCCAAAATGAACACCTATAGCCCTAGATTATGAAAAACAATTAATATACTGTTGAAATATAGCAAATTTGTCTCGATATACTTGTAGTCCAAGTAATTCCCAACCTTAATGAAAAGCAAAAGGCTTACGATGAGGTCTGGCACCCTGAGCAGTCCAGCGAGGACTTGGTCTTAGCTGAGCGATCTGGCTCGGGGGGTAGTACGCCGCACGGTTCTGAGTCTGCAGAGAGCACACATGTGTACCCGGTGAGAAAAGCAACAGCCCGGCTAGCTACACGCTCTCAGAACTCTCAGCCAAGTCCTTACGCTCTAAGCATTTCTTCAAATTTAATCACAATTCTTACATCTTAATCTTAGGTCTTTATCGTAGGGCACAGACACTAAAAATGACCAAATTTGAAAACCTCCATAAGGTTTTTATTCTCTCCTAAAACATACCTGTGGGATAGCTGCCATGAAGTAACCTGAAGGAGGTGCTGGCTGGTAGGGGTTGATTACAGGATTGGGCACAGCTCTCACACTTGCCATTCTCTGCATATACTGGTTAGTGAGGTGAGCCTGGCGTTCTTCTTTGCGCTGAGCTAAAGCTACATACAATGGCTTAGTGGCCACAATTCTACCGTTCATTTCTGTAACTGCTTTTGTGGCTTCTTCTGGGGAGGAGAAACATACAAAACCAAAACCTTTGCTGCGACCACCCTCCATCATAACCTATTAAAAGACAAAAAAAAAGTGTTAATGATAGAATGAGGCTCTGGGAGCATTGTAATTACAGCTACTGACTTAAATAAGTAAACACTGTTAATGCTTTCATTTTTTTCCCAATTTTTCCTTAATACCTAAATATTAAAGGCAAGCTATGCACATGCAGTATCTCAGCCAAGCAAGAGAAAAGTAAAGAAGTACAGGTAAGACAGCAAATGTGCTCAGAATTTAGATTGTCAACAGAATATTAAGGTTTAAGTATCTGATCTAATCAAGGCCTACTAAAACTGGACTCTCTTTTTTTTTTTTTTTTAAAGATTTTATTTATTTGACAGAGAGAAACACAGCGAGAGAGGGAACACAAGCAGAGGGAATGGTAGCAGGAGAAGCAGGCTTCC
>CM053606.1:132668446-132692699 GCA_028646535.1 Procyon lotor | reverse complement strand
TGTTGTAATTTGTGTGGTCCTCTCTGAATTGCTAACACCTGCTACAGTTGCCCCAGAAGGTTCTCAGGAATGATGGTAGGCTAATTCAATAAGGAGGGGTGTGGATTCGAACTTCGGCAGGATGAGAAACTACTTGTGACCAAAATGTGTCTGGGGATTTGAGAGGACTTGCTGAGATGGGCAGATGGAGATCTTAAGGAAAGAGAAAGTATAGGTGTGTTAGGTATTTGGAGGAGGAAGTTGAGGCATCCTCTCCCCCACTAATCTGTCTTCTCTGATGCGAGGTGGGATTGGGGAGGTTTTTGCCGTTCACAGCATGAAAAGCAGGAGACAGCAATGGGGAGCAGGGGGGTGTGGAATTGATTGACCACTTCCTGGCTGATCACCTTATCTCATCTCTGACCTTCAATTTTTTTCATCAAAGATAAAAAGCAAATAGGTGGCTATGGGTGTCCACTTTCCAGGGTACTTGTGAAGAGTAGGGGCCAGTTTCTCTCAGAACCTGGGACATGGTACGTGCTCAGTAAACATTTAGTGACTGAGAGACTTGAAGAAGTCCTGAAATCTGGCCCTCCTTAACCAACAGACTCAGAAAAGTGCTTGTTTTCAGAAAAACTAAGACTTATCGAATCTTAGCAGGTTCAGAAGCAGAGACATAAAGTAAATAAACGTTTACTCTAGATCTTCTGTTTTGGAAGCCTTGAACAACAAACTGTTATTCACTTCAGTGGACTTTTTTTTAAGATTTTATTTATTTGTCAGAGAGAGCGCATAGCGAGGGGAAGCAGGCTCCTCACTGAGCAAGGAGCCGGATGTGGGGCTCGATCCCAGGACCCCGGGATCATGACCTGAGCTGAAGGCAGATGCTTAACTGAGTCACCCAGGCGTCCCTTTTCTTTTCTTTTTAAGATTTATTTATTTGAGGGAGAAAGGTGGGGTAGAGGGAGAGAATCTCAAGCAGCCTCCCCACTGAGCGTGGAGCTTAACATGGGCTCAGCCTCAGCACCCATGAGATAGTGACCAGAGACAAAACCAAGAGTCAGATGCTTAACCAACTGAGCCACCCAGGTACCTCACTGCAGCGGACTCCTAAATATTGAATTGCCACAGCCTGGTGCTCCAATGTGGGGTGTAGAGTAAATATTAATACTTCATATTTGGGGGCGCCTGGGTGGCTCAGTTGGTTAAGTGTCTGCCTTTGGCTCAGGTCATGATCTCAGGGTCCTGGGATCGAGCCCTGCATTAGGCTCCCCACCCAGCAGAGAGTCTGCTTCTCGCTCTCTCTGACCCTCCTCCCCACTTGTGCTCGCTCTCTCTGTCTCAAATAAAAAAATAAAAATAATTATTAAAAAATACTTATCTAGATGTTTCAAATTTTTCAAAATCCAAAAGTAGAGATTTCTTTATGCAATTTCCAACTATCTTACGCCTTGTATTTAGCATTCTTCCTTTTTCAGTAGGAACAACTTCATTTTAAAGAAACTATTTAGAGGGGCACCTGGGTGGCTCAGTCGTTAAGCGTCTGCCTTCGGCTCAGGTCATGATCCCAGGGTTCTGGGATCGAGCCCCGCATCGGGCTCTCTCCTCAGCAGGGAGCCTGCTTCTCCCGCTACCATTCCCTCTGCCTGTGTTCCCTCTCTCGCTGTGTTTCTCTGTCAAATAAATAAAAAAAAAAATCTTTAAAAAAAAAAAAGAAACTATTTAGAACTTAGGTGGCTATTTGCATTGTTAATTTAAAACCACAAGCAGTTACTGTGTGTTAAGGTTGGTGCCGAGAGCTTTACATGTAATACCATGTTTAATTTTTACAGCAGCTCTATGAGCAAGGATTCTAATTAGCCTCATTTAACAGAGGAGAAAACTGAGGCACAGCTTGCCCCAAATCACACTGCTAGCAAGTATTGGAGTCAAGATTGGATCTCCAGAAACTGCTCTGGCCCCTTACATTTTGCGGTTTCTTACTAAAGTCAACAAAATAAATTGTATCAGTAAAACAAGTGTGTCCTAAAGTAATGAGCTTTTACTCTCTTTTGGAATAACATAAAATTTCCGAATTTTAGGTGTTCGGTGTGGTGAATTTTGGTAAATGTGTACACTACTACCACCATAATCGGGATAAAGAAAAGTTTTACCCTCTAAAAGTTCCCTTGTCCACTTTGCCCTTGATCCTCTCCCTCCATTTCTAACCCCAGGCGTTCAAGCTCCACTTTTCCATCCAAGTTCCCGGCCCAGGATTTTATCAGACTGCCCACCCAGCCTCTGTGGGGTCCGTGGTAAGCTCAGTAGCATGACTCCTGTCTTGTATATAGTCTGAGTGAGGTGGCCAGATTCTGCAAGTAAAAACACAGGTCTCCAGTTCAATGTGAATTTCAGATAAACAACAAAGAAGTTTTTAGATAAGTAGTTCCGTGCAGTATCTGGGACATACTTAACCGACCTCCTGCGCTTTGTCCTCAGGCAACCCTGAGTCTGAGAAAGTTTGGGGGGTGTCTCTCAGGCACTTCTCAGCTGGATTTTACTATTCCTATTCTACTGAAGATCTGCAAGTGGCTCAGAATTCTTGATCTGACTTAATACAAAACACTATTAAAGAGGACACAGTAAAAACCCCCATCTGTGTGTGCACTGAAGTACATTTCCTAGGAAGTTCTGTATCCTGATAGAATACATATGTCATCTTATAGAATTAACTGATTTATTTACTTACTCAAGAAATATTTACTAAGTCCCTATGAGATGGCACACACTGTGGTATATTATGTGCAGATGGCACTTTTTTTTTTAAGATTTTTTTAAAAGATTTGAGAGAAAGAGTGTGTGTGTGTGTGTGTGTGTGAGAGAGAGAAAGAAAGAACAGAAGCAGGGGGTAGTGGGAGCAGGAGAGGGAGAAGCAGGCTCCCCGCTGAGCAGGGAGCCTGCCGTGGGGCTCCATCCCAGGACCCTGAGATCATGACCTGAGCCAAAGAGATTAACTGACTGAGCCACCCAGGTGCCTCAGCACATGTGATTTTTGACTTTAAGTACTGGATTTCTATTTTGTACATTGGATAACTTTGAGATTGAGGAAGGGCACCTGCCCAGGTGGGGCAGCCCCTGTTCCTTCTCTGCCAAGCTTCACGAGGCTAATGCATCCGAGACTGCCCCTGGGGAACTGAAGCTGGCTGTTTTTCAAGATGTGGGTCGCCACTGGTGCCCTCTGACATCGTCGCCTGCAGCCCTGTCCCACAGTGAGGTTCCTTCTGGGTCTGGCAGCTTGCTCCTCTGCTGCTCATCCCTCTGCCATGTGGACTGCCTGACCTGACTTCTCTCTGCGTCTTTGGCTGAATAAAACCAATTCGATGTATGCTCTGCTCTTGCCTATACCACCTTCCTCTAAGGGATTTAAAGCGACCAGCAAAGGAAACATTTAATTGGCTCATTGTGACCAAGCATTAAAGATGGGGCCGTCCTGGGTAAGCGACGCCAGATGAAAAGGATGCCTGCCTCTTCGCAAACATTCAGCTGGTAGCAGGTACAGCAGTGGGCACAAGCCATAGAATCTGGCAAAGGATCCTTCTGTGGGGGTGGAAATGCTGTGCGAGACTGTATGCACTGGTTTAGTCTTCCCCACTGCCAGGTGCTGACCTAGCCTAGTTCCCTCCCCTATTTCCCTAGGGAAATACAGATGCTCAGTACAGAATACAGAAATCTGAGCCACTGTATTCTGAGAATACAGAAATCTCAGATGTTCTGTATCAGGCTGGCCCATTCATCACCTCTGTCTACCTCACTTCCCTCTCCTGGGAAGACCCCTGCTTTCTAGCCCACTGGTCAGGGACCAGCCCTTTCTCTAGGCCCACCTCAAGCCTCACCTCCCCTGAGAAGTCCTCCTTGATTGCATGAGATGCCTTTCTCTGATTCCTGTGTCACTTCGTGTTTAGACTTTGTCACGTTCCTCCTTTTGAGTATATATTTGCCTTCCCCTGGTTATTTAGTTACAAAAGCCAAATATTAATTGAAGGAATGAATGAAGGCTGTAGGCATAACGTACCTAGCACGGACTCCTCCTTTAGTAGATGCTCAACAGAGATTTGGTGGAGGAGAAGGAAGGAAAATGAGAGAGAGAGAGAAGGGAAAAGTAATGAAAAGTAATGATTTTCATTACTTTTACTAACGAGCTCCACTCGTTAGCTTATAGGACCTTAGTTAAAGTCACTTCCTCCCCCCGAGCTTCAGGTTACTGTGACTGTTGTGTAGCTTTCATGTGAAGGCGGCAGGATGACATGTTAATGATGGCGAGGCTTGTCTACCTCACGGGGCTATTTTGAGGAACAAACGGAAGAATACACAAGCTCCAGGCTAGTGTTCTTTGGTGCCAGATGCCACTGTCTGGATTGCTTTGTGCTGTGCCCCTTTACCTGGTGAATCTGGGGTTTTGATTCAGAGGGCCCTTGGAGAGGTGGGATGGTTAAGTCAACATTAGAAAGGACGCCGTTTGTGTCTGTAATTCTACTTGTCCCAGGTCACCACTTCGGGGGTAAGGATGGGGGGCTGAGAGTGCATAAGGTGGGGAAGGAGGTACTCTTTTCCACTGGCTGGTAAAGTCCTCTTCATGGTAAAAGGCAGAACTGTCTGATGAGAAATCAGTGCAGGAGATTGTGCTGGGATTAAAAAAATATATATTACCTAAACATGGTCTTTCAAAAACAAGCAAAACCCCCAAACAAACAATACATCACATAATAAACAAAAGAGGTGTGCTTTCCTTTGGAGAACTTTGAACAATCTTTATGAAGAGTCTTTGGGCTAAACTCAAATACCAGGTAATTCTTAGCATGGTGTTGGTTTTAATACCTAAACTATGTGCAGAGACCAGTAGAAAAGGTTCTATTTTGGTGGAGTTGAAGAACTTGGGGAGTCAGTGATTCATGTTTGGCAGACCTAACTGTGTTTATCTTCCCCCTTAACCCAGTGTTAGAGGAGGGCAAGGATTCCTTGAGAAGTCAGCTCAGGTTGTAAAACCTGCTGGGAGAGTTTGGGCTGTGTTGGGTATTAGAACCTTAAGCCTTGGTGACTTTTCCCCCGGCTCTTGGACTTACTGTAGGGGCTGCTTCTCCGAGATGCTCTCCTGCCCAAAGAAAACCCAGATGGCTCTGGTGGCTCAAGGCTGCCGCGATTCAAACTAATCTGGGAGCATCTTATGAACGCATGCCTAGGAAGACAATTCTGGGAGCATCTTATGAACACACGCCTAGGAAGACAATTCTGGGAGCATCTTATGAACGCACGCCTAGGAAGACAATTCTGAGAGCATCTTATGAACGCATGCCTAGGAAGACAATTCTGGGAGCATCTTATGAACACATGCCTAGGAAGACAATTCTGAGAGCATCTTATGAACGCATGCCTAGGAAGACAATTCTGGGAGCATCTTATGAACGCATGCCTAGGAAGACAATTGCCTTCTAAAGGTCATTGAATCCACGAATCAAGAAATAGTCACATGCAGAGAAGACCATTTTCTGCTCCTATTTCACGGAATTAACAGAGATGGAATAAATAAATCCCAGGTTTTTTGAGCAGCCTTGCCCGATTTGATGCTCCAGCTGGGGTGTCTCTGGGCAGCGTTTAGCATAACAGGAAAATTGCCTTGAATTAAAAAACATTGTTGCTATAACATTTTATACTACCAGATTTAAGGGAGGAAAATGGCTGTAAGTGGTCAGGCAGGTAATTGAAATGAGAGGCGGGGACCAGGTGAGAGGCAGTGGGGACTGGTGGAAACTGCTTAGGCCTCCTCTGAAGGGGACAATTACCTGAGGAATGCGAACCCAGTGATTCCAGAACCTCTGATTTTCAAGAAGCCAGAACAGTAGGTTTTGTGGGTTTTTTTTTTTTTTAAATAAACTTTATTTTTGTGGACCAGTTTTAGGTTTACAGAATAACTGCAAAGACAGTAGAGAGAGTTCCCATATATCCTCGCGCTCAGTTTGCCCTGTTGTTTTCCATTAGTGGGGAACATTTGTTATAGTTAATGAACCAGTATTAATACACTATGATGAACTATAGACCACGATTCAGTTGTTTCTTTACCTTTGTCCCATTCAGTGGCAGCTTGCCACAAATACTGTTGAGTATTTGAAATGTGGCTAGTACAACTGAGGAACGGAATTTTAAATTTTATTTCATTTTAATTGATTTAAGTGTATGTGGTCACAGGCGGCTAGTGGACATCCCGTTGAATGGCACAGCTCCTGGCCATTGCAAAGATACTGGCTTTTCCTTGAGTGAGACAGGACGCCATGAAGGATTTTGGGCAGGGCAATGGATTGATCTAGCTTACCTTTTTAGAATGTTACCTTAGATGCTGTATTAAGAATAAACTGAAGGGAGTCAAGGGCAGAAGCAGAAAGATATGTTGTAAAGCTGTTGCAGTAATGGGACAAAGAGAGGACAGTGGTTTGGACCAAGATGATGGCAGTGGGGGTAGAGAGAATTGGTAAGTTTGGTTTTTTAAAAAAAGTTTTATTTATTTGAAAGAGAGAGAGGGAGAGACAGAAAACATGAGCAGGGGGAGGAGGCAGAGGGAAAAGGAGAAGCAGACGCCCCACTGAGCAGAGAACCCCCCCCCCCCCAATACGGAGCTCCATCCTAGGACCCTGAGATCATGACCTGAGCCAAAGGCAGATGCTTAACTGAGCCACCCAGGTGTCCTGAGAACTTGTAAGATTCTCGATGTATTTTGAAGATAGGGCCTATGCAAGGTAAATATTCACCAGATACACACTGTGTTTGTGACAAAGGCCATGGAATTAAAATTCCTACCTGTTTGTTTCTCTTAAATCTGTTTTCATTTTCCTTCAGCCACTGACGATGGCAACAGTAAGAGTTTTAGCCCGTCTCCAGAGGTACTATGTTAAACCCTGATTTCTGGCTAGTTTCCTTTCTCATATTTTGTTTTATTTTTTATTTATTTTTAAGATTTACTTATTTCAGAGAGGGTGGAGAGGGACAGAGAGAGAGAATTTCCAGCAGGCCGAGCATGGAACCCGACACGGGGCTACATCTCCGACCCTGAGCTGAAGTCAAGAGTCAGTGGCTTAACCAACTGAGCCACCCAGGCGCCCCTCCTTTCTCTTATTTTATTTTATTTATTTATTTGTTTGTTTGTTTGTTTGTTTGTTTATTTTAAAAGATTTATTTATTTATTTGACAGAGAGAGAGATCACAAGCAGGCAGAGAGGCAGGCAGAGAGAGAGGGAGAAGCATGATCCCAGGACCCTGAGATCATGACCTGAGCCGAAGGCAGAGGCTTTAACCCACTGAGCCACCCAGGTGCCCCATTTTCTCTTATTTTAAAGAGAATGACGTCGTGCCTTATCTTCAAGCTGCTACTGTAAGTGTAGGTAGGACTGGAATGAAGAAAGATGCACTTTTGATTATCTAAATTTAAAAAATATTTTTAATACATCCACTATTTAGCTTGCATAAAAATAATTGCCACCTTGGTTTTAGGTCAATATTTGGGTCGGTGGAAGGATGGGAAGGGCCTCACTGGGTTTCTATAAGGATCATGTATCAGCCTGATAGGAATTTTATAAGCCAGCACTGTCCAATAGAAATATATGAGCCACATATATAATTTAAAATTTTCTGATAGCCCAATTAAAAAGCATAAAAAGAAACAGGTGAAATTAGTTTTAATATACTTTATTTAGTAGATCTAAAATATTGCCATTTCAACATATAATCAATATAAGGAGTTATTAGTGAAATATTTTACTTTTTTTTTCCTCTCTGTACTAAGTTTGGCAGTCTGAAGTGTATTTTGTACCAGTGGCATATTTCAGGTCAGACTAGCCATATTCCCGGGGCTCATTAGCACTGGCTAGGTGATACTTTATCAGTTAGCATGCTGTAAACGTCTGTGATGTTCAGACTTGGTGGAGGTAGGGTGGGGAATTAAATTCCTGACTATGCTCATTGGTATCACAGATATTATTGGAGAATGAGTTAAAGAAACATTGTGTGGTATGAGTGGTGGGCACGCTTTTAAAAAACAAATGAAAAATTAAAAGGTATCCCAAATCTACCAAACTCAGACTCAAGAGATCATTCTGTAGTATGTCTTATAGTATCTTCAGAAACCTATCCTGAAGTAAACTCCTTCCTAAGAAAATAAAAGCATCCGCTTTTCCTCCTTTTGGCCACCGGGAAGGGTTAATTTTAAATTAAGTACTAGAATGAGACTTGCCCGAAGAGGAGGCTTTGGTGTCTCGTCAACCTTGAATTGAAGGTTCTTTGCCTTAACTGTGTTTTCTGGATCTTTCAGCTGAGACGGGTCTTTGGAAACTGCCTGCCACCCTTTCCACCAAAGTACTATCTTGCAATGACTACATCCATGGCTGATGAGAGGAGGGACCAGTTGGAACAATATTTGCAGAATGGTAGGTATTTGGATTTTATTTTTACAGATTTATTGAGATACAGATCATACACTGTAAAGCTCACACATTTAAAGTGTGCAGTTTGGGGCACCTGGGTGGCTCAGTCGGTTAAGTATCTGCCTTTGGCTTAGGTCATGATCTCAGGATCCTGGGATGGAGCCCCATGTTGAGCTCCCTGCTCAGCAGGGACCCTGCTTCTGCCCCTCTCCCCCTCATTCTTTCTCTCACTCTCAAATAAATAAATTAAATCTTTTTTTAAAAAGTGTGCAATTCAATGGTTTTTAGTATATTTACAGAATTGTGCAATCATCCACCATAATCTGAGAACATTTTTGTCACTCCAAAAGAATACCTTATACCTATTATCAGTCACTCCTTATTCCTTTTCCTTATTCCTTTCCCAGTATAGGGATTCCTTAATCCCTATACTGATTTCTTTCTTACTAGATTTGCTTGTTCTGAACATTTTATGTAAGTGGAAACATACAAAATGCAGCCTTTGTATTGGGTTTTAAAAATACTCTGCTTTCACATTTGCCTGTGGGTGCTGTATGTTGGTTTTGATTGTAGAAGTCAAAGACCTATTACCTGGATTGAGACCAAAATAGAGGGATGAGATGAACTGTTTTCCTGAAAGCTCTCAGGAAACATCAGAGATGGATTTCCATCTCCATCCTCGCCAGGGAGCCTCGGAGGTCTGCTCTGACCCCGGTGAGGCTTGAAGTACTCTGGTCCTCGCCCCTTGCCTGCACTCTGCAAATATTGTGCATAGCAGAACTGTGGTTGGTAAAACCAAGCACGCTCAGAAAGGGGGTTTGGGAGAAATAGCAAAATTGGCATTCAAGTATTTAAAGATTTTGAAAAGGGCAATAGTATGTACACAAAATATTTTAAAAATAGAACCATCCAGAGAGTATACAATGAAAGGTAATTCCTTTCCAGCCCAGTAGCCCTCCACCCCACCCCCTGCCCCCAGGCCTCTAGAAGTCTACACTATGGCTTATGTATCCTTTGGAAACAATTTTTGTGTCTACTGGTGTGTATGCACATCCCTGTTTGTTAAACACAAATTGGAATGTACTCTATATACTTTTTGGTACCTGCTTTTTAAAAACTTTACTCTGAAAGAATTTCCGACTTACCAAACAGGTGCAGAAGTAATGCAAAGAATTTCTGTATAGTCTTCACCCAGATTTCCCAAATGTGAACATTTTATATTTGCTTTATCATCCTCTCAAGTTCATGGTATGTGTGTATTACATATAACTTTTTGAGAGGCCTGTGCTACATACACAAGCCACTTTCCCTTTAAATACTTCTGTGTGTGTTCCCTAAGATCAAGGACATTCTCATCTACAACCTCAGTGTAGTTATTAAAAGCAGGCAATTAACACTAATACAATAATGTTATCAAATCTAGAGACCTTTGTCAAACTACATCAACTATCCCTATACCCTTCATAGAAGCACAAGAAAAAAATGGTTTTTTTCTGGGGCGCCTGGGTGGCTCAGTGGGTTAGAACCTCTGCTTTCCGCTCAGGTCAGGGTCCTGGGATCAAGCCCCGCATTGGGCTCTCTGCTCAGTGGGGAGCCTGCTCCCCTCTCCCCCCTGCCCCTCTGCCTACTTGTGATCTCTTTCTCTCTGTCAAATAAATAAATAAAATCTTAAAAAAAAATGGTTTTTTTCTTCCATAAGTTGATTTTTCTCTCTTAAAAATCTATATTTTATAGACCATTCTAGATCAGCAATTATAGACTTTATTACTTGCATGGTGGCACTTGTTTCCTTAAAGACAGTAAATAAAAATTCTAGAAGTCATCTATGTCCTATTTGTCTTTTGTAATGAAGACTATACCTCTTTTAGACCTGTTAAATAAGCCCATTTCCAACTCAAAATGTAACATCTGTTGAATTTTTCTTTTCTCTTGGTTTGATTTCTCCTGTCTTAGGGAAATACTCTTTTAACTACTGGCCTTTCTACAAATGATCACAGCGCCTAAGGGGTTGCTTTTCCAGGCCTGGCTTTTGTGCATATCATGGGGCTGTCTCCTGCAACCTCTTTGGGCAAGGCAGAGCAAAGACAATGGAGTTTAGTGTTGGGATTAAGACATGGGCTCCACAGTCAGACCCAGAGTCAAATCGTACGTTTGCACTTCACTGGCTGTATGACCTTGGGCAAGACATTTACCTTCTCTGAGCTTCAGTGTCTATCTGGAAAATAGAGATAATATTTACCCCAGGGTTTGTTGTGAAGATTAAATGAACTAAAATATACACAGTGCTTAGCAATGTACCTGGTTCTTAACAATTGCTCGGTAAATACTAATTGGATGAACATTTTTTTCAAAAGTTTTCTCCATCTCCAAGAATCGGTGCTAACAATTATAATGTTCATTTGCATATCTACCACATAGATTCCAGAAAATAAGACAAGAGCTCCCCACTCCCCAAAATCTTCTCCTTTAAAAGAGAGGGAATACTTTTAGTAAAAAGTTTCTCAAAATACAGAGACCTTCTTTTCGTTACTTTCTTTTGAAAAAAAAAAAAGAATGTTGCATTGTTTGGGAAAGATACAACTTGAAATGATTGGTTTAGTGCCAGTTTTGAATGCTGGTAGAAGTTACAGTGATGCAATCAATTGAAGCAGCAACAAAAAAAGAAGGAAAGGAAAAAAAGGGTGGGAAGAAGGAAGGAGAGAGGTGGGGATGGAGGAAGGGAGGGAAGGAAGGAAAGAAAGAGAAACAGAAAAAAGAAAAAGAGGGAGGGAGGAAGGAAGGAGGGAAAAGGCATGATGGGGGAGGGGAGAGGAGGAAAGGGAAGGGAAGGGAAAGAGAAAGACATTTGCTACACATTTAGTAAGTACACAAGTGTGGCTAGAGTGCAGGATCCAGGAGAGGCGTTACAGGCATCCGGGTAAGAAACGAGACCTCAGGCTGGGGAGCACCTCCCACAGGAGTTTGGACTTCTCAGTGGAAAGCTTCTGCCCCCCTCTTCTGGCCACAGCAATTGAATATTGGTATCTGAGCTTTAAAAACGAAGAGGGTAAATGCTCTTACAGGTATAGAAGAATAGAGGCTTCAAATCTCTTGGACTGCCCTTTCTGGGGATAACCTCTTGAGAGCTCCTGTGGATAAGAAAGGTACTCAGAATCAGGATTTCTCGGTTGATTTCAAATTTTCAAATTAAGAAGTGTCTGGCGGAAGTGGGAGTTCAGGTCCAAGTTTTAAGATCTCTTTGCCCTTTCCCATTAACTTCATCATCATCCCCGTAGGGCAGCAAGCTGGAGAGCGAGCGATACAGGGATGTGTGCGTGAAGTGAGACTCCCGGAACTGAAATGATGGGTTCGTGTTGCTGTCAAGGCTGCTTGGAGGAGGCAAGCTTTGTGGATTTTCATGTATTTGACAGGTCATAGCTCCATGGCCCGAGGAGGCAGGGGCACACAGGCAAGGCCTTCGGGGCTCCCTTGAAGACAGAGCGATTTAACAGAGAAGAAAACCCAGCCCAAGCTAACCTGGCTCACCATCCATATTTTTCAGTAACTGTGGACCCAAACATGTTGAGAAGTGACATCTTCGTTGACTTTCTAAAATTCATACAGCTGGTAAGCATGCTCTTCTTTACTAAGATCATCGTTTTGCTGCTGAACATGTTTCTTAGTTACCATGTGTGTGTTTCTGGCCATCGACCCCACATTTGGTAAAATATATTCTTTTGGAGTAATTGCAGGATGGTTCCTATTTCAGGGTTTTGTTTTTTTTTTTTTTTTTGGAGGTTTAGATCCCAGATGGAAAGTAAGTATGTCACTCAACCTTTCAACTTATCTTAATCAAGCAGTTACCTTTATAATCCTGTAGGCTAAGCATTGTACATCTCAAAACTGACCCTGGGGAAGAGAACCTTTCATCATTAAGGGCCCCATAACAATTAGGGGGCCTTCCTTCTGTAGCTGGGATCCAGCGGGCCACAGTGAAGACATCAAGATAGCAGTAAGAGCTGAGCCAACTGTTCCTTGTGTATGCTCTGCTCCTAACTTTGTTGTAAATGGATCACAGAGAAAATTCAGGTTGATCAGAATGACATAGAGCAACTCCCTTTCCTTTGTTGGTCTACAGAACCACTGGCCACTTGCCTGTAGAGGCTGGAAGTTTGCCAAGTAGGCTCGGTTAGCACACCACTCATTCTCGTTGTCTGTGGGGGAACATCTTTATGCCTGCAAGCATGTTCTTGACGGAATGGAAAGCTTTGCGGAGATTGAAGTCATAAGAATAACATGATTTTATTGAACTGGATCCCTAAAGCTAGGGAGGAATGATACTTTGATAGGGTTTATAAAAAATGGAAGCAAATTTCATTTATTCAATGGGTCGACCATGTTGGTATAGTAACTGGTCCCTTCAACCCGAGAAATGACCCTGGAGTCTCCCACTGTGTCATCTTTCATATTTTCACATAGATTTAATGGCTTAAAAAAATCCATACTTTCTTTTTCTTTGAGTTTGTTGTGAGGTGTTGATGGTTGTAAAATTAAAACAGCACAAAAGGGCATATGATCTTACCATCGACCTCCAGCAGCCCTCTTCAGAGACAGATATTTCCAGTTTATTCTTTTATTTTTTTTTTAAAGATTTTATTTATTTATTTATTTGAAAACAGAGAGAAAGAGAGAGAGAGAGCATGAGTGGGGTGGGGGGAGGGGCAAGCAGACTCTCCACTGAGCAGGGAGCCGGATGTGGGACTCCATCCCAGGACCCTGGGATCATGACTTGATCCAAAGGCAGATGCTTAACCGACTGATCCATCCAGGCGCTCCAACTGTTTCCAGTTTAATGTGTGTTCTTTCTACACGTTTCTATGCACTACATGCATTCATATCTATGCCTATCCTCTCTGTTTTACAAATAAGCACATACTCCACGCACTTACTGAAACTTGTTTTTTTTTTCAATTCTGCATCTTGAAAATCCTTGCACACCAGTCCCCAAAGGTACATTTGGCCTCAGTTCTATCATCTTTTTTGTGTACATGATGACTTTTGCTTTCGTGCTTTTTAAAAACCATTCATGGGGTGTTGGTGTCTTGGAGCTTTGAATCTTTTTTTCCAATACTCTGAAAGATTTTTCCTGGTTTTAGTTCTGTTAGTGTTTGACCTTTCTTTGCTTCCTCTGATGAGATTTTCACTTTTGTAATGGCTTTATTTTTCTCCTCTGTGTCTTCCATCCACTTGGCCAACTTACTTTTCAACCTTTTTGTTATCGTACCTCTTTTTTGAGGACGTCATCTGTTCTTTGAGGTCTTAGTTCGGAGAAGCCATATTTTCATTAATACGTCTATCCTTGCCATCACTTTAGTGGCCTGGTGTGGGGAATATAGTTTTTACCCTTAGTTGGTCACGATTCTTCCCTTCTTCCCCGCAGGAGTTTTGCCGAGGGCTCTAGCTGTTTCTTCTCCAGCAATCACTCAGCTTTGGAAGGGTCTGTGCTTTGTGAGCCAGCTGCTTTCAATGTTGGGGAGGAGCTGGGGTTGAGTCATTTGACTCTGTCCATAATACTCCTGATCTTCCCTGTTGTTTCTGAGCACTTTCTCTAATGCTCTGCCCGGAGGCCTGAGCAGTGTGTCAGCAGTGAAGCCATAGCCACAGTTCCACACATCATGATCTAGCATTTTAAACCCTTTTATTGGGTGCGGGGGTGGCTCAGTTGGTTGAGTGTCTGCCTTCGGCTCAGGTCATGAATTCCAGCATCCTGGGATCACGTCCTGCATCGGGCTCCCTGCTCAGCGAGGAACCTGCCTGCTTCTCCTTCTGTCTGCCTCTCCCCCTGCTTGTGCTCTCTCTCTCTGTCAAATAAATAAATAAAATCTTTTAAAAAAATAAATAAACCCTCTCATTGACTAAATAGTCTCGGGAATGGCTCAGTATTTAAGAGTGCAAAGTCAGGAGTGTGCTGGCCCAGGTTTAAATTTTGGCTTCCCAGCTTTCAATTTGTGTAGTGTGGGGCAATGTACCTAGCCTCTTTGTATCTCAGTTTCCCCCGCTGCAAAATAGGGAGAATCGCTCCTGCCTCCCAGGGTTGTTTTGAGGACTAAGTACGCCTTTAATATCTCTTAAGGCACTTAAGTATCATCTGGCAAACTTAACACTTACGAAGTACTTGCTACCATTAACACTGGTCCTTTCTTCTCTTCCCAACCATGCTGAGAGATTGCTTTCTGCTAAGATAGTGTGTCGGCACATTTTCTTTTTTTGGTCTTCCCTGCCACTAGGTAGTGTGGAATGGGCCTGCAGTTGTATTCCCAGAAATGCTAGTGCCGGGGAATTAACTGCTTGCAGCCAGCTTCCGTGTGACTTGAGTTCCCTGGCACCCCCATACCTCTGCTTGTCTCCTCCTGGACCAGGTCTGATTTTCACTGCATGGGGCGGCCCCTCTGAAAACCCAGTAGTGGTTCAGGCTCCGGACAGTTTTCAACTGCTTCCAGGAGAATTTTCCTTCTGGTTTTCTGTTTTCTGTTTGTCTCCAAAAGGAGAGCAGGACAGATGTTTATAAACGAGGTTGATGATTTTGAAAAAGGAGTTTAAATCAGGAAGGTGATTCTGTGTCCCCTGTACCCCTGTCCTGCTTTATGCTGTCCTTTATCATTCGCACATTGAACAAATATGTAGTGAAAGTGCGCCGAGAGCCAGCGCTGCTCTAGAGGTAGGGGACACCCCAATAAAGAGCACCCAGTCCAGCCCACGGAGTTTACTGTCTTGTTGGGGACACAGAAAAGTCACTGGGCAGAGCACTAAGCGTGACGAGTACTGTGAGACAGCACCGCGCATCGTGATACAGGAGCGCGCACAGTGATGCAGGAGCGCGCATCGTGATGCAGGAGCACGCGCTGTCAGACGGGACCGCGCACGGTGATGCAGGAGCGCATGCCGAGAGATGGGATCGTGCACCCTGATAGAGGAGCACCTGCTGTGACCCGTGAGAAAAGGGCCGGGAGACACTGCTATAGGATGAGTGTGTGTCTGGGGGACCTTCTCAAGGAAGTGACAACTAAGGTGGTATTGGAAGATTTCTGGGGTGGGCAGGGAGATCAGATTATACTCTAATTTTTTCTTCCCGTTAGGGACAAAACAACAAACCACATGGTATCTAGCGTTCTGAAAGCCTCAGGACTATATTAGTAAAAGGGAAGCAGTAGCCACTTAGCAATGAGGGTGAGTCTACTCCAACTTCCAGGAGACCCTTCCCTGACCACCTTGCAGAACCCGAGCGATTTACTGGTGGTAAATAGATGCAGTAAATGCAGGAGAGCTCAGCCCACCGAGCTTGCAGCCGGATTGCCAGCGCAGGGCGCACGGGAGCTGGGAGAACTGGAATGAGCAGCGGTGATAGGCGGATTTGCCAGACTGTGAAAGGAGCCCGAGAGATAGGGATGAGGTGGTTTGCCCAGCTCAATATTCTACAGACCTGCGTATTTTCACCGCTTCTGATAAGTGCTTGGCCTGCACTTGCCAAGTGATTATTGCCTTCTGATCACCGGCTCCCAGGGCTGGCTCTCTGGGCTCAGCAGTACAAGAGCGTCTTCTCTCTGGGTACGGACCAGGACATGAGAAACCTGAATGTGTGCAAGCTAACCGCCGCCCTCCTGAGGAAACCCTTTATCAGGGATGAGCATATGTAAGTTGCAAAAACAAGAGGGGTTTCCCTCTGTGGGGTGATTTAAACTGGGCTTTATGTGCACTCTCTCCTTTATCCCCCACAACTTGTTGAAGGCGGTACCATTAGGATCTCTTTTTCAGGTGAAGCAGCTTGTCCAAGGGCACATATCTCATATGTGAAAGAGCTGGGATCTGAACCCAAGGAGCCTAAGTTCAGAGCCCCTGCTCCATGGATGTTATGAGCTATTTCTAGAGTGATGGCAGCACCCCAGCTTGCCCCTAACTACGTCCCTCTTGTTTTGTGGATCTAGACTCCCTTCACTTACTACATTCTATGTTTTTGCCCTGTGATCGCCTTGGAGATAAAGGGATTTTTGAAAAGGCAAAATCAAAGTCTTTAGACTAAAGACTTTTTTAATGTTCTTGATTCTTTTTTTTTTTAAAGATTTTTTATTTATTTGACAGAAACACAGCGAGAGAGGGAACACAAGCAGAGAGAGTGGTAGCGGGAGAAGCAGGCTTCCCACCGAGCAGGGAGCCCGATCCCAGGATGCTGGGATCATGACCTGAGCCGAAGGCAGATGCTTAACTACTGAGCCACCCAGGCGCCCCAATGTTCTTGATTCTTAAACTGTAGTATTCTATGGCTTGATGTGAACATGTTTGAGAAAAAGACTGAGAAGGTATTTGGAGTAGCTTTTACGTGCCTGGAAGTTAGGGGCAACCTACTGAGCTGGGAAGTCTAGCTCATTCTGGCTTTGCTTGGGGGATCTGAGAAGTGACTATTTCTTCACTTCTTCTTAAGAATGTTTATCACATGCCTGTGTGAGAAAACCTCCATAAAAGTCCCCAAACTGTGAGCATTAAGGCCAGCATTGGTGGTATAGTGGGGAGCACAGCTGCCTTCCATGAGCAAGGTAAGGACACTGGAGGGTTTTAAGCAAAGGGAGGACATTTTTAGGTTTGCATTTTAAAAATACTTCTTTGGCTGCTATGTCGAGAGTGCTTTGTAGTGGAGGGGAATGGAAACCAGGGGGTGCCCGGGTAGGTCAGGCAGTTAAGGGTCTGCCTTTGGCTTGAGTCCTGATCTTGGGGTCCTGGAATCAGGATCAAGCCCTGTGTTGGGCTCCCTGCTCAGTGGGGAGTCTGTTTCTCCCTCCCCCTCCGTGAGCCCCCACCCCTGTCGCTCATGTACTCTCTCTCTCTCAAATAAATTAAAAAACAACAAAACAAACCTGGAAGCCAGGAGGCCATCGCAGGAGTCTGGGGGAGGAGATGTCAGTTGGGTCTAAGGTGCTGGTGGTGGAGATGAAAAGTGGATAGATTCACTTTCATAATAGAGATCATAGTGTGATAGTGTAAGAGATAATAGTGTAAAATATAAAATATGCACAACTCAGAGCTTGATTAGATATGAATGTTAAAAATATCTTCCTGATTCTTTTCTTGAATCCTTTATTTCTTATCTGTTGGCACTCTTTCTAATCAAAGGGACATAACATCCTCCAGCAATAACAAAACAATATAGCCACCAGTTGGGGTTTGCAGTACTGTTCCAAGTTCCACACATTGCTTCCTTGAATCCTGACCACAGCCCTATGAGGTGGGCGCTATTACCATCCTTATTTTAGAGCAGAAGAAATGAGGAATACGGGGGGCAAGTAACCTCTGCAGGTTTGCACAGGGTCCCGTGTGGTGAGTGTGGGAGCTGGGCTTGGAACCCATTTCCTCCCATGGTCCAGCCCAGTCCTTGGAACCTCCAAGAGGATTGCTGCGGCTGAGCTCTGAGTTTCCCCTCCCCCCCCTTTCTTCCCACCCATTTTCCCCCACACTACCAGGTAGATCTTTCCATGATTCTGTTTCTGTCCTTCTGCTTCCTTTTGCCTTTTTAATAAAATCCTCAAGTGTCCGATTTCAGGGCCCTCTATAATCTGACCCACTCTGCCAATCCAACCTGTTTTCTAGCTTTTGCAGAAGAATTTAATAGAGGTATGCATTTATATCATCTTAGCTGTTCGTGTAATTTAGCTATCTTACCACTCTGCAATTTAGTTTGAGTTGGGAGTTGCACTGAGATAATACAAATTAATGCTAGGATTTTCTTCAGAATCTTATCAAAAAGCAATGGCATTCTTTTCATTCATTTTGAGCATTTTTCCCTTGAGGTAAGAGATCCCAAAACTTGAAGAACCAACATCTAGGCAAAGATGTACCTAGAAAGGGACTATTTGCAACAGATATTTTGGGGGAACCCATAGAAACTTAGTAATTGTAAGTACATAGTGGGGAAAGGGTAGTTAAAATTTTAAATCAAAGCTTGCCCATTGGGGCACCTGGATGACTCAGTGGGTTAAAACCTCTGCCTTCGGCTCAGGTCATGATTTCAGGGTCCTCGGATCAAGCCCCGCATCAGGCTCTCTGCTCAGCAGGGAGCCTGCTTCCCCCTCTCTCCCTGCCTGCCTCTCTTCCTACTTGTGATCTCTCTCTCTCTGTCAAATAAATAAATAAAAATCTTAAAAAAAAAAACAAAACTTGCCCTTTGATAATAAAACGAGGAAATAAATATAAGCCTGTCATAATGTGATCAGCCTTTTGAGGTACCTGGGTAATGCAATTGAGTTGTTGGATTTCCCGAGTTCCCTACAAAACCTGATCTGTTTTATCTGTGAATGTGGTCGGATGAGGAAAGGGGAGGTGTTGCCTGTTGAGGGGAAAGGTCCCGGTAGGTCAGCTCACCTGAGCCCAACTCTGTGATCTCCAGACTATCTTATGATTGGTCATTTGGTTCTTCTCCACCCCCCAGCCTGATACCCGGAAGGCAGGAACCTGGGCTGGGTGCACAGTGTCTGGGCATCCCTGTATTACTGATATTCTAGCTTATGTAGTAAGCTTAGAACACAGACAGTGATTTTTCCCAGTTCTCCCCAGGATGATACATAACCACTGCTATTCTAGATGCCAAGGAGACAAGTGAACTCATCGCACGTACAGCAGATACATTGGTGCATTAGGGTTTAATCCCGTCATAGATCCTGGGATCCAAAAGGCTGCGACCTGAATCAGCCTCGCAGAGATGAGGCAGCCCTGTGGACTGACAGCATCCCGCTTGGGAGGGACTAAAAACAGCTTTCCCCCAGACACAGCTGCCCTGGGAGGCTCAGCTGGGCAGCCACTGGCCATGCCTCCTCCTGGGGTCCCCTCTCTCTGTGATAACTGAGCACCGATTACACTTCACACTTTTCCGAACTCTGAAGGCCATCCCACAGTCTCTAGTATGTCCTTGACATTTTAGAGCATTCTACTCAAGAACTTCACGGGCCACCAGGTTTGCAGTTGCCTCTAGTGCACACAGAGCCCCTTGCAGAACGCGTAAGTGTGAGCAAAGCAGGACTGAGCTGGGGTGCTGGCCCCAGCTGGGACACTCGCTCACCAGATAGCGACACACTTCCCCATTCAGGCTTCATGGTTTGCACACTTCGGATTTCTGCTATAGCAGAAGCATAAATTATTGCAGATGAGGGACTTTAAGGGAGGCCAGGAAATATTCAAAGTGAGAATTAAAATCTGAGATGCCCCAGGGTCACATGGATAGCTTTTCTTTTTCCCCTAAAATGGATCCCTTATTGTTTATTTGGAAATTATTCAAGCTGCATGTCATTGCTTTGTCTCAGCCTCTTCACACGCCTCCTCCCCCGGCCCTGCCCCTCAGGACACCATCCCCCAAATCTCTGCAGTCAGCTCTGTGTGTTTCTGGATACCGTACGCCCCGAGGGCCCAGGTAGAGGAAGTCACTGGCTGTTCCTGCTCCATGTGCCCCATTGAAGGGCACTGTGGGGGCTCACTGTACTTTTCTTTTGCTTGCAGGACACATTTAGCATCACTACCAAGACAGCCTCTCTGGATATATTTCTGCCAGATGGAAGGAATATTCCAGTCGAAATTCTAACATCAGATACTGCTGAAAGAGTCCTGGAGGTAAACTTTGTCTAAACTCCAGAACCTAATTTAGGAATCATTCTGTTTGAAGGCAGGGACTAGGATAAAGTTACCTTCCAGAAGCTTCCTGCCCATTATTTTACTCTGGATGACGTATCTGTTGAGATGCTGGGATTTTCTGGGAGACGGACCAAGGAATCTGAGCTACAGCCAATCTTCCAGAGCGTCTTTGGTTTTACCCTCCTTGCGAACATCAACTTCCCAGACATCTTTTAGGCCCTCCCCAAGGCTGCTTGCTGTCAGCCACCTGGGACTCAGCCAAGGTCATGCCCTGGAAATATGCCAAGTGCTTTATTACGGGATGCCTCATAGTTGGGAGCAGGAAAGGGAATGGAATCCAGATGAGTCTGAAACAGGCAGTACCCAGGTAGGCTGGTGACAGGTTCTGTCAGAGAGTGACAGAGGAATTCTCAAAGGCTGAGGGTTGTCCCTTCTCCCCCACAGGGGAAACCTCCGAAGCCAACACCCGAGCAGGTCTAACTTTGGGTCCAGAGGGCCAGACCTGAATTCTAGTCGGTTCTGTGAAGTCTGGGGACAAGACCCAGAGACTATCCACCCCGTCTTTAGATGGCAGCCATTACCAGCTCTGCCCTGGGGCCTTTCCTCCTTCCCCTGGGTCTCAAGGAGACACTGGCTTCTCACATCCACCCACTATTCCCAGGTCCTTTTCCTTTGGAGGGTTTTAGTTCGAATCTTCTAGAGAAGTATGTGAGGGAAAATATGAAGTTATAAGCAGGTGGAGGTCATGGAAGTTTCTAGGACCTTCCCAAGGACAGAACACTCTTGTGCTGGGGATGTGGTACCTGATACCTTCTGGGCAGGAAACAAGCCCTCCCTGTTGGGTTCCTAGCCCTCAGGCCCACCTTTACCTGAGACCGTGGTGTGGGTGGACGGCCTCTCCCTGCATCGTGGTTCCTCTTTCTAGCCTGGAGATTCAAGCCGGCCCATGCCCTCTTGGTCTCCAAAGAGCACTTTTGTCCCCAGACTAGGAAATGTCCTTTCTCTAGGGTCTTGGCTGTGCCCAAAAGTGATCGTTTTGGACCTTCCTTCCTACGAAAGTCACTGCACATCACCTTTTGTTGGCTCCTGTACCGCTGTCCTGGTTGAACGGGACAGAGCTACCTCATCGCCGAGGCCCTCCGTGGAGAAGTGGCCCTAAGGTTCCCCTCCTTAACCACCCTCTGGCTCCCCCAAACCCTACTGACCTTGTGTCCCAAGTCTCTCTCCTAACAATTCCAATCTCCTTTTTCTCCTCTCCATCCTCACACCCTCATTTGCAGCGCTTGTTTCTCGGCTCGATTTCTGTAGCCACCCCCAAACTAGTCCCGGCTTGCAGTCTCGCCGGTCTTCTATACCGACCTCCAGTACGACCTTTCTAAAAAGCATCAGAAGCCCTTGACACTTAATGCCTGAGGGGATTTATAAAAACAAAACAAAACAACAAAAGCTCTCAAATACAAAAATATCGTTCCCTAAATTGCTCCCCAGGAGACCTGCAGAGCAGGAGACTGACACAGCAGTGAAGGAGGAGGACAGTAATAGGGCGGAGGCCACAAACGCAGATGCCTCCAGGGCCAGTAACGCAGGCGTGCCCATGAGGGATGTGAGATAGTTCAGGAATGGTGCGGCCCGCGGAGAATTGGAGAGCCCCTGCCGGGCCTGACAGCATCCTTATTGACATGTTTGTCCCACCCTGGGCTCACTGGCCCCATTAGACGTTTGCGCAGCTGAGGTTGGGGGCTGGCGGGAGTTTGGGGTCTCCACTCTGCTGGGGTCAGGGCAAGAGCTGGATTCAAATGGTGGCGCTGCCACATCATCCCTGTGTGAGCCTGGGTAAGTGGCTTAACTTTCCAAGACCGTGTCTTAGTAATTATAGAAATAGCCCATGTTCCATCAGCAGTGGTAGTCTCATTACGGGTATTATTATTATTGATGTCGGAGGGAGTGCTGCGTCAGTATTGAGTAGGGTAGTAAGCCTAGGGTTCTGCAATACCATCCGTTTTGCCCAGTTCCCCTTGTAACTAAAGGATAGGTTGAACGAGTTGCACTGGTTGTCTCCGAAAAATATACTCTCCCTCTCTCAATCGCACTGACTTATGAGAAATTCACACCCCTGACACTGACATCATTAACCTCAGGGAGGTTTACCTGGAGGTTCTGCCCTTGAAGTGGTGGCGTTTTCTATAAAAAGTAAAATGAGCACCTGCAGGCAGAGGGTGAATTCTCCTCCAGGGGCTGGGAACCTCTCCAGCTTGCATAGAAATGGAAGTTCAATTTTGTAATTGAAAATCCTTGTTTATATCTCCTCGAGCATACTCTGCCCCTCACCGCCGTCCTGCTGGGCTCCTTAAAGAACCAGCAACAAGCCAAAATCAACGCTTGGGTTTTTAACGCATTTGTGCTAATTTGGTTTTATTGGTGGTGGTTGTGTTTCGAAGTATCCTTAACACTTGCTAAGAAGAAAATACTGTGTCTCTTTTTGTCGACATTTACTCCTCTGGAAAGAAGGCATGTGTGTTTATGTCTTTCTAAATTATAAAAGGTGTCTCCATTCTTTCCCCCTACTCCTTTATCTGCCCTGGCACGCAAGCCTTGTTGTTTTCACCGAGTGAGTCAGAGAAGAGAGAAAATCTAATCTGAATGGACGTGGATCACACTCTAGGAAAAGATGTCTTTGCAGTCTCACACTCCCCCCTGCGCTGGGTTTGATTTCGGGTTTTTGCACGGGCATGGGGATGGGTGAGGTAGAAAGAAGGCAAACGGGGACAAGCCTTGAGTGAACGTGTGAAAAGTTCCCAGGCTCTTCTTGATTTTCAGAGCTCTTACCATCCGCCTAATAAGATGGTCTCGTGAGGTAACTTACAGACCTCCGACAAGAAAAGTACCCCTGTGAGCCTTGTATTTGTACAGCTGCCCCCTTGAAGTCGTGCTTAGAGCACCAGGTCACACACATGGCAGTGAAAGTGAGCCCTCGAGGGTCCCAGAGCTGCTCTAGGGCATTCGGTCTTCAAGAGGGAGGGTGTGAGTGGGTGAGGAAAGGCAGAATCGGAGGTACCATGGACACTCCTGCTAAGGGAAGGTGAGTCAGGCTTCCAGCCTCCTGACCCGCTGGCACAAATGAGGCCATTGGAACGAAAGCCGTTTGACAGGCCAGGGAGGAACACGAACCGAAAGCAGCCCTGTACCTGGGATCTGAGGTTCACTGAGTGAACGTCAGACAAATTAGACTCGACCATCACGGGAGCCGTCAGACAGACGCAGGCCCCAGGGGTCAAGGACGGCCCACAGCTTGGACACTTTTCTAGGCCAGCCAAGTGGCGGGGCACGTTCCTTCTCCCAGTGTCAGCTAAGCCAGCCCACAGGAAGGTAAACTGGTGTGGGGGCCCCAGCGGCCGACTGCGGAAGGACAGATGGACATGGAGAATGGCTGCTGCCCCCCAGCGGACTGCAAAGACCAAATTCTCTGAGAGACACGCATCTGTGTCTGAGATGGGACAGGCAGCCTGGGCAGAGGCCGGCTCGCGTCCATTGTGCTGGAGCTGATCTTTATTCTCTTCACTCTGATTTTTTTCATTTTTAAATTTTCTAAAATCAGTATGATCACTTTTAGATTCAGAAAAGATCCCTTTTAACATCAGCAGCCCATTGAAGCTCCTTTTTTATCAGCGTTTACAGGCCATTTTCAAATTCTGCACATCACCGTGAGCGTGGCGGACGTTCCTGACTTTTCTTGTCTTTGGTTACAGGTGGTGTCACACAGAATTGGACTGAGTCGGGAGCTCTTGGGCTATTTTGGCCTCTTTCTCATTCAGTTTTGCAAAGAGGGCAAACTGTCTGGTAAGGAGAGAAGGAACGCAGGGCAGCCCGGAGCCGGGGAGGGTTGGTGTGGGCAGGCGCCCAGCCCACAGGATGCAGGAGATACAGCCGAGTCGGGGCGGCGTGACTGCCCCCAGCCCCTGGTGCAAAAGTTGGGGGTGGAAAGTTGTGTCTGTGTTCAGGGTGAGCTGGGACTGAGCAGTTCCAGAGAGATGGTGTGGGGTAGCATGGATAGTAGCAAGATGTCAAATCCTTCCTGCAACCGCACTGTGTCATGTGCCTGCCCTGGCCCCAGCCCCTATGCCCATCTCACCGTGACTCTCGCGCCCTGGCCACTGACCACCAGCCATCCCACAACCCCCTCAAAA
>CM053606.1:132641422-132667946 GCA_028646535.1 Procyon lotor | reverse complement strand
GTAATCTAGGAATAGTAGCTATCTTGACCTCATGATGCCTCCCTTAGAGCTCCAGTCTGCGATTTTGAATTTTGGAAGGATGTTCTGGGCAAGGCTAAAAGTTCATATACTGCTGTTCAAAGTATTCTGAGAAACTCTCAAAATCTGTGGCATGGAACCCTGAGAAGGGGAAAAGGAAAAACCCTGAGAAGTTCCATCTAAGTGTTTCTGGAAGTGCTTAGTTTGACAAATGGCTGAGCATGACTGTTCCTGGGATCAGAGTATGTGAATCTAAATCTCAGACCTCTCAGGATTGAGCTGAATAACCTTAGCCAAGTTAGTCGAGCTCACTAAGCCTCAGTTTCTTTATCTGTAAAATGGGAATGATAATAAGAGTCTACCCCATAAGATTAGTATGAGGGTTAATTAACTAAAACAATTCCATGTGCTCAATGCATTTTGGTATTGTTTGTTACTGTTGTATTGAGGATAATAATAGTAATAACAATAACAACAGAAATCCCTGGGGCATAGACTGCTTTGCTCATGGGCTCTCCAGAGAACTTGACCTCAAGGAAGACACGAGGATTCTGTCCCTCACCTTGAAGCCTTAATTGGAAATTGGGCTTTGCCGATGCCTTCCTTAAACAGGTATATTCTAGATCATCAGTGCAAGAGAAAATGTCGTTCACGGGTCAGTCTCTCGGATCCAGGCAGTTTGCCTTTGCTTAGGGAGACTGGGAAGAAGGGAGGTCCCACTCCAGTTGTTAGAGCTCAGGGTCATGTCACCCGAGGGGGAGAGCCTGGAGTAGGATCCTGAAAGAGGCTTGTCCTCTCTCCAGGAAAAGTCTAACTGAGGGGGAGCAGGGAGGCTAGCTTGGCTGCCGAGGGCTGTGGGATTCCCGGCAGGTGAAGCGTCACAATGAATCCTAGCCAGCATTTGGGGGACTTTTCTCTGTCTGTGAGTTCCCAGGTGGCATCTCTCCAATTATGATACAGTTCCTTCCAGACCAGAGGTGAGCCCGCCCTGGCCTCTCGGAGCCCCAGTGTGGGATGGGTCTGGGGGCTCCCTAGCTCTGATCCAACAGCTGCTGTTCTCGGCCACAGAGAAGAGGGTGGGTGCGCCGCGTGTCAAGTTAGCTAAATAGAATATAACACAGTGCTTCCGGTGCCTTTCCCGGAGGAAAGTGATCTTCAAGTCACATTTTCATCCTTTCCTAGTCCATGCCAATCCCATTGGTCTATTAACCATTCATTTCTAAGTGCAGCGATTCTGCTTACGTCTGCCTTCAGATTGGTTTAGACCAGCTGCTGTGGATCCTTTCCTGACTGTTTCTGTCCATTCTTAGCAGCTCCTGTGCTTATACGGGAGCTAGGATTTCAGTTTGTCCTGGTGAGTCTGGATCCGTTGGACGGACCTAGAGCCCGGCCATGTGCAAATCACTCTGAGAAGGTCCAGAGGGGCGACTCCAAATAGGATGCATCCCCGCTCTACGTGGTGTCAGGGTCCACTTGAGGAGAGCAGTGGTCAGGAGGAACGCAGGGTGCTAAAGGATGGAGTGGAAGCCTTGGGGGGTGGGGACCGGAGGATGCTGAGAGAGGCAGGGGAGTCAGGGCCAGAGCTGGGGAGGGCAGTGGCGTTAGAGGCAGAGGCGAGAACACATGGTTGGAACGTCAAGTGGGAGGGAGGGAGGTGGGTCGTAGATGGAGCTGGAAATGAAAGCTAGGTGTCCCAGGGCTCCCGTGGAAGGGAGCAGGATGAATGATCTAACTCCTGGGACTGTGCGAGTCCAAAGGTTTCTCAGGAAAGAGCGCTCGAGTTAGAATGCAGAGCCTGAGACAGAGGGGCAGGGCTGAGGCAAAGGGCCTGACACAAGAAGCATCTCGGGCAGCAGCCCGGGGTGGCCTGGGCATGGGGCAGTGATACAGATGTGGGTACGGGGCTGGTGAGGACACCAGGAGCTGTGGGGTGGCGACAGAGCATGCGTACAGAGAGGTGGAGGGACAAACCAAAAGCTAGGCAAGGAGAGGGCTGTTAGTAAGGGGAGGGGGCTCAGTGTCAAGTGTAGGGGCCACCACTGCAGAGAGCACTGGCTCCCAGGTGTGCCCACGAGCCGTGTCGTCCGAATGAACCTAATGCTCCTGAATCACACAGGTACATGGACCCGTCCCTGGACTCCATGCTGATAGACTGCCCAGCAGCACTCCAGTTGATCTATATGCAGGTGAGGGTGACGGAGGACTCTCCAAACACCAGAGGGTCTTCACCATTTGGGATTGAAATCAATAGGGAAAAAAATGTGTAGTAGTTAAGAATTCTGCCTCCAAAGCTAAGAGAGGCAAATTCACAGAGACGGAAAGTACAGTGGAAGTTATTAGGAGCGAGCGGGCAGAGAGTTATTGTCTAACGGGGACAGAATTTTTGCCGGGACTGCTAAAAAAGTAGGTATAAGAGAGTGTTGATAGTTTCATGACCTTATGAATGTTTATAGTGCCACTGAATTGTACACTTAAAAATGGTTAAGTGGGGCCCCCGGGTGGCTCAGCCAGTTCAGCGTCTGCCTTCAGCTCAGGTCACGCTCCTGGAGTCTCAGGATCGAGCCCCACACTGAGCCCCACATCAGGCTTTCCACGTAGGGCTCCCTGCTCAGCAGAGAGCCCGCTTCTTCCTCTGCCCTTCCCCCACGTGCCCACGCACTGCAGGCTTTCTCTCTCTCTCTCTCTCTGAAATAAGTAAATAAGCCTTTTAAAAAATGGTTAAAATGATAAATTTTTATATATATTTTACTACAGTCAAAAAAATTTTTTTTAAAAGAAACGGAATTTAGAAAAAAAGTTCCATTTTAACCATCTCACTGAGTTTTCCAGCCGACCCTCCATCATCTGGGCCAATTTACATGAGCCTAGAAATGATGTCCCTGATAATCTAAAGCTACAGGTGGCCCTGGAATCTCATTTGAGCATCATCTTCTTTTTCCCTGAGCCGACAAGCAGCACACCCACCCGCGGGGCCCACTTCAGGGATGTGTAGCCTGTGAAGCAGCATTGGGCCCCGTGCTCAGAAGGGCCCCACGCTTATTTAAGATTCTGCTGTCGCCATCTTGAAATCCTTAATTTTGGAACAACAGACCCCACGTTTTCATTGGCATTAGGCCCTTCAAAGTATGTTGTTGGTGCTGCCTACCCCGATGCCCTAAGCCCCAGAAAGTACATTTAGAATTTGACTTCCTTCCTTTTCTCGAAGTAGGTGGTGAAGGTTCTGCTAAGCGGTGGGACGGTCAGTGGATGCTGCCTCTGTGATACATCTCCAGTTACCTCCCCACCCCCCACTTTGCTCTCCTGCCTCACCAGCCCCCTGTCATTACACACACGATGGATCTCCATGGAATGGGAATTACCACTTACACAGAAAGGCAAAGACCGGGTGCCTGGGGGCTCAGTCAGTTAGGCATCCGACTCTTGGTTTCAGGTCATGATCCCTGGGTTGTGAGACTGACCCCACGTCAGGCCCCACACTCAACGGGGAGTCTGCTGGAGATTCTCTCTCTCTCTCTGCCTCTCCCCCGCCCTCACCGACCCTCATTCACTCTCATTCTAAGTAAACAAATGAATCAATGAATGAATGAGTAAATAAATAATTTACAAAAAGGCAAGCACAGGGTGACAGATTTCCTTCTTGTGTTCATAAAGCAAAGGCTCGTCTTTGAAGAAATGACCACACTTCCATATCATCTTGTAAAGTGACCACCAGGTGCTTTATGCGCTCAGAGAGAGGAAACTGCTGGGTGTTTCACTGAGCTGCATGCGAGAGGACTACCTAGCACAGGCCAAGCAGGGCAGCAAAAGGCAGGAGAAATCACCAAATGCCTCAGGAGAAAGAAAAGTAATGACCAGGTGGGGAAGGTCGGTGTGGAGGGTCCATGCACCGGGCCCCAAAGTCACAGGGCATGCCTTCGTTTAACCAGCAGTGTTTTCACTTTGTGTCTCACAGAAACATGGTACCAGAATCCATGGTGCCTTCAGTCTGACAGAGTAGAGCCTCACGGACTTCTATGTTTCCCCCACTAGACCACCAGCCTCATGCAATGACCTTGGCTTTTCCAGCACAGGCTGAAGCACCTCGCGGTAGGACCAAGCAGACGCAAGGAGCCCAGCGGCCAGAGTGTCCATGAAGGGTCACAGCCCTAATGCCCACTCCTTCCTATGTGACTTTTTTTTAAGATTTTATTTACTTATTTATTTGGGAGAGAGAGACAGAGATAGTGACAGAGATCGCGAGCAAGGAGAAGAGAGAGAAGCAGGCTCCCCGCTGAGCAGGGAGCCTGACACGGGGTTCGATCCCAGCACCCTGGCATCATGACCTGAGCCAAAACCAAGAGCCAGACGCTTAACCGGCTGAGCCACCCAGGGGCCTTTCTGTGACTTTTTAAGAGACTAAGGCAATCTAATAAATCATCTTCACAAAGCTCTTCTGAATTCTAAGGAGGCAAATCAAAATATCACTTCTTGAATGTTTAACGTTCCCTCTTGTAGTTTAATGGCTAGAATATAGTTTTGAGTTCATTTCTGATCATATTCTGATCCGTGTAATTAAACCCATGTGGCGTGTGTTGGAACATAACTTACCATTTTAAACGTTTTCCGAGGCTCGCTGCTGTTGTATCGTTGCTTTTTAGCATGTTATTAGTCGTGTCCAGTCTATTTGATACCACACATTTGGTGGAGAAAGCATTACCCAATTCTACTGTTGTTCTGGTAGGAAACAGAGTCTTTCTGGCCTGGTTTCCAGGATACATTGTGGTGAGAAGTAGAAGCGGCCAGTGTCATTGTAGGAATTCTGTCTGTCTTCATCAAGGAGTTGTAAACCAGAGAGAAATGTGCTGTATTTCCTCTGCTTATAGTTGGGGAAAAAAAAAAACCTTCACGGAAAGCACACTGAATTCAGTTTCAAAGATGCATTCTGTCCCTTGCTGGGTGGCGGGCTGTCTCCCCAGTGCGATCTAGGGCCCGCCGCCTTCATTCTCCTGAACCTGGAACTACAACGTCCCCCTGTTAAGCGACGAGATTGAACAAACGGTTTCGAAGTTCTCTCTCAGCTTGAATAGACTGTTACTCAAACTGTAGCTCTTTGCTTGGCAAAGTCTTCAAAAGATTGTCACTGATGCTAGAATCATCTGGGCCATTATCATCCGTACTCTCATTGTTCGCTGAATCCATGTGGAGGTACCGAGAAGTCGGCCCCTGGGAGCCACAACATCATTGTGGCCTCTTACTGAGGAACTCTTCTCAGCTCCCCTTGAAAGAAAATGTCTCCCTCCCTCTCTGCTCCTGTGGTATTTTGTTCATATTCATTATGGTCACCCAGCCTTGAAAATACTGCCCACGTACGTATTTGCCGAACTAGACTCTGAAAGGCCCAGGGCAGAGACTGTCCTGGGAACTTAGGAATGTGTGAGAAGCAATCATTCTTTTAAAAAATTAATGCAGAAAGTTCTTAGGAGTTCTTCCGATAAATAATGGTGCCATCATAATTAGCTATTAAGGGACACCCTTTTGATTTTTTTAAAGCAGCTGTGCCCCCATGATATCCTAGGAGCCAAATGGACTCCCATATGTATGTTCCCTTTCTTTTTCTTTTTTACAATTCGAGAAATGTTAACAAAACCAAAGATTATATATATAGCTATAAATTTCTGGGTTTTCTCAAAAATATTGAGACTTGATTGGTTCTGGGCCTGTGTTTCAGCACCACTGGCCACTATGGTAATTTTGTGCAGATTGGAACAAGGGGTCCCTTCATCCAGGCAGGCCTAACCTCATGTCCAGGCCGTGGTTCGGGGAAGGGAGCACGAGTTGACCGTTAGCTTCCCCGGAGCTCCAGGGCCTGGTGCCTTTTATACAGACCCTGGCCTACCCGCACGGTCCTGGCCTTACTGCCCCATGCCTCCACCAGCTGGAGGAGTGGCCAATGCCTTTACCTCCATTTCTTACCACTCTACCCTCTGCGGGAGATACGGGATATGTGTGATAGAAGCGTGTGAAACCCATGGCTTAGGTGAATTCACTCATTTTTTAAAAATCAGTTTCTACATAGGTCTACAAAAGCAGTCCGTTCCTGCTGATGTAGGGCATTTGTCTCCGTGCCTGAGAGTCCCAGGTCCCCTAATGCTGAATGACGTATCTTCAGTGAGTCCTTACTGTTGTCATTGCTGTTTTCCTTCTTTCTGTAGCCATGCTTTCTCTCTGATATCCCTGCCCTGTGATAACAGCCCCTGACCGGACTCTACCACCACGTAGAATTCAGGAAAGGAAAAGGTGTTCCATTCTTCCCACCTCACACATTTGCACATTCTTCACATTAATTCCATTCTGGCAGGGTGTCTCTGCTCGGTTTTTGAGAATAGTTGGTGATCAGGAGAGGTCTTAGGGTGGGTAGCTGTCTACATGCTCAGAATTCAGTGGCTCGGGCAAAGACAGGAGGACTTGGTGCAGTGGCCAAATCGGGATTTTAATCCAGTTCTTGCCAGATTATCTCGAAAGCCATAACCTCTCTGGACCTCAATTTACCCATCAGTAAGATGGGGGGATGTTCCTACCCCACAGAATAATTTGGATAAAGTCAATAAGAAAACCTATCTAAAGCAGGTTCTCAACAAATAGTAGTTATTTTTCTTCTCCTCTCTAAACCCATCTCTTTTCCCCCCCAATCTAAATAGCGAAATCGAAACCTCATTCAGCTTTTCCTTCTCCATTTGGAGATAAGGCATAACCAATAACACGGAGGAATGGAACGCATAAACTTATATTCAGACTAGGGTGTAAATAAGTGCCTGACCAAAAAAATAAATAAATAATTAAGTGCCTGACAATTGGCAAAAAATTGTTGAGTGTTTCTTGTGTGTAAGACCTTTGACAAGATACACTGAGGTGAAGGACTCAAGGTTTTCCCTTGAGGGATTAACGAGCTAACTGAAGACCAATGGAAAACTTCTTTTAAACCGTGATAAATACAAGCAGCACAGACTAATCATACCGGTTTAAATCCCATCAGTTCTATATGGAATTTCCTGTTTCCCTAAACCCTTGCTAGCCCTGAAAATTATATATATATTTATAGTCTTTGTCAAGTTGAGAGGCAAAAAAAATGTATTGATTACTGTTAAGGTTAAATATAGATTTGTAATTTAGAATTCCTTTTTGTTGATTGCTGATACCTGTTCCTTGTTGACATTTTCCTATTGCTTTACATAAATAATATCAACTTTTCCTCACATATGATGCAGTCATTTTCTCTAGTTTGCCATTTACTTCTTAGTTTTTGTTCTTGATGGTTTTTATGTACAAAAGTTTTATATTTTCATGTAACTACATATTCTTTTATATTTTAGAAATATTATTCCTTACCTCAAGATCAGACTTTTTTCCTGAATTTTATTTTTATTTAAAAATATTTAAATTTATTTAATTGTTTTAATTTAAATTTTAATTATGTTTTAAATTTATTTAATTATTTAATTAAATTTATTTAAAAATAAAATATTTATTTTATTTTAATTTTATTTCCTGAATTTTCCTAAATTTTAGAAATACCTAAGCCTTTACCTGGATTTATTTGATTGAGTGGCATGGGAAAAGAGCTAACTTTATTTTCTCTCCCAAGTGTGGCCAGTTGTCCCCAAACCATTGACCGATCTCTTCCTACACTCACTGATTTAAAAAATAATCTTTATAACAAGCTAAATCTTTGTATATGTCCACGTGGGTCTGTTTCTATAGCCTTTCATACATGAATGTGTTTTTGCCAGATTAGTTCGTTTCTGCTAAGGTTGCTAATCTTACAACTTCTGTTGTTTTAAGGCAGTTCAGGACATTGAAAAAGAATGGGCCGAACCCACACAGGCGCAGAGGCAGAAATTACAGGCTCTCCAGAAAGAAGACAACCAAACCAAGGTAAATCAGATATTGCACCAAGAGAAATCCCTTGGAGGGGGAGTTAAAGTAACATATTAGAATTGAGCTGTTTCTTAATTTATAAACCCATCAACCACAAAAAATGGTTTAAGACTAAGAAATGAGAATATCATCATTATTTTTTCTGATTATATAAAAATTCTGAAAAATACAGACAATAGATTGTGGCGAACCCTTTGCCCGGTTAATATAGACCCCCAGCACTTTTTTTAATGACCATAGAGTCTTCTGTTTTCTAGTTATCATTTAGCTAACCGATTTCTTATTATTGGAAATCTGGTGGTTTCCAGATTTGCTGCTATAAATCACTTTGGCAGCGAGCGCCACGAGGCCCAGGACTGTGTCAAATTTATACATACCCTGTGTGTTCCCAACACCTGCAACATTTCCTAGCTGAAGGTCCCTGAACACGGCAGCCAGCATCCTGTCTTTGAGTACGTGTTCTATTATTTCTTAGAATATCTTTCTAGAAGAACGTTTTTAAAGCTTCCATAAAGATCGTACCAGCTCACACACCCCCTTGTCCCCAAGCAGTGACACAAGCCTGACGAACAAGGCATAAGTTAACGAAAGAAATGGACTCTGCCTCATCATGCTGTCTTGTTTACGCTTTAGACTTTGCCAGGGTTCACTCTCTGATTCTAAACAAAATGCCAACAAGATTTAGAGGACTCCTTTATACCTAAATGGATATAGAAAGTAATTCTTCAAAAGCTCAGGTATTTTGAGAATTTTACTGACGGGCAGGATAAGAAAAGGAAAAAGGATCTACTGCCATGATTTAATATTTTTTTTCCATGGTATTCTGCCTCAGTTTTGTTAGGAGAATTTTGGAGTTCAATTTCAATTATAGTGTTTATTTTGATGAATAGAATATTTGGATATAATCAGATACATCAGCTGCTTTGGATACAATTACAGATTCTAAGTACATTTCTGCTCCCTAAACCTTTTAATTTAATAATTTAGTACACATATTATTTTTCCCATGTGCATACTCCCCCAAAATTTGTATTTTTGACACAAAACAAATTTTATTTTCTATGATGAATGCTTTACCTGATTTTACCATACTATTTGTAATAGTCATCTTTAAAAAACTTTACTTTGAATTCATGAATTAGATGGGGAAAAAAAAGAGCTGAACCATGATTAAAATTAACTGATATTCTCTTGAAGCATCTCAGGATACTGACATAAAAGCCGACATTATTTAAGTGTTGATGAAGTTCTTCTGCTAGTAGATTCAGCATGTTAACAACTATCACTTTACTTTATATCCATGTGCAAGAAAACCCGGAGTTAAAAATGAATAAAATTAGGGGCACCTGGGTGGCTCAGTTGGTTAAGCATCTGCCTTCAGCTCAGGTTATGATCCCAGGGTCCTGGGATAGAGCCCCACGCATCAGGCTCCCTGCCCAGTGGGGAGTCCGCTTTCCCTCTTCCCCTCCCCTGCTCACACTTACAACTCTCTCTCTTTCTCTCTCTCTCAAGTAAATAAAATCTTCAAAAAAAGAAAATGAGTGAAATTAATTTAAAGGAGGAATTAGTTGATCTATATCATAGATAGGCTAACTACAGCCCGTGGACCACTGTTTTTGTAAATGAAGTCTTATTGGCACATAGCCATCATTTATGTACTCTCTAAGACTGCTTTTTATGCTAGGATGATTGAAGCGGGTAGTTGCAATAGAGACTATATGCCCAGGAAACTGAAAATATTTACTATATAGCTGTTTACAGAAAAATTACCAGCCCTCAATCTAAATGAAAATACATGAACATACCTTTTGCAGTTATGCATGTTAAACTATCTTTTTCAGGTGCAAACTTCTTTAAAAAACTAATTTTCTTAAAAAAAAACTGATTCTCGCATATTTCTTTTAGTTTGCATATGGTCAGTAACATCATTACACCCACTTGTTGAATGACAAATGCCCACAAGTATTTTGAATGAGTTACTAATGCATCACTGATTTTCTAGAAAAATGGAGCTTAATTTTTAAACACTTTCGTCTCTTTGAGAGTACTGTAGCCAAGAGTTGATTACAAAACATTTTTTGAAGTGTTACCAAGCACTAAGATAAAGATCTATATCATATAATAAATAAGAAATTATTGTAGCAAGAGCTCAAAATTGCTCTGTGTGCTGCGTGGCAACATTACTCAGCCGCTACCAACCCCTGCGGGCATAGTATTAACTCAGGACCTGTGGTTTCTGCCCATTCTCATTGACCCTAAGGGGCGCCAGGCAGCTTAAGGCATCTCCTAAATTGAATGCGTGGACCACAGCACGATGAGTTGGTACGGTGATGTGTGGCTGGAAGGGACAGGAGCCTTGAATACCTCTCCCACCTTGTAGTGACAGTCAGCTGTCCCTCACTGCTCATGTCTGGGCACGTTTCACTTCATCAGAGAGCGCTTCATATAGTCCTTGAAAGAACTTGCCTTCCTTCAAGAAAGGATCTGGAAAGTGCCAGATTGTCACTGAGTGATCTCTCTGTGATCCCATTCAATCTTCTCGGATTGTGTGAGAACTCCTTTTTTTTTGCACCCATCTCACACAGCATCAGGCAGGACCATGGTGGAAAGCTGGAAGAACCGGGTAGAGGTTCCCAAACTGATATCAGCTTATTAAAAAGCAATGGCTGAGGGCGCCTGGGTGGCTCAGTCATTAAGCATCTGCCTTCGCTCAGGTCGTGACCCCAGAGTTCTGGAATCAAGCCCCACACTGGGCTTCCTACTCAGCAGGAAGCCTGCTTCTCCCTCTCCCACTCCCTCTGCTTGTGTTCCCTCTCTCGCTATCTCTCTCTCTGTCAAATAAATAAAATAAATCTTTTTAAAAAAAGCAATAATATTATTATTAATAATAATGCTTTTTTACAAAAGTGAAAAGTCCTGGATAGATACTGTCAGGACAGGATGTCTGAACCGCAGGTGTGAACTGCACCTGTCCTCTGTTCTTAAGCCAAGTCAGAAGCAGAGGGAGCGTGGGCACCAGGGTGGCTCAGTTGGTTAAGCATCTGACTCTTGATTTCAGTTCAGGTCATGAGATTGAGCCCCGTGTCCGGCTCTGTGTTGGGTGTGAAGCCTGCTTAAGATTCTTTCTCTTTCTCTCTTCTCTGCCCCTCCCCACCTGCTCTTTCTCTCTCTCTCTTAAAAAAAAAAACACAAAAAAACAGGGAAAAGCTAAACCTTAAAAGTTACATAAAGGTGTTCCCTTGACACTATTGGGCTGCCTGCAACTCTACTTGGAAAGCAGACTCACTCTGATTTTATTGCTGTTTGCAAAATCTTTTCCTCTGACAATTCATACCATCATCATATAAAGCCGACTATAAAAATTAACTACTTTCTTTCTACATAGACCTCAGCTTAGATTTAAAACAAAAAAATTGGAATTTTTTTTTTAAAGGAGGCTCGACATCCAATGTGGGGATTGAACTCACGACCCTAAGATCAAGAGTCGCATGCTCTCCTGACAGAGTCAGCCAGGCCCCCCAACAGCATTTTATTTATGTATTTATTAAATATTTTAATTTATGTATTTGAGAGAGAGAGAGAGAGTGTGCCAGCGGTGGGGAGGAGCAGAGAGGGACGAGTGGACTCAGCACTAATCACAGAGCCTGATGCGGGGTTTGATCCCAGGACCCCGAGATCATGACTTGAGCTGAAACCTAGAGTTGGGTGCTTAACAGACTGAGCCACCCAGGCACCCCAAACAGCATTTCAAATGTACACTTTTGTTTATTTTGCTGTTGTAATTTGCTGAGGGTGGAATCCTATCTACTCGTTCGCTGGATTCACTCTATTCTTCTCCATTCATCATTCAGTCACCAAATATTTTCGTTCCCACTACGTACCAAGCCCCGTAACGGGAGCAGAGACACAATGGTGAATGAGGCAGAAGTGGTTTGACCTTGGCAGGACACACCATGAACTTCCCCAGGCCTTATTATCAGGGAGCACAAGGGCCATTGTCTTTATTTGTATCATCCAGAAGAAAAAGACGCTTTCACTGTGGCTCATGTCCATGTGTTCTGCTGGAATGTCAGTAGCTTCTTACATAAGGCGGTCACCTTGTCACCTTTTTCAAGCAGTCTTTTGCTGCTCTTGCCCCACCTTCACCCCCGGAGCAGTTTCTGGAGCTGTCCCGAGAGGTCCGGCACTATGGGTACTTGAGGCTGGACCCGTGTACCTGTGACTACCCACAACCTGGCTGTAGGGCTGTCCTCTCTGTTGGCAAGAATGAGATCAGCTGCTGCGTAACCCTGCCTGACAACCGGACCCAGGAAATCCTTTTCCAGATGAACAGAGTGAAGCGCTGGCAGGTCACTTTCCTTGTAAGTATCTTGGCACTTTGCCTTAGCTGTGATTTAAAGTCTCTCCCCGTGGTTGAAAAATCCTCTTGTCTTTGGATGACAAAGTTGACAGTAGGGGGTGGGTCTGCCTTTTACATCACTCTCTTTAGTGGATGGGCATCTAAGCCACATGAAGTGTCGCCTGACGGTCAAAGCCGTCTATCGACTATTTCAAGCGTCCCATCCATAGTGGAAGAGACACCCATCTTTCCACTTTGCAGCGACAGGCTTCTCTACTTACTGCTTGGCGGCTGGCTATAGTAAGACCACATAGAGACACAATGGCTACTGTTTCTGGAGTCCTTAATACTCAGTACCGACAAGAGCTCTACCCTTGCAAATTAGACACGAAGTAGAGCTCTTCTTAAGGATCCCCTTAAATCATACTTCCGTTGCCATCTCCTCCCAGAGGAAACCCTATGGTCACATGTACTGCATGCCTACTTTGGGTCAGAGGCTCTTCTGGTTGCTGCCGCATCTATTATGTAATTAAATTCTTGCAATAGCTCAGTAAGCTGAGTGGGATTATCCCCTTTAGCCAGAAAGCTGAGGCTAACTAGGAGAGGACAAGCACTATTAGAGCCGCTGTGACCCCTAGTTGCTAAGTCTGTGGAATCCATGGGGACTTTTTAGCTGGGACAATACTACACCTGTCTGTGGCATTTGGTGTTGTCAGCCATTTCTTGCTTCTCAGAATTCTTTCTCCTGCCTCTCCTGTTTTTGCAGGCTCCCTCTTCCTCTGAGCATTTCTGAAGCGCTCCTTTCTCCTGGAGTTCCATTTCCATTTTTCCTCTTTGGATTCTCTAAAATCAATTGCCTACGTCCCCGTCGAAAGGTCCAGTATTTCCTAATGCCTTCTGGGCATCTACACAGGTGTCTCACAGACATCCTTGCCCTCTCCTGCCCATCCTAGAGATCTTCCTCCCTGGTTCCCCATTTTGGTAAATGGGATTTCTGCCACCTGCTAAATGCCAAACCAGCACTTTTGACATGGTGAGCCTATGATTTCAGTCTTTTAAATTTACGGGAACTTGTTTTATGGATCCAGATCTGGTCTCTCTCAGTAAATGTTCCATGTACACTTGAGAAGAATGTGTCTTCTGCCATTATTTGGTGGGGTATTCTACAAGTATCAGTTAAGTCAAGCAGTTGACCAGTTCAGATCTCTTGTATCCTTGTATATTTTCTACCTGTCAGTTGCTGAGAGAAGAGGAATGCTAAAACCTTCTGACCTACTGGTGGGATTTGTCTATTTCTTTGAGGTTCATCAGCTTTTCCCCTCTTTTCCTGCTTTCTTTTGATTATTTTATGATCCCATTTATTTACACCATTGTGTTTTTTTAGCTGTACCTTCTCATTTATTTATGGTTACTTTAGACGTTCTTGTGTACTTCTCGAACTTACTACATTCCACTTTTACTTATTATACCACTTCACAAAAAGCATAACAACATTGTACTTCTGTTTCTCCTTTTGTGATAGTTATTGTCATATTTCTACAAATATAAGCCTCATGCTGCATTATAATTATTTTTGCTTTTAAACAGTTGATTCTCTTTAAACTTTTAATTTGGATGTAGCCGTAGGTCGGCCTGCGGTTGTAAGAAATGGTACAGAGATCCTGTGTACCCTTCACCCGCTTTTCTCAAATTGTTGCAGAAATATAGCACAACATCGACACCAGAATATTGGCATTGATACAAGCGAGAGTCCTAACATTTTCATCATCCCAAGAACCTCTCATGTTGGCCTTTTGTAGCTCCACCCGCTTTCTCTCACCACACCTCTCTTTAGCCCCAAAGAATCACTCATCCGTTTGTTATTTTTATAACTGTGTCATTTCAGGAGTGCTATGTAAAACTTTCAGGAATAACAGATGTATTCATTACTTTGGTTGTGGTGATGGTGGTTTCACAAATGTATGCATATGGCCAAACTCATCAGGTTGTGTACATTAAATATGTGCAGGGTTATTTTTTTTTTACATCAATTATACCTCAATAACACTGTTTAAAAACAAACAATCAGAAGCACTCTTAAAACAATTTCTGTACTGATCAGTTGATGAAACTGTTGCGACCAGAGGTTTGCAGGGACCTACCCCTGGCTTTCTCCTGGAGCAATGACTTGGTGTTCAGTAATGCAGTGAATAATAAGAACGGACTGCATTTAGAAGGCAAAAATATTAACAAAAATAAGGAATTGATTACCTTAAAAATGTTCTCTAAATGGAATCATATGTAGCCTTAAGAATTGGCTTTTTTTAACTCAGCATAATTCTTTAGTAATTCATTCAGATCGTTGCATATATCAGTAGTTTGGTTCTTTTTATTGTTGAGCAGCATTCCATGGCATGGAATGGACAAGATTTATTTAAGCACTCACCCAGTGAAAGATACCTGGTTGTTTCCAGTTTTAAGCTATAACGACTGAAACTCCTATAAATATCCCTATGTCTGTTTTGGAGCACAAATCTCCATTTCTGTGGCATAAATGCTCGGGAGTACAATTGCTGGGTTATGTGGAAGTTGCATGCTTAGTTTTTTAAGAAACTGCCAAACAGTTTTTAAGAGTGGCTGTGTTAATTTCCACTCCCACCAGTGATGCATGAGTGATGGAGTTTCTCTGCATCCTCATCAGCACTGGGTGTTGTCACTGTTTTTTAGTTTAGTCATTCGCCTAAGTGTGGAATGGTATTTCATTGTGATTTTAATTTGCATTTCCCTCCTGGCTGATGATGTTGACCATCTTTTCATGTGCCCATTTGCCATCTGTATATCTTGCTTGGTGAAATGTTTTCTTCCATATCTTTTGCGTATTTTCTAATTGTTTTTTTTTACTATTTTTTTTAAAGGTTTTATTGACACAGAGAGAGAGAGTACAAGTAGGCAGAGCAGCAGACAGAGGGAGAGGGAGAAGCAGGCTCCCCGCTGAGCAGGGAGTCCGATGCGGGGCTAGATCCCAAGACCCTGGGATCATGACCCGTGCCAAAGACAGCCCCTTAACCAACTGAGCCACCCAGGTGCCCGTTTTTACTATTGTTTTGAGAGGACTTCATATATTCTAGTTATTAGTCTTTGGTTGGGTATGTGGTTGGCAAATATTTTCTCTTTATCTGTAGTTTTTCATCCTCTCAACAAGGTCTTGTGCAGAGCAAAAGTTAATTTTGATGAATTCCAATTCATCATTTTTTCCTTTTATAGATTATACTTTTAGTGTCGAGTCTGAGAACTCTTTGCCAAACCCTGCATCCTGAAGAATTTTTTTCTTAGCATTTTTTCCTAAAGGTTTTACAGTTATAGGTCATACATTTAAATCCATGACTCATTCTGAGTTAGTTTTCATCTAGGGTGTGAAACTCAGAACGACATTCCCTTTTTTGCCTGTGGAAGTCCACTGTCTTGGGACCATTTATTGCAAAGCCTGTCCTTTAACTGACTTGCTTTTGCACCTTTGTCAGATATCAGTTGGGCATATTTGTGTGGACTTATTTCTGGATTCTCTAGTCTGTTCCATGATGCATGTGTCTATCTGTCCCTCGCCCAGTACTATATACACAGTCGTTCCCTTCCTTTATAACAGCTTTATCAAGATATAATTCACATACCATACAATTCACTTATATAAAGTGTACAATTCAGGGGGCATTAATACACTCACAGAGTTTTACATCCATCACCACAATCAATTTTAGAATACTTTCACCACCTCAGAAAGAAATCCCATACACCTTAGCTCATGTCTATATCCCTCCATTCCTACCAGCCCTAAGAAGCCACTAATCTGCTTGTCGTTATAGACACACCCATTCTGAACATTTCATGATTAATGGAATCATATATGATCTTTGCGACTGGCTTCCTTTACTTGGCGTTGTGTTACCAAGGTCCGCCCTTATCATAGCGTGTATCAATCCTTTATCTTCTTCATGGTTAAGTAATATTTTGTTGTATGGATATACTAAATTTCGTTTATTCGGTAATGTTTCTCTCCTTTGGTTGTTGAGTTGTGCTGCTGTGTACAAGTTTTTGTGTGGACATAGGTTTTCATTTCTCTCGAGTACATGACTGGGAGTGGAGTTGCTGGGACTATGTTGGTAATTCCATGTTTCACTTTGTAAGGAACTTCTAGACTATTTTCCAAACAGTCTGCTCCATGTTAGAGTCCCACCAGTGGTGTATGAAGGCTCTCACCACACTTGCAAAGATCGTTATTCAGCCAAAGATCTGAAAAGAGCTCTCTGGAGCTCTTAGTCGTATAAAGTCCTTGTCTGTGCTCCTCTGCCCCACAAATTCTAAACTCAACTTCTTCAAACTTTCATCCCTTTCTCCTCGACTCAGACCTCTGGGCTCTGTTTGGGTTCCTCTTGCCTGTACTGCCTCCTGGAAACTCCAGGCAGTAAGCTAAGTACCTGTAGGATTCACCTCATTTGTTTTCCTTCTCCCTGGGTTAATAGTCCTGGATTATATGTGGTTCAGTATGTGAAAACAGCTGTTTTCAGTTCATTTTCACCCTGATGCTGTTAGATGAATATTTCTAATATATAATGCTAATCGTATTATCATCAAGCTTTTAAAACCAGTGAATCCATGCCTGTTGCCCTCAAAACGAAGTTAGACTCCTTAACTTAGCTTATCAAACCTCGAGCAGCTAGGGCTCTTCGGTGGTCAGCAATAGAAAGCAACACTTCTGGCTCTAGTTGAAAAAAGGGGATCTGTTGGAGGGGTATGGAATAACCCGCTGACTCAAAGGAAGGCAGAGGCAGAGGCTTAGGAAAGTCAAGAACAAAAGGAGCTCAGTGTTTCTGGGAAAGAAGGGATTCTTTATCAGGACCTGCTCTTTGGATCTGTCCACTCTGGAATCAGAGAAGGGGCAGAAAGGGCATTTGTCCAGTTAGCCTGAACTTGGGTCATGTGCCCCGCCCTCTAGGAGGGCAGCATTCCCTGATAGTCTTACATGGGCACAGGGGAAGAGAGGAGGTTCTCCCAAGGGCATTTGAGACTCCATTACTAGAAGAAAGAGAGATAGATGCTGTGTAGCAAAAATCAGAGCTGCTTCCTCTGGAGCCCTCAGGACCTGGCCCCACACTGCCTCTCCCAGCCTCTTCTCTCACTGCCCTTCCTGCCTTGCAGCCTGTGCTTCTGCCACGCTCAATCCCTTGCCGCGTGTCCAGTGTGCCAGGTCCCCTCGTGCCTCAGGGCACTTGCACTTATTATTTCTTCTACTGGGAACCACCCCTACCCCCACCTCCCGCCCCTCAAAAAAACCCCACAACAACAAACTTGAAAAATTTCTACTTCTGCTGCTCATATACCACCACTTCCCTCCAGAAGCCTGCCTTGACCCCTCTGAGTCTAGATTAGGTGCCCATCCTCCCTCCTTCCTTAGACCTGGGTTTGTTTCCCTTATAATATTTATCATACCAGACCGTGGCGACTTACTTTCATAGCCCCTCATAGACTGACAGCTTCCTGGCCATAGTGACGGTTATCACTGGTTTTGATATTTTGCCCAGTGGTTAATAGCTGCTTCAGCTTCTGTTGGAGATCAAATAATCTCTTTTCTCTGTAGGGAACTCTGCTGGATATGGATGGACCCCAGCGAACTCTCAACCAGAACTTGGAGCTCAGATTTCAGTTTAGTGAAGAGAGTCGCTGGCAGTGGTTTGTTATTTACACCAAGCAGGTGAGTTCTTGGGGCAGCGTGTGAGAACCAGCGCTGAAAGGCTCTCTTGCTGGCTGGGAGGAACAAAGTATGATACCCTAACCCAACTGGAGCAGAGTCCTAGAATATGCTATATACCTTCCTTTTTGGCCTGTAACACTGTTGGATTTTTTTTTTCTGGTTTATTTTTGTTTCGTTTCATTTTATTGGTCACCACAGCCCTAGGTCGATTAGAAATGAATTTAGTCACTAAATAACAGAAGACACAACTAATAGTGGCTTAGACAAAGCATTGGTGAATTTTCTCTCAAAGGGCTGAATGGTAAATATTTTAGTTTTAGTGTGTGAGCAAATGGGTACAGCTGTTTGCCAATAAAAATGTATAAAAACAAGTGAGGGGCTGGATTTATTGACCTCTGATTCAGACGATGCATATTTTCATCTTACTTAACAAGAATACTAGAGGTAGATGATTGACATCCCATTATGTCTCACTGGTCAGAACTGAATCACATGACCATTCCTAGCTGCAAGGGAGTCTGGGAATCGAGTATTTAGCAAAAAAGAACAGAATTCATGATCAACCCAGAGTAAGTGTGAGCTGGGCCCTTTGGGGAGAGGAGAGACTGTTGGACAACAAATTAGCCTTTTCCATGGCTTTATAACTAAAGTTGGAATAAAAAAATTTTTTTAAAAAGACTTAATTTTCTAAACACCAAATTCAGCTGAAAAATTCTATGAACTAAGTTAAGCTATTTCAGACTGATATCAAAACTACAAATGTCTAAAATGAAACCAAAATACCAAAGTAATCTTTGCATCAACATTTCATTCAACTTAAGTCACTGGCGATCGCACTAAGTTCCATGGAGCATTTTGGTTTCAGGTAACCAAAGTTCCCTGGGACTCACTGCCTTTAGTATAGTTGGAATCAAGAGATAATAGAAACCAAGGTCCTCTGAAAAACATAAAGTGCTAAAACAAATTCTAGGTTAAAGAAATGGACTGTGAGGTTCACCTTGACTATGAAACATCCTTAGGGAAATGGTAGGATGGTTTGCAGTCACTTGGAGAGATGCAGATAGATCTTGGCAGTGAAACCGCCTACCCTTGCCCAGAATGCTAAATGCAGTAGTTAAATTTTATTATGATCTTTTAATCTAGTCTGTACCAAATGAGTTTAAGCCACTATAGGGAGGGCAATAAACATTCTTTTAAAGGATTCCTAGTAAGGTCTTATTTCCTTTGGAGTGTGAGTTTATGGATATGTACCCAAGAGCTACTTCTGCAAAAGGCAGAAATGTGGCTTGTGTGCCTTGGCCAATATAAATGAGGGCTGGGACCCCAATATCTTCTAGACTCTTTAAACAATAGCTCACTGCCTTTATATTGAATAAACCTTACCTGGGTTATAGCCGAGTCTTAATCTACATATCTGTGCCATTGTGTGGAATATGGAATCGGTCCTCATCTTGGGTGGCATTATTAAACACCCCTCCACACTCTATCAACTCAGTGTATGTTGTTTAACTATTTCATACCCTGGTTTTGTGTAGGTTATAGATATGCACAGATCAACAGAGTTAGTTTTTAGCTAAACCAGGGAATCAAAATTTATTTTTGAACGTAAATCTTACCTCTTTTACTCTTTTCCTTAATGGTAGCAGTGCCTTCCTTCTCTTCTACCTCCTTTCATGCCCCTTAAATAAATTAAATTCTGGTTAAACTCTGCAATCCTGCAAGACTTTGAGATGCTACTCATACGTAGCCATCTCCCTCTAATTCCACTTTCTATGTCCTATCCTCCAAGAGTCTCTGTTTTGACTACCATCCCAACCTAGGTTTTCTCACTTTCCTTTTTCCTCCTCTCCATCACCCCTCTCCCTTCAGGGCCAGTGACAATAATCCCTGATCATAAATTTATACTAAGGGCCTGTAACCTCAAGCTTTAAGCTTTATTTGTCTCAAACTTTGGTAGGGCCCAAAGAGAAAAGTATAAGCCAAGGATTGAGAACAGGACAAGGGAGAGAGAGAATTAGTGGGAAAGGAGCAAGTGGGGAAGTCGTAGGGAAACTTAACTTGGTATGTGGAGTGAAAATCCTGGAAAAAGGAAACCCCAGCTTTTGTGTAGCAAGACGTCTAACGTGGGTCTCTTGGCACTGACAACGATGAGCCAACAAGAAGCTGCAGGTGATACTGGGAGCAACCATCCGTCTTAAAAGTGTGTGGTTAAAGGAGCCAGAAAAATAAGAACGTGATGAAAAGTAGTTCTTTTAGTTCTGTAAACGCCGTAAGGTGCTACCCTTTCAAACAGGTCACTGTTTAGGCCTAGTAATAGGTCTCTCCATAATTATGCATACAGTAAAATGTAAGAACGACCATCCTCAGTTGATTTGATTACAGTAATAAACACTTTTTATTTGTCGCTTGTAAAACATGAGCTGCTTACAAAGTAAATAGGAAAAAATAGGAGGGAAAATTTTAAGAGGGGAAAAAAATTAGGAAATGTAATGATTCTCTGTCCTTTTAAAGATTTACTCTACGTACATCCATGTAATTAAGAAAAGGTATGGCTACTTGCTAATTGCATCTTACACAGATGTATGGAAGTTAAAGATGAAATCTAAATTCTTAAAAGCGTGCTACTGGAGACCAGAGTTCAAAAGCTGCTTAGTGGCGTGAGGAGGGAAGAAAGACAAGATCTCTTCAGTTGAGAGACTTCTTTATTTCTGGATTCTTTAGGCTTTTTTGCTGAGTAGCTGCTTGAAAAAGATGATCTCAGAAAAGATGGTAAAACTGGCTGCAGAGAACCCAGAAATGGTAAGTGCTCTCATCTGTGTGTCTTTTTCACTTTCAGTCCCCACCATCAGCTGACATTAACCTACAGGGATGAATTCTGATCCTCCGGGGAAGAACCCAATCTCCCAGAGTGAGCTCCTCTGCCTTCTCTAAAGAGCTCAGTCTTTAGAATTCAAGCCATTTTCCCAAGAGAAGTGTCCTTACATTGCTCTGTATCTTTCTATCTCTGCTTTCCCCCAAATGGAAGATTCCAGAGTTCCCACAAAAATTACATCATAAAGTCAGGATCCTGAGAGGTCTTTAACACAGCAGCTTAAATAAGCTCTACACTCTTGTCTCTCGAAAGAACTCACAGCTTCTTGAAGCTTCCACTGTGCCAAATTAAAATGCCATTAAGCAGCCAAAAGAAGCCATAGAATAAAAGAAGTTTTCAAGGCCATAAATTGTTCTCCGTGTAAAATTAAACTTTGCTTTTCTAGTCTGTATCTCTTCAATAAAGGCCTGGTAACCCATTGAAAGGGTTGTGGCAGGCTGTAAAAAGAGACACTGAGATTTTAAACTTTTTGACTTGCGTTGTCACCATCACGATATAAGCATATCCCAAAAAAGATAGTACAATTGGAATTTTAAAAATGATTACAAATACTAATGCCTGGTTGACATGTATAAACTTTTTTCCCCCAGAATGTTACACTGATCTTTAAAAATGCAACAGAAACATTTGGAAATGTTCCCTAATGTTTTCATTTAAATTGAGTCCTTTATGAAGAGGTTGGGTGACATATTTCATTGAACATTGCTCTTTACTAGACTATACAGCTTTTTTTCTGAGAAAATAGCGGCATTTTATCCTGATTTCTCTTTCTTCTAGAACTGAAAATGTTTTCCTAGGGAAAATAAAATTTACTGCCCCTTGGTATTCAAACAATTCAAAGTGTACCATAGAGTAGTGAATCAAAGCAATGAGGGAATCATGATGCTCTTTTTTAAAGAGTCATAAAATCTCACCTCTTAGGCAGGATGGACCCCCTAGGCTCCAATTATTATATATATAAAAAGAAGAAGAAAAAAGTAGTTAACTGAAGTAGCCCCATTAAAAGGGAGAAGTACTCTCAAATGTGGCTGAATAAAATGTAAGCTACTTGATGCAGGAAATACTTGTACAATGAGTAGCTGAAGAGTTTGCTGAATAATAGAAGGTAGTAACCTATTTAAAGTTTTCAAAAAAAAAACCAAAAAGAATCAACCATACCAACCACATTCTTTAGATTTGCCCACAAATTGAAACCTATCCTTTCCCGTGGCAGATAGTGAAATCAACGTTACCAGTCAATATCACATTGCTTAATCCAAATAATCACAAGTTTTACTTCCACAAGCTCCTTTCTTTTTTTTTTTCCTTTCTTATTTTGGTTCTTGTAAAGGAAAGTTAAGACCCTTCCTCTGGAAAATCGGGTTTTTGAGGCACCTGGGTGGTTCAGTCAGTTAAGCATCCAACTCTTGATTTCGGCTTAGGTCACAATCTCGGGGTCCTGGGATCGAGCCCCGCATCACATTGGGCTCTGCACTCAGTAGTGGGAGTGGCGGGCATCTGCTTGAGATTCTCTCCCTCTGACCCTCCCCCTGCTCACTCTCACTCTGTCTCTTTCTTTCTCTCTCTGAAATAAGTTGAAAAAAAAATTTTCAATTAAAAAAAAGAAGAGGGGCGCCTGGGTGGCTCAGTCGTTAAGCGTCTGCCTTCGGCTCAGGTCATGATCCCAGGGTCCTGGGATCAAGCCCCATATCGGGCTCCCTGCTCAGCAGGAAGCCTGCTTCTCCCGCTACCATTCCCTCTGCTTGTGTCCCCTCTCTCGCTGTGTTTCTCTCTGTCAAATAAATAAAATCTTTAAAAAAAAAAAAAAAGAAGAAGAAGAAAACTGGGTTTTCAAGGGGATATTATAGGGATGGTCCACATTTCAACCTGAAATTTCATCTACAAACCCCTGGGTAGAATGAGAGCCTGGAAAGTGAAAAGAACAGAAAGATCAGCTCTTTGAATGTATACTGAGTTCTGTGCTTCCTCACAAAGCACAGTGGACCAGAACAAGTCATTTTGTGGAACTTAAAGCAGCCATATAAATGTATGACTCTGACATTCAGTCATTTTTCTAGGTAAACACAGAAAATCTGAACTGACATGTATCACTTATTAAAGGCTTGTATGGACGAGGATCCAGAGGTCTATTTTGCAAGGTAGAATAGATTCCAAGATTTTGAAAATCATGAAGAATGTGGAGAGGAGGAGACAAATTGAGGAAACTGTGACCAAATGAACCCCATAAATCAGACAGTCCCTAGAAGTAGATTAAATAGTACTATTTTATCCTAGTATGAAAAAAGGCTTTGAAAGAAGAAATGTAGTTCTAACTTAATTCACTTAGCTATAGGCATTGCTTTCAAAGATAAGACGTGAACCATTTCTGAAGAGATCGTTAAAATTTAAAGTCAAATGCACTAAAAAAAATGTAAACACACAACAAAATCACGTTATATTCTTTTAAAGGCAGTATTAACTACAAACCAGAAGGGGGAAAAATGTAACATTCTTTTTAGAGCTGTGCTCCTACACAAAAACCTGTAATCAATACATTTTGTTATTATTTGCTCTTTTTAACTAGAACAGGATTTTAAGAAGTATTTTATGTGAAAATAAAGTGAATATGTTGATAGTAGGTTTGGCTATATAAAATGAAGAGCAAAACAAGACAGAAGTGTCCTAGGTAAAATAAAAGCCTGTATCTTTCTCATCTGAAAGAAACCCAGAAGTAGGCAGTCCAGGGCTGGGATAGTGGCTCCATGATGTCATCAGAGACCTTTCTGCTCTGCCATCTTTAGTGTGTGGCTTTTACCTCATGTTGAAGATAGCTGCTGGAGCTCCAGTCATTACATCCACACCCTAGGCAGTAGTATGAATGAAAAGTAGGAATGGCTCATCTCTCTTCTTTAAGAAAGAGTCCCTGAAGTCCCAAAGAATTTTGGCTTACAACTCACTGGCCAAGAGTTAGTCACACCACAGACCCATACCTACCTGCAAGGGAGTCTGGTAAATGTAGTCTTTTTACAGGGTATGCTGTCTCTCCAAATAAATTTGGGTGGCATTACTAAGAAAGAAGGGCAGAATGGAAAATAGAGTAGGCTACCAGCAATCTCTGCCATTGAAAGAAATCTAAAAGACATTAAGAAAAGAAAGCAACTATATTTTATGCAATAAATGTGTTCCTAATGAGTTTATGAAAGTGTATCATTATTATTACTTTGCATATTGAACCATAATCTGAATGTATGCGAGATATCAGGAATAGGATGGTGACCAGTTTTCTGAATTGAAAAACAACTTACATTTTTTAATATTCCATACCTAGTTTCTTGTATTAGTTTGTATATTTTTTTCCCTTAGATTTACTAAAAAGTGGTTCTGAATCTCTAAATTGGTTTTCTGGAAAATGACAAAGAACCAAATAGCTTTCTGATTCTGGCTTGCCTCATACCTCTTATCGCCAGTGCCAACTACCGTCATCATGTGTCCTTTTCTCTCCACTCCTTTTTCATTTGGGGCAAGATCAGACAATGTTAAAGGCCACTGGGCTCAGAAATCATGCTCTGAAGCATGTTTCCGTCACATGTGAGGGGGAGAACAGCATGGGCAGTGTTATCTGATGTACCAGGAATGTCAGACTTCGAAGAGTTGGCGCTGTCTAGAAAACAGAGAAGTACAGGTTCATCACAGCCCATTCTGAGCAGAGCAGGTATAGACAGAATTTTGGAGAGCCGAGGGGAAATTACCCCATGAGAGTAAGTAGTTATTAAAAGAAACTACCTGTTGATGAAGAAGAGTAGATAGGAATACTGCATTATGAAAAAAGGATTTGCTGTCTTCCTGCCCCCAACTTTATTCCCCCTAGTGTATAAAATATTTAAAGCTCTTATTCAAGTAAGTCACAGAAACAGATATCAAAAATAACTTAACATCCATAGTGGGTTCTTTTTTATTTATTTCGACATGGGGGGAGGAAGGGGAAAGAGAATAAGAGAGAGAAACATTCTGAAGTGTTTTTTCCAACTTCTGTATTTCATTGCACAAGGCTACTTATAAGCGATAATGTAATATTGTAAGCAATAATACTATAGCAAAACATGTAAGACAACAGAGCATTAATTTCTCATTTACCAAGACTTAATAACTGATTTTTTTTAAGATTTTATTTATTTATTTGTCAGAGAGAGAGAGAGAGAGAGAGCACAAGCAGATAGAGTGGCAGGCAGAGGCAGAGAGAGAAGCAGGCTCCCCACTGAGCAAGAGCCTGCTGTGGGACTTGATCCCAGGACCCTGAGCCGAAGGCAACTGCTTAACCAATTGAGCCACCCAGGCATCCCAATAACTGATTTTTAAAAAAGATTTTATTTGTTTGAGAGAGAGAGAGCATGAGTGGAGAATGGGGCAGAGGCAGAGGGAAAGGGAGAGAATCTCAAGCAGCCTTTGCACTAAGCACGGAGCTGATGGGGACTTGATCTCATGACCCTGAGATCATGACCTGAGCTGAAATCAAGAGTCAGATGCTTAATGGACTGAGCCACCCAGGCATCCCTAGTAACTGATTTTTTTTTTTAATTATTAAGCTAGGCTTCAAACATATGAACATATCTATTAATACCAACTTGAAGTCCTTTGCATCCTTCAAAGCAATCTATTTTATAAAGGTATTAACTGTAGTTAAAAGACAATGCTCTTTTGCAGTGTCATGTTATTTATCCCACTTATATTGAAATGTTCTTCCTCCTTATATTCTCATGAAGAATAAGCAGTGATAAACAATTCACACCTCATTTTTTTTTCACACTTCATTCTTGCATTTACAAATGCCTGTATTTACCGTGCAGTGGTTAGAAACCTGAGGATCCAGAGTCAAGGAGTTTATTGGTTGGAGAGAGGCAATAGAGTGATATATTAAGACCCGCACATAATGCTAGTTGCTAAGAAGAGTGTTCTTTTCCCTGAAGAAGAGTCTAAGAGCTCTTTGTCTCAAACCCTCCCTCGGTCATGCTTCCTGGCTGAGCAAGACACCGCCTGCCTTCCCCAGTCCCCTGTCCGCTGTCCTCCACCCCGCTCTGCGCTCTGGACACTCATCTCTGTGTGCTGCCGTCCTGCTCTCGGGCCTTCCACTGGGATCACCCAGGGGGAAACCCAGCCCGGCTGGATGGAGCATGGAAGAAAAGTGAGATTGTGGGATTTATTTCTCCAGTCCTGTCCCTACTGGGTCTCTGTGCTTAGCACAGCCTTCTGGTGAGCCCAAGCTCCTGGAGGTGGCCTCTCCTCCCCGCAGCCCTCGCTCCCCTCATTCGAGTTTCAGCTGCTACCCATACCCCCTCAGGCCAAAGAGTGGGAAAAATTACCTCCCAGCCCCTCACAGCTAGCCCCTGGGGGCCCCAGCATCCCTTCGCTGACTCACTTTAATCCTGGCCATACCTCCATTAAATAGTTCCTTTTTAAAGAACGCTCCTCAGGAGTGTGCCATCTGTTTTCTGCCGGGGCCCTGACTGTTATATTAGGTTTACCTTATGTGCGGGAGGTATATTCAAGTGTCTTGAACTTCCGTTCGATCGTCACTTGATTCATGGTGCCTTTTGATTAATCAAAGTCCCATTTGGCTTTGATTCAGCGTATGGATTGGGGCTCTGTGGATTATTTCAGGATTTAGGAGTTCATTGCGTGT